>CM064512.1:30502826-30855326 GCA_032716605.1 Paralithodes platypus
GGAATGGATGAAGCAGTAGTGAAGTTGGATTTAAATGAGTTAAGAGTAGACCAAAATATTTTGTTATCATTTGGATTATTTAGAAGTTTATTTGCCTGCTTGTGGAGAAAGTTTGATTTAGTTAGGTTTAATACAGTTTTGGCATGATTTCTGATGTTTCTAAAGTAATTAAAGGCTTCATGTGTTTTTGATCTTGTGTATGCATTGTAGGCTATTGCTTTTTGTTCAGTTACTCTAGCACAATTATGGTCAAACCATTTAGGTGAATTAGATCTTTTACTGTACTTTTGATGAGGAATAAAAGTTTCCATTCCAATTTTTACAAAATCTTGTATGTGGCTCAAGGTGGAGTGTGCATCATTAGAAAAGAAAGAGGTCCAGGGAATATCAATAAAGAAACCTTGAAGACCCTCCCAGTCTGCCCTATCGTAATGCCATTTAGTCACCAAAACAGGTTCAGAGTGGGAAGGTGTGGTAGGTGATAGACAGGTGGCCTGTATCAGACAGTGATCAGAAGATCCAAGCGGGGACCTCACTGTAACATCATAATTTTCTGAATTGGTTGTTAAAAATAAGTCCAGTAGGTGGGAATTATGATTAGGATTATCTGGTACACGGGTGGGTTGGTTGACTAGTTGAGTGAGATTAAATGAGTCTGCAAATAGCTCACATTCAAGACCAGCATCATCAGTCCTGGCTGAATGAGTGAGCCATTCAACATTATGGACATTAAAATCACCCAACACAGTGATTTCAGAAGAAGCATTTAAGTTGAGGACACTGAGTTGTGAGGACAGAGAATCAAAAAGACTTTGCTCTGGAGGAGTATTTGGGGAACGGTAGATGCAACATATGTATTTAAATTTACCAGCAGAAATTAATTTGTATATAGAATAATCAAAATAGGGACAATTGAAACTAGTAACCTCCTCCAGGGCACGTGTCTCAGAATTTTGCGCGAAGCAACATACACATCCTTTAGGTCTGAATATTTTGGTGAGGCAGTGTGGAATGATAACCTGGAAAAGTTACAATCTAGACGTGTCAGATGAAAGATGATACTTGAGTCTCTCGTCAAAATAAGGAGAGTAGGGTGATTCTGCTTGAAGAAATTGGTGTACCAGAATGGCGTGTAAATAGAGGTCTATGAAGTCCCCTTAGTACTGTAGGGCGTAACGTAAAAAAAAGCTGCACCGCCGAGCAACGTGTGTGTGACGTTGCCAATGCTCTTGTGACACAGTCGACATGATGACGACCGGGAGGGTCCGCTGTCAATGACCCAACCCTGCCGGGGGTCGGTATAATAATAATACTAATAATAATAGCTTTATTTCAGACTCAGCACAGTTACGGCGGGGACGCTAATACTGTGGTACTCCATATATGACCTATCATGTAACATAAATATATATAAATATATATAAGCTACTGTAGCTAGGCGACATAAATCGCAAAAGAAATTAACATAATACCCACGACCTGTGCTATCATGTGGTTCACAGGCACTGCCCTCCAACCACAAATCCAGTGGTCATCAAACTACTGTGTTTACCAAAACCACTGTCCTACATCTGTAGTGTACAGTACCATGCCTCACATCATTTAGCTTCCTGTACAGTATGTTGCTACAGTACAGTATAGGAATATCGGTACTGTACTTGCACTATGAGGCTCAGTACCGGTATTCTAATTCTTTAGAGTAAGCAGACCTGAAATCATTACTTAAGGTTAAATCTAGAGCAACTTCCTCTCAGTGTGCCTGTAGCCTGGGCAGGTTTACACGATGGTTGGAGTTTTGGTTAGCATTTGAAGTTACTCCTGATTCTCAGAAGTGTTAAGGCGGCTGAATGAATTCTATATCGTTAGCTCTTTCGTAATGAGGAATATTGTAACAGTGTAAGTTCATATAGGCCCATAGACGTACTTTGTGATGACTCCTCATATGTTGATAGCACCTCCAGAAACATTTTCATGAATCTTGTGATATGTGAGATACTTAGTCTATTCACTGTATTCCTCTGTGTATAGTTCCACTCATGAGTACCTGTGCTGTATACCTTGTGTGAGGGGCAGTAGGAGTTGAACAATGTTAGTTTTTGTATCCCATGTGCACATGTGAAATTTGTTTCTAATATTGAATTTCCCTGCTATGTAAAGTTGCCTTCGCTGACGCCTCATATCCTCCTCATCTGATCGATTCACATTCTTCTGAAATATAGTGGTGCACCCAGATACTTTACTTTACTTGTACCTGTCGCGTAAGAGCTATCTTCATACAAATGTGAACTTTTTGTCGTGGCGTAGCTTTGTTTCCAATAGACGGTTAGGATATAAATATTATGATATTGCTCTTTTTAGGATTAAATTTGACTGAATGTATTTCGATTCCAAATTTTTCACATACTCTTAATAATTTTTATCCCGTCCTGCTCCAGAGGGCGCGATTAAGGCTAGGTCTATCAGCATACATGAGCATGCATTTCCAATGCGTGCTCGACCATCAACAGCACCCTAGTGCGCATATCCCCTTGTTCAGCTCCAGACTAATTATCACTCCATGTAGACGTTGAAAAGATACGGAGACAATATCCCCCCTCTGCCTACCCGCGTTAGGTTTACGTGCGTAAAGAGCCTTGACAGGAGCGTTGCCCACTCTTACACACATGTTTTTGATTCGCATACCATTCGAATACTCATTATCCTCACAACATATATGCTAGGCACTCCCCTTGTTACTTAATTTTTTTCAAATAAGGTTTTGTGACACACCCTTAGTCAAAAGCCTCCTACTTAGTCACTCAAACATCAGAGAAAATTGGAACTATTTAAGTTTTGTTGTATGTATCCATCACTTCTTTCAGCCCCTATATGTCACCGGCTCTGAATGCTATCATGACTTATGTGTCGGGTTAAAGCCAAACTGAAATTGCTGCTGGTTGATCAATATATGCAGACATTCTTTCTCGCATTATCATTTCAACTACCTTACTCACCACACTAGCAAGTCGCCCTACTAGTGTGCGGTACAGTTGTCTTTTGTGCTGTAGATCTTATTCCCCTGATTTTCTCTGTGTAATGACAGGAACAAGTAGGTTATGCGGGAGATCATAAGACTCCGGTCAGGACACCCATGCGTAAATAGACTGTTGCTGCAGAAACTCAGCGAATTATCGTATGTAACAACTTCATCTGCATATTTAAGATGTTCTGCATATATACCATCCAGCCCACAAGCTTTATTTTAGGTTCCGTTTTCTTATGGCATTACACTCAAGATCACTTTTCAGTCACTTTAATGTCTTCTAGAATTACTTATCTCATCTACATACATTGGAATTGCACCATTTCTCAGACCTTTGGCCTTACACCGTTAAGTAAGGTTCCTACCATCATGAGTCTTCTCTCGCATAAGTCAGCAATGTGCTACTTCACCCGTAACCCCATCAACACTGTCACAGCGTAATGGTGTTGTTACAATTTTGCATGGATCTGATTTCCGTTCCAAAATAACAGTTAGTATGCCTTTCTGCCAGACGCTTTTGCAAGGGCTTCCTTCACTATAATTGGTGTTCATCGTTGGCTTAATAAACATCTCAATGGGCATATTTGGTTTCCTATCCTTGTGGCTCTTACTTTGTGAAGTCTCTAGCGCTGATATCGGCCCCTGTCCTAGGCTTCACCCTAGCTCATCGTGGTCGCACCCATTGCAGACCCTACCATCTCTGGAGCTGCCTGATAGCAGGTCAGCCACTATAGTCTTCCCGAACCTAGCGGCTTATTGGACTCATCTGAGGCACTTCATCATTTACGGCTAATCAGACAGGACCTTCGCCCCGCTTTTGTGTGCTAAATGACAATTCTATTGATACTACCTTGCTGATGTCTAACTTTTCCCAATTATGTCCCTTTCTGTGTGTGTGCATCACTACATTTGTTGAATCCCTGCCACTCTGTGCGGTACACGCATTACCATCATATTGCACCCTAGTTTAATACGTCCTGGTGTTGTTTCATCACAGTACATTTGGGCACTTGCGTTCATTTTCGACAGCATTACATTCCCCATGTGGAACGCTTTGCCTTAACACTGTCTATGTGCCTAGTTTCTGTTTATTTCCAGCGTCCTTTATTAATTTGGTAATTGTTCGGTCTTCTCCCCAGGTACTGAAATGGTTCGTCATCTCGGCGGTAATGTCGTATCTTATGGGCCATTTCTGAGATAGAGTCATCTGAAAGTCAGAGCTAGTGCTTTGCATGATCAAGGCCCGACCGCTGGTCTTGCCGCTGCTTACACATAGACATATGGTATAGCTATGTTCTGGAAGCATGTTTTTTGGTCAGGACAAAATTGCAAACCTTTGTGGCGTCCTCAAGCAAAGCACACCTAACATGTATGTTTAGTGGCAAAACAAAGATGGGAACACGTCCTAACTCGCCTGATGGGTTAGCATTCCAATTCACCTACCGACTGAGTAACATCGTTACTCCTTCTACATTCCGCAATTATGGCCCTCGGAGCTCGCTCCTCAAGCTCCGTTGTCCGCGAAACCGTACCGTTCTCTCACGTTTTCTGGCACACTGATACGGTCGTAAACACAAACTATTGCAAATTCCTTCTATCTGCGGTGTCCCGTGCGTGGTCCAGCTGTATTCCCGCAGCACCGGCTTAAATAATTTGTCATACATGGTTTTAATTACACCGTGAAAATATAGGCACGCTGTCTCCACCATGTGTCGTTTGGCGGGTTGCAACACTTCCCCCTGGGGGTCGACCTGCTCCCGCAAACTACCATAATCACACGTAGCGATGTGTCGCGCCAGTGGAGGACCGCCGAGTACATCATGTGTGGAAATCTTTATCTAATATGTTTCAAATTACCTAAGTCCTGTTTTGTGTACCTGGTTTCTTGCAACAGGCGAACATACCCATGTCACCCGTGTGTAGCGCCTTGCATGCTAGATACGAGTGTCGTCCGTTCTGCAACAGTGAGGTACACTTCCTCTTTGTTTTGGGGAGTCCTCTGCAATTGTATGTGAATTTACTTTTATATTGTTGCTGCTTGTACGGTTTTGTTATCCACCTCCCATTTACTGTAGAGGTCAAGTTCTATAGTGGTGTGTGCGATCGCCCTCCCAGTCCCAGACACCGACTCTGCACTGGGTCCGGTACATATGCTGTGGGATATTGTCGTGGTTCTCTGGTACCAGGTTGTACATATGCGTCTCGTGTGTCACACGAGAGCTCAGGAATTTCGTGTGAAACATCTGGAGTCATGGCCCACGGTCGCGTAGTTATACAAAAGGAGGCACAGGTAGTGGCAGCGTGTAGAGGGTTGTGTGCATCTGTCTTCGCCTCTATATTTATTGATATTTATGGATTTAATCCCGACCATGGGTGTGGGCTCGAACATGTGTACGGGCGCCAGGGTGTTCGGGCCCCCCAAAGAATTGGCCTGCAGGGGGCCCTGTAACTGGCAGGATTGGAGATCGTAAGTGGGGATTTTGGTTCGGTTGTGCCATGGCAGAAATGACCCTTTTGTGTGAGTGTGGGGTACAGGGTGTATTGTGTTAACATGTATTGTATGTAGTGGGAAGAGTAGTGTTTTATGGAGTGAGGAGAGCAATGTATGGCAAGTGTCGTGGAAGTTTGGATGTGTATGTTATATAAAGAGGGTTTGCCTGATACCCCTGATGTGGTGAGGCAGAAAGATTTGTATCCAGCTACCAAGGCCTGGTAGAGAAAGGGAATTCAGGCTATTCCCTGAGTCTCCCGAAACCTTGGCGGTAGTACTTCCTTGGGCGGGGCTGCCTACCCCTGCGCAACCTACAACAGTAGGGTGAGGTACCGTCTCACCGTTTCTCAGCTAAGCACTGCACTAGGCAATCTATTCAACACTTCTACAAACCTCTGTTCCCAAACCAGTTGCTGTACCTCGAATATTTTATAAAGCGAAACTCTCCCATTTTGTACGCCATTTGAACGGGTTATCGTCGCCGTTATTAAAGCTTTAGCTAGTCTCTCCCTTATTGATACCTTTCATCCACTTAAACACCTATCATATTATTCTCGCTCTTCATCTTCGTCTTTCTAGCGATCTTCACACACACTAAATCTAAACTTATCTAACTGAGAGACCATTTGAGCGTGGTTCTGTCGCCGTTCTTTCGCTGGTTAACCCTTAAAAAGCGGCTCACCACTTCAGTCGAGTTAAATAAAGCTGGACTATGTGGCGGCGCTCGACATAGGTCGAGTGGCAATTTCAGCACAGTTATGTGGCTGAGAGAGAGAGACAATGTGGTGGGCAGGGAACTAGCGCGGCGTTATGACTGCTCCAGACCACCGCGGCGAACCCTACTGGACACAAAATCTCAGCTCCCTCCTCCTTTTCCTCACCTCGCTACATACTCCATTCTGTACTGATAAGTACCGAATTACCTGCTCTTTCTGCACTCGCGTTGCACTGTTTATTGCAAGAAAATCATCCATCATACAAGGATCGGTTATGGTGTCATTTCGTAAAAGCACTGTTGTATTGCCTTTGGCAGGTGGATAGATACTTGTTTTTACGTTCGGGGTCTTAGTTAGGCATGAATGATTCCTTAAACAGCCCTATTTTGGCTAAAAACACCCCGCTGGGCGATCACAATAAATAAACCGTGTAGGCCGCTCGTAAGGTGGTAATAAACCTCATCTTATATTCAGCCTTACATGTATATTATATATTCTGTATATATATATAGATATATATAGCTATATATCTTATATATATATATATATATATATAATAATAATAATATACCATAGGTGAAGCATTAAGACAAATTAACAGTATTAGTGAGTGGGAGGAGTAATATCGGTAATTAGATACCACCTTGGTCCCCATTTAATTAACATATTTACTCCTCCCACTCCATACTAGGCTACAGGCCTTTATATTCCTTGGTCATACCAATTTCTAGTTTTTAACCTGGATTTGTAATAGTGGTTACACCAATATTAAAAATCCAGTTAAATACATAGAAAAAACATGTGTGACCAAGGAAAAGAGGTACCGGTCGTATTATACATATATATATATATTATATATATAGTATATTATATATATACCTGTAAATATTATGTTTAAGGTTGTTATTGAAGTATAACTGTGAATAGATATTGTGGTTAGACAATATATAATATATCTCAGTTCGGTACCGTAGGGGCACAAAATGTTGCTGTGAAGAGAGAGAGAGAGAGAGAGAGTAGAGAGAGAGAGAGAGAGAGAGAGAGAGAGGTTATTCAAATAGGTATATGTTTCATTGCTTTCAGTTGCCAGTCCAACAGAGATGTCAGGCAGGATAACTGGGAGAGCATCAACTCGTGCATTAAAGAGAACTGCAGAAGAAATGCTACATGCTCGATATCTTCAGCCGAGTAATTATAGCCCAAGCTTATAGGTAGAGACAGTGATATACAGAAACACTGTAGATAGTCCAAATCCAACTATAATGTAGGACGTGGCCGAGTCTATTGTCCTGCAAGATGACAAGAGATCACTGTTAAGATTGTAAAGTTATTCATGATGAATTGTCTAAGAAAATACAGAAGTTGGAAAAATGGAGGGTTAGAACTTTGGCGTGATCAATATTTGTCCTTGAAACAGAACAATACTGAGGAACAAACTCAGTTCATACACTAAGTGGCAACAGAAAGTCTCTGATAGCACTACACCCTTTGTGGGGAGGGGGACGGAGTTTTTTTTTTTTTTTGTTCACTATAAACACATATAGATATTCTCATCAGTAAAAAGAAAAACGCTGAGTTTATCGGCTCACACAGAGGAACGATGATATCTGATACGTTGTTAGTCACAAAAACCCCGACTGTGAGCTGACTTTTCCACTCCTGATAGCGCCCTTTTGTTGGGTGGGTTGACAAAAATCTTAAAATTATGTTTGACAAAGGTTGTTTCTTTTGCTCTTTGTGGTCGATGGCCCCTCGTGAGGCACATCCCAACTTTATAAGACAGAGCAACCAATTGGTTTGTTATCTGTTTAACCTGGGTCCTTGTATCACCTGTCTTGTCCCTCTATGAAGTCCAGCACCAGTCCTGAAACCTTTAGATTCGGTAGAAAAGTCTGGCAGTCATATCTTGTGCTGATGAGATGCCAATAATTTGTGCAAAACAATGGAGCTACGACCAAGGGCTACACGAACACCCTGTATAAATCCCACACAAAACGTGTCCAGTTAGTTATGTTGAGAGGCCTTGTAGGTTACGTTGTGTGAGACGGCCAATATATATTTGACTTTGATCAATCAAACGTGCAAAATATCTTGCCCGTTATTTTGAGTAGAGAGAATAGAGTTATCCATACTACCCAGTTCTTGCAATAGTGCACGTGCACTTTAGGAACTACACATACTTACGTGTATGGAAACAGTTTGGTATCATATCCTCTCAACCATAACGTCAAACTTTCATTGACCAAAAATCCAGTTGCTGATAGAGACATTTTTTTGGTAGTTTGCTGATGTCTTCCTCATTTGGTAAAGCGTCTAGGAATCATTTTATTGATTCAGTTTTGAGTTTGGCAGGAACGGAGATATAGTTTCGATTGCTGCATGCATTCACGAAATGCTGCTCAATACGCGAAAGACAGAATATGGATCTAGACTCTACAAAGAGTGAATTGTCCAATAATAGCTGCACCCTCACATGTCACTGTGTGCACGGCAAAAAGTGGACCAAACGTCGTGCACAAATCTGCAACACAGTTGTTTGCTCTCCAGAACACGTGAGCTGTGCACTTTCACTCAGGTGCAAATATTCTAAGATCGAGAAAAAAGGAGTTCGGTGTAAGTCTAAAAACTGATAGAGAAACGGTATAAGTTCACCTGTACTACAGACGACAGATAACGGTGTGTGTGGCACGTCCATGAATTCCTGCACAACTATGGTGGCTAGAATAGCCTTCGTGCTGGTGTATATTGCGATTGTAAGTGTATTTGTGATGATTACAATACAAGTAGGTGTATTTGACCGGATGAGCATTATATAGACTCAGCGATCTGGTGGTGTCCAAGTCTTGGCACTGGAGTCTATTCCCTGCTTACAAGACCAGGGGCATAATAGGTTCTGGTCTGCCGTAAGTGTCGCGACATTGCACTGCATGAGGAGTTGCACAATGAGCTGATGTTAAGAAGAACGAGTAACAGTCAGCTTGTATTATATAATGACCCGAAGACTAAGAAGACCTTGGATGCCTAGAACATGTCTTTGGGTGACATCAGGCAAATGAGGTGGACCTGCGAGGTATCCCCCGTATGTCGAATTCACACTTATAAATTATCAGTCTGGAAGAAATATCTCCTCCTCATTAGGAAGAGAAGTATAGCCGCTGTATCAGTGTACATAATACCAGACAGGTCAAAATCCAGTACAATAGTGACGTCATAATGATGAGGATGTGGGTGGTGAGTATTTATGGGGTGGTTGTGGACAGTTATACACGACTCACCAGAGACACCAAACTCATAATGACCGTCAACGTTTGTGGTCCGTAATAAATTTGGCCAGTGCACACTAGCAGGCTTGCTATTACAAGAATGAGGTCTGGGGCCCCTCTATCAACGCGTGCAACATGGATAATATGACTTGGATCGGGCTGGCCAGGTCGTGCTGCTGTGATGAGTTGACCGTGAAGGTGACAAGAAGAAATTGCACTGACGGTCTGGTTTTCTCCCTTTTCTCCTCATGTAACAATTCATCAAAAATCACCTAGTACAATTATAGAAAACCAGGCCTTGTTGTATATACTGTGTTACGACTGGGGTTCAAATCTATCTGGAAGACCTAATAATTCAATATGGACTAGTAATGGCATAAATGCTACGCACGGAAAGCGCTAGATCCCACCTCTGATGTATATTCCCAGTGACCACAGAACACCAATACTCTACATAGATTCTATATGCAATAATAGGCTATCAACACTCAATAAATGTGCGTCTACTCTAGGCTTAATGTTATGTGAAAACAATCCTATTACGTACCTATAACCGAAGAGTGCTTGGTTATGGTTATGCAAAGTAAGGTAGTAAGATGCAGTTCCAGTCTTACGTTACTTTAATCAATAAATGTCAGCCTCTCCTGCATGACAGAAAGTTGCACTAAAGTCACTCAACACTAACAAGGAATCTTCTTTAAATGTTAGAGTCTATAAAGATTCTCGTAATCGCAATTGGAACCCAAACGTGGCAGGCAGCGGAACAATGCTCTTGCCGGCTATGCACACAAAAATGGGCTCAAGAAAAAGAAAAAAACAAAAAAAGAAAAAAAAAAAAAAGAAAAAGAACAGGAAAAAAACAAAAGAAAGAAAAAAAAAACAAAAAAAAAGAAAAAAAAAAAACGAAAAAAAACGAATGATAATGCCGTCGGATCCAAGAATATCCTAAACACAACAACAATAATAATAATCGCCAGCAGCCATGCCGTATTGCCTCTCAACAAAACGAGCCTAATGGTCAGTTTGTGTCTACAATACCGTCGAACTAGGCTGCGAAATGCTTGTGGTCATAATAAATGTTATTGTATGTCATAAAAAACGATTCAATTACAGTATTAATATACTTAATTTCGTACTATGATTGATACAAGTCTAGCTAGAGTCCTGGATACGAGATAGACTGGTGGCGCATGTCATGCCGCATAGCCAAGGTGAAAACATCTCAAGATCTGTTCAGTCAGGATGTTTCCTTTCATATAAACAAGCTTAGCTCTCATTTAGGACACCTTAATAGCCGACGTACAATTACTGTTCTACAAGGCGGCGTCACCTCAAAGAGCAGCAAACTAATACGGTGGTAGAACCGTGCAGAATGTGTATCAGGCAAAAAACCCTAATTCGTGCATGCTCTACTCTCAATGGCACACAGACTAGAATTTACTCAATCAACTCCAGTTCTCAGGTATGTCGTGCAGCTTTTAACTAAAGCAAGCACTCATAGGAAACAATACCTTATAATATCAGACTCCTAGTCTAGCATTATCTAATCCAGCAGAACACTAATAATTAAAGGAAGCGGTACTATGAAATATGATAGCTAACCAATGCTTCGTGATCAACTTATCTTAACAACTAACATACATGGGTTATATCAGACCTTAACGCACAATACAACTGGCCAGCATGAAGCTGATTTTGCAGAGTTAACCAGAGGGGATATAATATTAATAAAAGGTGGTGAAAGATATGAAAAAGAGAGAGGTAGGCAGAGGAAAAGATTCTCAGGTGCGAGCGGGGTACAGGTAGCAAGGGAAAAAGATGGGTGCGTTCTAGAAACCAGATCTGAGGGAGAGAGTGGCGAGGAACTGTATATATACTCGCACCAGCTCGAGCCGCGTGGGAAAAAAGCGGTTACAAGTCCTCTAACCACTAGCAAAGAGCTTGCAGCATGGTAAGGACCTCTCTCCACCAACCCCCGCGAACGAGGCAGCCAGCCGTGACGTCATCGAGCGGGACAAAAACACTATGCGCTCCCTCTCACTCTGTTCTACTCTCTCTCTCTCTCTCCCAGATCCCATCATTACTAGTTAATGATAAAACATATACTTTACAATTAAATATATAAAGCCTTGACATGGGTGAAAACAAAGAGCCTTTCTGGACTGCCCATGACACAAGCTTTCATATGAAATAAAGCACACTCTAATACACAAACTGTAGCCCCATCCACTGCCCTGGCGATCCTAGCGAGTCACTGTAGGACAAGCCATGCGGTTCTAACGGAGTGGTTAACGTCACAACTGTAGGTGGCTATGTTGTGAGGAAATTCTCTACAAAATATCCTGATTTAGGTTACATGGCAGCGAATTGTGTATCTATAAACAAATCATGGATTGATATGGTCAACAGAGGTCACCTGTACACGCCGTCTGATAGTTTTTCTTCTAAATTAACGGTAATGAGAGAAATATTCAAAGCTGTCCATGGCGAAGGTTTGAGGGAAGGAAAACAATGTGTTCATACCCTTGCCTCAGATATTGAAAGGGTGCAGGAGTTGAATTGCCACCGGATGTAATATTTTTTTTCAAAAATCTCAGTTTTCTTTAGGATAGATACATAAATAGATAGGGACATAGTGATTCCAGAATGATTAATATAGCCATCTATACCGTTTTTATGTTGTCGAAGCAAATAAGGGTTGTGAAAGGCCGAGTTATCTCACAATTAACTCGAGGCCGAGCTGTCTCGTTTTTACTGGGCCGAGCTGTCTGGCCGTGGGCCGAGCTGTCCCGTGGGCCGAGTTGTCTAGCATTCGGTTTATACAGTGTGTCTGAACTTTTGTCGTAGGTCCATTGTTTTGCAATACTCATCTCAACGAAAGATATGACTGCCAGCTTTTCTACCGAATCTAAAGTTTCAGACTTAGACGTCATAAGTGACAAGACAGATGATAAAAGACCAGGTTCACATAACACATTTTTTGCTCTGTCTTTTAATGTGCTCACAGATGGCAAAGGAAAACCTTTGACATATTTTAGATATTTGTAACACTATCCTGGTTTATTATTCCTAGGGGGTAGAGGAGAAACGGATATAAAGTAAATAATTAGACCTGGGAAGATGAAATGGCCTAGGCTATAAATGATACCGGGTCGGCGTTTGACTTACTTGTAAACATGTATGTGTAGGTTATCTGTGGTAGTCCCAGTAATATCTATGAAGTACTTCTAGTATTAAAGGAACTTAGCTGTGATGCAAAGAGTGTAGGTTAGGTGATGGACATGTCGGTAGATGTAGTTCAGTGAAGTTCTGTTGTTATGTGGCAGCAACTGGCTTGTTGTGAACGGGACGAAGTCTCTGTGTGAAGTGTACTGAAATACCCTTTTATCGTAACAATATAAATATATTTAAGGGTTCTATATCGTCTCCCGTGATTAAATAATAAGGGAAAATAAACTAAGATATAATTGGTGCAACCACAGTAATATTTATCCACAAAGATAAATAAAGTAATGTGTATAAACAAAAGGAACCAGCTGTTCGTGAACCCGGGAAATTCAAACTACGGTATATATACCAGCTAGGATTCACGACATACTCCGCCACCAGTTATATACAAAGTATTTACAATTGTCCTGTCCCGATCATGGACCGCCACAACTGGGAGGAACCCTAGCAGCCCGACGTGACGGCCTCTGAGGGGTATCACCTCGGTCCGCTCCAGTAGCAGGAAGGATAATATCAGAGTTCGGTTTGCTGTCGCCATCCACTACCTCTAAATCTATCTCTAGTGGGTCTAGCTTAACCACCGGTCTGGTGGTCAAACCGGCTCCTGTTTTTACCTGAACTACCCTACATTCGTGGTCAGGACCACGAAGAAGTTTCATTATCCGACCTATACGCCAAAAAAGTCGGGGGCCGTCATCATGTACTAGAACGACGTCCCCAACTTGCGGCGATGCTATCCCTTTTTTTACCATTAAGTGACGATGTTGCTCCCTGAGTGATATTAAATAATCAGTGCTCCACCTTTTCCACAGGTCATGTGAGAGCTTTGTAACATATTGGAAGCGTTGGTTGACGGAATCATTGTTACGGCCAAGTCGTGTCCTTGAGATCTTCATCCGTGACTTCCCCGCCTTGGAAAGCTTCTGATCCGCCTCCCATGAACCAGTTGTGAAGGAGTGATGGGTAGAGGGTCTTCAAGATCACTGTAGCTGTAGCCAAGCGGGCGATCATTGACTGTGGCCTCGAGCTCCAGTAATACCGTATTCAGTTCCTCTGTGGTAACCAATTGTCGACCCAGTACTTCTTCAAGCCAGCCTTTAGGATGCCAATGACCCGTTCCCATATGGCACCGAACCATGGCGCCCTGGCCGGTATAAACCGCCACTCGCACTTGAATTCCGCTAGAGTACCTTTTAACCTTGCATCATCCATCAACTCCCGTAATGTACTGGCTCCGCTAACAAATGTGGTGGCATTATCACTCATCATAATCTCAGGGTAACCCCTCCTGCTACTAAACCTACGGAACGCATGCAAAAATGATTCGCAGGAGAGGTTAGACACCGTCTTTCTACATGGACCGCTCTAGTAACTGCACAGGTGAATAAGACTACATATAGTTTACTTACAGTACCCCCCTTCTCTTTTACTGGCAAGGCACCTGTGTAGTCAACCCCCGTTACCTGGAAAGGACTCACCTCCTGAACCCTAAACTCCGGCAACGGAGGGGCCTGTACAGCACGGTATGATGTACCTTGCAATCTCTTGCAGATGATACATCCCCTTAAGGCTTTCTTTACTACCTGTCTAATCTTGGGGATCCACCATCTTTGCCTTATGTAATTTACAACATAACTAACACCACTATGGTTACACACTTTGTGGCAGTAATTACTAAGGAGAGTGGCTATACGATGTTTATTAGGGATAAGGATAGGGTACTTGGCGCTATCATGTAAAGCTGAAAAGTGTAGCCTACCTCTACAGCGTATCATGCCTCCCTCCATATAGAGGCCTAACTGCTTCACTATATTGCTTGGTGTGCCCTGTCCTTTCGACAAATAGTGGTGTTCCTCAGAGTAAGCTTCCTCCTGAGCTACCTTAATCATGGCTGACTCTGCTGCTCTTAATTCCGGCACCGTCAAGTATGCCGGTTTTGCCTGATAGTTCCCTTGTGTCTTCTCTTTAAACCTTGACGACTATGCGTCTTGCTGACGTATTTAGCGTGTTTTTAGCCAAAATATAGGGCTTTTACGTGATATTTCATATGCCTAAATAAAAGGAACGTTAAAACAAACAGTAAAACAGTGCATAAACAGAGCTTTCGAATGGACACCATAACGATCCTGTTATGATGGATAGGGCAATCCTTGCAAACAGTGCAAACAGTCGATCGATAACTCTCCTCTCTCTTCTTGCAGTACATAATTGAGTATGTAGCACGAAATATACTGAAGGAAGGGAAAATAGGTGATAACTGAAGGTCAGTAGGGTTCGCGGGTGGAGGGGAGGTCATAGATAGTCTCCTCCCAGGGCAACTTGTCTCTCTCTCTCATTTTTGGTTTGTCGAAGCGCCCCACATTACGTCCATTTTCTCAACTCTTAAGGTTGCTCGCCGGGGGAACTCTTAAATAAGGGTTAAGAGTCCTAATAAACCTAAGGACCCATGCCATTACATGCCATGACTTCATATATGAGCCATACCGGTCCCAATTCAATATGGCAGTAGGGGCAACCGGTACCGGCAATGACAGGGTTCCTTCCTTGACTCACGTTACACCGCACAGTGGTGTCCCCCTCTATTGACCCGCCTATTGGGCCAGTGATCAGGCCAGTAGCATTTGGGTGAGGTAGCCATATGGGCCCTCCCCCCCAAAGCGAATAAGCAAGTAAGGACACAAATGAAATCCCTCTGGTAACTAGATCACTAGTGGGTTGTCCTCTGTGGACACATAACGAAAAATGAGCGCCTGGGGGGACTAATGACTTTATCTCATCAACTCTATTTTGAAACCATTATATAGGCAAAATCTTTTACTAGACAACCAGACTAGGGTTATCTGGCTGTCCGACCAGAGGTATACATTTATCTATAATCATGCTAGTCCGCGTAGTCTCTCACTATATAACATGGCGAGAAGAGCTGCGAGAGACGAACCAGCAGTCAACTCACATCTTAGGTATTGTGAGGGCGACTTAATAGGACGCCACCTTAGCTTTGGGCCACTTACTAACCTACTCACCCAACTCATCCACCGAAAACGCATAGGCCGCTACACCTATATGCTACTGAGCTAGCGTCACTGAATAGGGTGCAGCGTAACCCTATTAGCAATTAGTGACCTGACGGGGAAACATGATTAACCTGTGACTATCTTATCATACGTTATAAATACCGCTCCTGGCCAGTTATCTCTCATGTCATCTGGAATTTGGGGAAAACCCAAAAAATCCCACCCACAACTCGTAAATCTCCACAAGTCCTGTACGAACCTCCGCCGCCCGGATGGTGTACCGGTAGCAAACACTCCCTAGAGGATAAGAACACACTCGCGGTTAGACTTAGAGCCTCGCGTTTCGTACCCAATGCGAGGGCTACCCTTCCGCGGCAGATTTAACCTGTAACGGGGTCCTTATTAGTTAGCCACCCAACGCCAAGCACACCTAACCCCGTCGTGTTTTGTTTGGCGGAAGCTACTACCCTTATCAGGTGCAACCAGTTCCCGCAAATTTTCATTATTTGTGACCCACTCAACGTAAAGACCTGTTAAGCGCTGGAAAATATTCTACGGGCATCCCAACATTGTTGTTGCATATCACTTACAATCATCACCAGTCCCCTGCAAGTTATCAATATACCAGCCCCCCCTTTTGAGCTTATGAACTAATTCTACTGTTCTCCTGTATCATAGACAGTGATTTGAATGGTACCATTACGGAGGGAACTGGGACAACAGGTGGCCCCGAACAGAACTGCACGGAACACGGTAGACAATGTACGGACTTGCAACATCCAAGAGATCAACGGCGCCACAGAAACCTATGAGCATCCCCTCTTTCTCATTCAACACCCACCATGAGAAATGCTTCTCAATATCACTCACCCTGGCAAATTGATGGCATCTAAAGCAGCAGAAGCACCTGGGTGAGGTCAGCCACTAGCGATGGATCTGTATGGAGACAGGCATTCAGACTGAACGCCTTCTAGGCACATCCTAGCCGGAACAGTTCCAAACACCTAGCCGTACAGGCGTAGTAACCCTATCATCTGGTAATACCGATGGTGAGCTAAGTAGTGAATCTTTTTTGGATGGACCAGCTTTGGGATGTTTCCTGTTGTTATCTCGACCCTGTACAATAAACCCCCTTTCTATCTGAATCAATCCAGAACCTTTGTATACTGTTGACAGTAGTTGGGACTTCTTTTGATAAACTTACGCTGCAAGACTCTCATTCTGCCCTAGAGGTCTAACTAAAGTTATCAGGTAATTTATCTATGTTATTCTCTCCCACGGCAGTTCCACTATTATACTGTCCCTGTGCTTCGGAATACTGTACCGTTTCAGAAAAATCCTAATTTTAACCATTTGGCGCACGATGACTCGTTCAGAGTCATTAGGTATTTTTTTCCTAGGCGCACGATGACTCGTTAAGAGTCATTAAACTTAACAAATATTCGCCAAAAATTAAGTTTACGTCGGACCGCGGCGTCATAGTTTGGCATATATATTAAGTATTAAGTCTAGGTTCAATGGGTATAATGGCAACCCTCATGTTGTAAACGGTTTACTCACGGCTGGCTGGGAAGGGAGCAGCGTACAGCTTCAGGTCTGTTTTTCGATACTTTTCCACGTTTATTTGTGTTGATCTTTCCAGTAACTATTTGGTTTATAGTAATTCTGGAAGTTTAACCAGTGGAATCTTCATTAAATTCCGCTTCCATTTATTTATGCCAAATCAAAAATGTGGTGGGCAAAATTTTTGAGCTTAGCGCGAGTTGGAAGATAAAGGTATTTCATTTTATTTTTAACAATTCTTATTTCGGAGGTGGCCCCAATGTTGGTTGTTTGTATTTATTCTATGTTTTTATTTCGCTTAATCTTCAAGTTCAATCAATAACCGAAGCCGATGGTACCTCATTAATCCAAATACAAGGATTTGTTTGGTGGATAAACAAAACGTCACAGATAACAAATTATCGCCGGGCACAAAACTGGCTCTGAGTGAGCCGAGATATACTTTGGGAGTGGAAAAAAACTTTGATTGGGACAACCTATAGGTGCGCCCAAAGGGTTAAGATCCTTCTCCCCACCCTTACCAGTCTCATTAGGACTTATACCAATATGGTCACAAGTCACCATAGAGCTGTCAGATCCTTTAATTCTGGAGAATTCCTGCCAAGATCTTCCTGTATCTTCACTAAAGGGTCTACTGTTAATTTAAGAACACGTGACTCACTTAACTCTACATGGGTTCTCTCTATAGCTCTGGACTGATTAAGTGCCACTCATGGGAGTAAAACCATAAAATTGTGGGTAAACATTAAATACTATTAACCTTCATTCCCTGACAATAGCCTGAATGTACAAAAGTGGTAATAAAAAGTTCCGCCCCAATCAGGAACCCTATCATATACTCCATCAGTGATACCTAGATCTGCTAATTTGTAACCCCGAGCCCTTGATAGGCATTTATCTCCATCCCTAATCCCCTCATGGGCTTGTATACTGGTAACTCCTCCACCACAACGGCTCTCAAAATTACGTACCCTTACTTCTGTGATGATAGGTTAACTCTACTATTTCATACTCAGTACTACTCAAGTGAGCCAGTAAATCCCTGGAGCTTTAGCTTTGCCTTACTGACCCTTAAACGTTAAATCAAGGCTGCGATAAAGCAGAGTGCAAGATGAAGGTACGCTGCGAAACATTGGTCCAACAAAGCTCTGACTCTACTGGTATGTACCGTTCCTGTCAGTCAAGGGGAATGTGGATGGTAAGGCAAACAACAATGCATTACGGCCCGAAAATACACAGCCATGGTCACTGTTGGTTCAGGGTGCCACATGCTGTCCCAGTTATGTTCAAGGCGTGGCGTCGGACACAAAATAAATTAATATGTTTTCCTGGTTTGGCAGAATCGGCCACGGCCTAATGGTTAGGGTTAATACACCCCTGGATGCCATGTTCTGACAACCCGGCACCCGACGCACACTTTCAACTGCCTTGCTCTATTGGCCTTGGCGGGACTGTTCTTGTGGATTTTGCACACTTTGCCCAAAAATGTTCCCCCTTTCTGTTAAACAAAACTGACATCCATACTTCTGGCTTGGTATGGGGTTTCTGATACACTGCAATATGCTGCTGTTGGCGGTCGCCCCAAACTGTTCTAGTGTGATTATGTCTACATTTTCTAGATTGCACCACTTCCGTCTTACAACACGAACATATCATCCACCATCCAGCCAGTGTCTTTGAATTCACGCTTAATCCCACTTCATAGAGTGCAACTAGGGAGTTATATATGCAACAGTACTGCACACATTGTCACTGTTTTACCTGTTTTACATCCATAGAGCGTAATGACTCTAATGCACACTCAAAATGACGCTGAAACATCTTTCAGAGCACTGACCTCCTGGCTAGGATGCGGGAGATTTTCACAGTTTCGCTATGTGAGCTGCCTTTTGATGCAATCCTTTTGACCATAACTGTTTTTCAGTATCGGGACCGCTGGTTTCATAACTTGCAGCGACCAAACTAAATCCACCAACAATTTGTAGAGCTCTCACCACTAAGTTGTCCCTTTAGATACGTAAATTTCTGAATGTCAGGTAAGTCGGTTTGGGAGTGAACACTACCAATCAAAGAGCTCCCAGAAACCCACCCACTGTGTTGGATCCCCATCAAATACTGGCAACTATCAGGGAGGGCAGCTTAAGACCCTTCTGCTTCCTACTTGCTTGCACCATCATGAGATCTACCCGGGAATTTCAAACTACGGTATATAATACCAGACTAGGATTCACGACAAACACTTCTGGGACTCAAGCGTCCGTAGTGGTTCATTGCAGATGATATATCCCTCTTCTGGCCAAAGCGTTTTTCTGTTTACTGAGGAGAAATAGTCTATCTGTGTTTTTAGTGAAACAAAGGTTGTGAGGGCATCATCGACTTTCTGTTCACCACTTTCGTGTATGAACCTGATTTTGTTCCTCAGTATTTTTTGTCTGTTTTCAAGGACAAATATATGATCACGCCAAAGTTCTACCTCTTTCCAACGTTCTGTATTTTCCTTATGCACATTCATCATGAATAACTTTACAATCTCTACAGGGATATCTTGTCATTCTTGCAGGCCAATAGATCACTCGCCACGTCCTACACTTATAGTTTGGATTTTGATCTATCTTACAATTTCTACAGTGGTTTCTGTATAGCCTATCACTGTCCTCTACCGTCTAAGCATGGGTTATAATTACTCGGCTTAAAGATATCGATCATGTAGCATTTCTTCTGCAGCTCTCTTTAATCCACGAGTTGCTGGCTCTCCCAGTTCTCCTGCTGGACATCTCTGTGTGGAACTGGCAACTGAAACAATTAATATATTTGAATACTCTCTGCTCTCTTGCTCTCTCTCTCATCTCTATCTCTCTCTCATCGGGAATATTGAGTAAGCCATATGAAGCTATATATATATATATATATATATATATATATATATATATTTATATATTGAGAATATATCACAAAGACACGTGAGCCACTAAATGTTTCTAGTCTCTCAGTGGGGATCGAACCATCGACCATCAGAACGATAGCCGACGCTTTAATCAATTACACCACGGCAGTCTAAAAGACACTCAGCCTTCTATCCTATTTATGTTAGGGAGAAGGGAAACCCACTAGGCGAATATATTTCAATTCAAACCTAGTTGTAGGATCCATATTTCCAGCATACCATACACGGATAGAAGGCTGAGTGTCTTTTAGACGGCCGTGGTGTAATTGATTAAAGCGTCGGCTATCGTTCTGATGGTCGATGGTTCGATCCCCACTGAGAGACTAGAAACATTTAGTGGCTCACGTGTATTTGTGATATATTCTCAATATTTGTAACTCTCATGCTTGGTGGGTTAGAATTAAATGAAATCAATTTCAACCCGAGTTGCGTCGGGACACTCAAAAATCCGTGTATGGTATTCTGGAAATATGGATCCTACAAACTAGGTTTGAATTGAATATATTGGACTAGTGGGTTGCTCTTCTCCCTAACATAAATAGGATAGAAGGCTGAGTGTCTTTTAGACTGCCGTGGTGTAATTGATTAAAGCGTCGGCTATCGTTCTGATGGTCGATGGTTCGATCCCCACTGAGAGACTAGAAACATTTAGTGGCTCACGTGTATTTGTGATATATTCTCAATATTTGTAACTCTCATGCTTTGTGGGTTAGAATTAAATTAAATTCAATTTCAACCCGAGTTGCGTCGGGACACTCAAAAATCCGTGTATGGTATTCTGGAAATATGGATCCTACAACTAGGTTTGAATTGAAATATATTCGCCTAGTGGGTTTCCCTTCTCCCTAACATAAATAGGATAGAAGGCTGAGTGTCTTTTAGACTGCCGTGGTGTAATTGATTAAAGCGTCGGCTATCGTTCTGATGGTCGATGGTTCGATCCCCACTGAGAGACTAGAACATTTAGTGGCTCACGTGTATTTGTGATATATTCTCAATATTTGTAACTCTCATGCTTTGTGGGTTAGAATTAAATTAAATCAATTTCAACCCGAGTTGCGTCGGGACACTCAAAAATCCGTGTATGGTATTCTGGAAATATGGATCCTACAACTAGGTTTGAATTGAAATATATTCGCCTAGTGGGTTGCTCTTCTCCCTAACATAAAATAGGATAGAAGACTGAGTGTCTTTTAGACTGCCGTGGTGTAATTGATTAAAAGCATCGGCTATCGTTCTGATGGTCGATGGTTCGATCCCCACTGAGAGACTAGAAACATTTAGTGGCTCACGTGTATTTGTGATATATTCTCAATATTTGTAACTCTCATGCTTTGTGGGTTAGAATTAAAATGAAATCAATTTCAACCCGAGTTGCGTCGGGACACTCAAAAATCCGTGTATGGTATTCTGGAAATATGGATCCTACAACTAGGTTTGAATTGAAATATATTCGCCTAGTGGGTTTCCCTTCTCCCTAACATAAATAGGATAGAAGGCTGAGTGTCTTTTAGACTGCCGTGGTGTAATTGATTAAAGCGTCGGCTATCGTTCTGATGGTCGATGGTTCGATCCCCACTGAGAGACTAGAAACATTTAGTGGCTCACGTGTATTTGTGATATATTCTCAATATTTGTAACTCTCATGCTTTGTGGTTAGAATTAAATTAAATCAATTTCAACCCGAGTTGCGTCGGGACACTCAAAAATCCGTGTATGGTATTCTGGAAATATGGATCCTACAACTAGGTTTGAATTGAAATATATTCGCCTAGTGGGTTTCCCTTCTCCCTAACATAAATAGGATAGAAGGCTGAGTGGCTTTTAGACTGCCGTGGTGTAATTGATTAAAGCGTCGGCTGTCGTTCTGATGGTCGATGGTTCGATCCCCACTGACAGACTAGAAACATTTAGTGGCTGACGTGTATTTGTGATATATTCTCAATATTTGTAACTCTCATGCTTTGTGGGTTAGAATTAAATTAAATCAATTTCAACCCGAGTTGCGTCGGGACACTCAAAAATCCGTGTATGGTATTCTGGAAATATGGATCCTACAACTAGGTTTGAATTGAAATATATTCGCCTAGTGGGTTGCTCTTCTCCCTAACATAAATAGGATAGAAGGCTGAGTGTCTTTTAGACTGCCGTGGTGTAATTGATTAAAGCGTCGGCTATCGTTCTGATGGTCGATGGTTCGATCCCCACTGAGAGACTAGAAACATTTAGTGGTTCACGTGTATTTGTGATATATTCTCAATATTTGTAACTCTCATGCTTTGTGGGTTAGAATTAAATGAAATCAATTTCAACCCGAGTTGCGTCGGGACACTCAAAATCCGTGTATGGTATTCTGGAAATATGGATCCTACAACTAGGTTTGAATTGAAATATATTCGCCTAGTGGGTTTCCCTTCTCCCTAACATAAATAGGATAGAAGGCTGAGTGTCTTTTAGACTGCCGTGGTGTAATTGATTAAAGCGTCGGCTATCGTTCTGATGGTCGATGGTTCGATCCCCACTGAGAGACTAGAAACATTTAGTGGCTCACGTGTATTTGTGATATATTCTCAATATTTGTAACTCTCATGCTTTGTGGGTTAGAATTAAATGAAATCAATTTCAACCCGAGTTGCGTCGGGACACTCAAAATCCGTGTATGGTATTCTGGAAATATGGATCCTACAACTAGGTTTGAATTGAAATATATTCGCCTAGTGGGTTGCTCTTCTCCCTATCATAAATAGGATAGAAGGCTGAGTGTCTTTTAGACTGCCGTGGTGTAATTGATTAAAGCGTCGGCTATCGTTCTGATGGTCGATGGTTCGATCCCCACTGAGAGACTAGAAACATTTAGTGGCTCACGTGTATTTGTGATATATTCTCAATATTTGTAACTCTCATGCTTTGTGGGTTAGAATTAAATGAAATCAATTTCAACCCGAGTTGCGTCGGGACACTCAAAAATCCGTGTATGGTATTCTGGAAATATGGATCCTACAACTAGGTTTGAATTGAAATATATTCGCCTAGTGGGTTTCCCTTCTCCCTAACATAAATAGGATAGAAGGCTGAGTGTCTTTTAGACTGCCGTGGTGTAATTGATTAAAGCATCGGCTATCGTTCTGATGGTCGATGGTTCGATCCCCACTGAGAGACTAGAAACATTTAGTGGCTCACGTGTATTTGTGATATATTCTCAATATTTGTAACTCTCATGCTTTGTGGGTTAGAATTAAATGAAATCAATTTCAACCCGAGTTGCGTCGGGACACTCAAAAATCAGTGTATGGTATTCTGGAAATATGGATCCTACAACTAGGTTTGAATGAAATATATTCGCCTAGTGGGTTTCCCTTCTCCCTAACATAAATAGGATAGAAGGCTGAGTGTCTTTTAGACTGCCGTGGTGTAATTGATTAAAGCGTCGGCTATCGTTCTGATGGTCGATGGTTCGATCCCCACTGAGAGACTAGAAACATTTAGTGGCTCACGTGTATTTGTGATATATTCTCAATATTTGTAACTCTCATGCTTTGTGGGTTAGAATTAAATGAAATCAATTTCAACCCGAGTTGCGTCGGGACACTCAAAAATCCGTGTATGGTATTCTGGAAATATGGATCCTACAACTAGGTTTGAATTGAAATATATTCGCCTAGTGGGTTGCTCTTCTCCCTAACATAAATAGGATAGAAGGCTGAGTGTCTTTTAGACTGCCGTGGTGTAATTGATTAAAGCGTCGGCTATCGTTCTGATGGTCGATGGTTCGATCCCCACTGAGAGACTAGAAACATTTAGTGGCTCACGTGTATTTGTGATATATTCTCAATATTTGTAACTCTCATGCTTTGTGGGTTAGAATTAAATTAAATCAATTTCAACCCGAGTTGCGTCGGGACACTCAAAAATCCGTGTATGGTATTCTGGAAATATGGATCCTACAACTAGGTTTGAATTGAAATATATTCGCCTAGTGGGTTCCGCTTCTCCCTAACATAAATAGGATAGAAGGCTGAGTGTCTTTTAGACTGCCGTGGTGTAATTGATTAAAGCGTCGGCTATCGTTTTGATGGTCGATGGTTCGATCCCCACTGAGAGACTAGAAACATTTAGTGGCTCACGTGTATTTGTGATATATTCTCAATATTTGTAACTCTCATGCTTTGTGGGTTAGAATTAAATTAAATCAATTTCAACCCGAGTTGCGTCGGGACACTCAAAAATCCGTGTATGGTATTCTGGAAATATGGATCCTACAACTAGGTTTGAATTGAAATATATTCGCCTAGTGGGTTTCCCTTCTCCCTAACATAAATAGGATAGAAGGGTGAGTGGCTTTTAGACTGCCGTGGTGTAATTGATTAAAGCGTCGGCTGTCGTTCTGATGGTCGATGGTTCGATCCCCACTGACAGACTAGAAACATTTAGTGGCTCACGTGTATTTGTGATATATTCTCAATATTTGTAACTCTCATGCTTTGTGGGTTAGAATTAAATTAAATCAATTTCAACCCGAGTTGCGTCGGGACACTCAAAAATCCGTGTATGGTATTCTGGAAATATGGATCCTACAACTAGGTTTGAATTGAAATATATTCGCCTAGTGGGTTTCCCTTCTCCCTAACATAAATAGGATAGAAGGCTGAGTGTCTTTTAGACTGCCGTGGTGTAATTGATTAAAGCGTCGGCTATCGTTCTGATGGTCGATGGTTCGATCCCCACTGAGAGACTAGAAACATTTAGTGGCTCACGTGTATTTGTGATATATTCTCAATATTTGTAACTCTCATGCTTTGTGGGTTAGAATTAAATGAAATCAATTTTAACCCGAGTTGCGTCGGGACACTAAAAAATCTGTGTATGGTATTCTGGAAATATGGATCCTACAACTAGGTTTGAATTGAAATATATTCGCCTAGTGGGTTTCCCTTCTCCCTAACATAAATAGGATAGAAGGCTGAGTGTCTTTTAGACTGCCGTGGTGTAATTGATTAAAGCGTCGGCTATCGTTCTGATGGTCGATGGTTCGATCCCCACTGAGAGACTAGAAACATTTAGTGGCTCACATTGTATTTGTGATATATTCTCAATATTTGTAACTCTCATGCTTTGTGGGTTAGAATTAAATTAAATCAATTTCAACCTGTTGCGTCGGGACACTCAAAAATCCGTGTATGGTATTCTGGAAATATGGATCCTACAACTAGGTTTGAATTGAAATATATTCGCCTAGTGGGTTTCTTCTCCCTAACATAAATAGGATAGAAGGCTGAGTGTCTTTTAGACTGCCGTGGTGTAATTGATTAAAGCGTCGGCTATCGTTCTGATGGTCGATGGTTCGATCCCCACTGAGAGACTAGAAAACATATATATATATATATATATATATATATATATATATATATAATATATATATATATATCTATATATATATATAATATATATTCATATAGATATATCAATATATATATATATCTATATATCTATATACTACAGGTACCTCTTTTCCTTGGTCACACAATTTCTAGTTTTAACTGGATTTTTAATATTGGTTATTATATCGTACTAGGCATAAGTATCTCTCATAATGTAGGCTACACATTTTATATATATATATATATATATTGTTACATATCTTGATCCTCAAGTGGTTAACTTGATGAATCTAGATAGCACAGAGATATATATTAAGGTATCAGTCAGCTGAAGGCAAAACAAAAGTAAAATCTAATAAAATAATTTCCTGTTGTTGCTTCCTTTCCTTTTGGATCTTAGGACTTAGTATCCTTTATTGACTGTGTGACGCACCCAGTGCTGGGCAACGGAACCTGATTGTACTCCTTGGTACTCCACTGTACCGCCCGTGATCTGGCTACCGTCAGCCGCTATGTATATTGAGTGTGACAACTTATAACTATGTTCTTTGTATCTCTGCAAAGGTCTCGTCATGTGCTAACCAGTGGTGGGTTTTGTTTTAAGCCATGTCGAGACCTTCCATTTAATATGTAGTATCAATAGAGAAGTTGATAGATAAGACAATGAGAGTTCAGAGAGAGAGTGAGTTAGGCTTCAGAGCAAGAGGGTAGCAACGCGCCGCGCTGCCGGGCGAGGCGTTGCCAGCCGTATGGACTGGTTGGCAGCCTTGCCCTTATAGCTAGGCGCGATAGGGTTGGTAGTCCATTGTTGCCTGCCTGGGCTGGGCCCATGTTGTCGTACAGCACATTGCCTGGAGGCTGGCTGTGTGTTCTATGACCAGGTTGCCTAGAACCTTTGAGATTCTAACATCCCTTGCCCTCTCTCCCAACTTCTCACGGTTGCACTCTTTCTCTCTGACGACATTACTCTCATTTCATTCTTCTCTCTATTTAAATGCATAACCTTGGGTGCCCAACCCCGAAAGGAGTTGAAATAGGGGAGCTATCCCCCCGCCAAAGGCGGCTTTCTAGGGCCTTTCCTAGCTGATGCTGAGAGGATTGGGTTCTAGTCATGTGGTGATGGGCTGGTCTATCCGAGTGAGAACTGAGCGATCTCTGCCATACCCATAGCTTACTCTGACTGTTCCTTTTACTATATATCTTCTAGATCTCAAGTGGCGGCGTCTTTTCCGTGGATTGACCTCCCTACTGCCAACCTAGAAGTTGGCAGATTGGGAGCCAAAGCGTCACATTTTTCCCTTGCCCCTCAACTTTCCCTTCATAATTGCTGAGGGGCACAGGGCCTTGGGTGGGGCTTTGGTTTCCCGGGCATTTCCGCACCTTCCTCGCTCCCTGTCTTGGAGTGGCTTCGGTCACCCGTGCTTTGTTAGTGGTAAGCAGGGAGGATTTTGTGGGGTGCTCGTTTATGGCCTTGGCCTTGCTCGAGACCTTGGGGCTGTTCGGCCAGACAGCCTGGGGAACAACAACAACAACAACAACAACCTTCCCTTGAGGTCCTAAAGGAGTTTCAGCACTCACCTCTCGTATTACTCTTAGGACAAGCATATATTTACATGTATTAGATTTAAGGGGTTAATGTGAACAGCGATCTTCTTGATGAGGATAGTTGGTGAACGTTCTACATGTTCACGAGTTATATGCCCTGCTCATCATCCCATTTGTGACTAGATGGTGCCATGTGTAAGTGTCCGACCTTGCCCAGGAGTGTCTGTAGAGGGACGAGGACTTAGCCTTGATTTGCATACTGAGCCAGGAGCGAGTGTAGCACCCGAGACTACAGCTCGCTCGTAGTGCCGGTATAGTAGAGTAACGTAATTTATCTGTCCTTGTGTTCTCTACAGTCTTCTCCTGGGTTCTCGCTTTCGGTGCTGGGACTCGTTGTTCCTGTGACTTGGCCTGCTAGCTAGAACACATGGGGATGATGAGTGGGATATATCTTTATTTTACTATGCATTGCAGCTCTCTTTAAGTATATATCTATAACACTTTACAATACACATTACTCACACACAAGACAACACTATTAATACTTTCATGTATCAATTAACTGCACTGTCGTTTTGCTGCTGTGTCCGGAGTTCTGTTGCGTAGGGCGCATACGGACTCGGAGGGGAGACAGAGTGAGAGAAGCGAAGTAGCCTATGCGGTAGTAGGCTACCGGCGCAGTACTGTTGCCTGCAACCTTTTAGTTATTCCAAGTATAGATTCATTATTATAATAAGTGACTACTGTTTATGTTCCTCCCATGTGTATTATTAGGTATCTACTCGATGAACATCTTGTATGCTACATGCTAGTGCATGTTAGTAGGGGACAGTTAGTGTAGTGCACGCGCTTTCAAGTAGGCGTGTACATTTGTCATTTAGCATTTCACTGTCATACCTTTAGCCTGCTTCTATTCTACATTATTAGAGGCTTCATATTAACGTAATTTCTTGAGTATTGCATTTCTTTAGTAATAACGTAATCTATAAATGTCTGAGGGAGTTTAGCCTCATAGCCTACCCCTGTTGTACACTTTCGTCGAGTTAAGGTACCTCGTTACCGTAGACGATAACTCTGTAGGGCGTTGGTGCTTTTGTTGTCTGGAGCATATAGTATTTGGGACTGGAATCGAGCGTGTCGTTGTCACTTAAGCCATTTCTGTCCTACGATCAAGAATCCCGAATATGTATTGCCGATCCAGCCGTAACAACTGATACTCTTTAATTATGAAAAATACTGAAACTAATTAAAGTCATGTAGTATTTATAAAGAATTATTATTTAACCGAAGCTTAGTAGGCTATGGTTATGAACCGAATAAGTTATAGCTAAAGAAGGACTATTAATTTTATAAAAAGTCTTGAAAGATAAATATTAAAGTAAGAATATTTCTGTCTCTTACCCTTTTTGAAATGAATAGATAGTTTTCTTATATGTCCTTTTATTTATATTTAATGTAAGAATTCTTGGTTCTTGTCTTACGTTAATAGTATTATATTATTATTATCATCAGGAGTAATATCAAAGTCACATAAAAAGGTAGATATATATTTAATAATTAGTTAAATGTATTTCTTAACCACGTAACATTGAGGTTTGATTATGAGTAAATAAATTACAGGATCGCTTCATAGATTCGATTCAAGTCTCACTCAAATAATATGAAAAGCAAATTATAATATTTTGAAGCAAAAGAATTTTCTTCAGCTTAGGAAATCACTAGAAGTAATATTAACACAGCCATGTTAGTCTAAGGCGATATTACTAATATGAGACAATAGCATCACCGTACTAAGCACCGTTAAGCAATGTAAGCTTAATTCAAAGAAAATGAAAGAACTCGTAAGTATTAATATAAAACAATAGTATTACTTTCATCATAACCCAATTACTTAAAGAGTTGCTTTAGTCCACAAGTTAGTCAACTAAAATAGTTAAGTACATAATAGTAGCGTTAACGTTAATTCCCAATCAAATAGTTAAGTACATAAATAGTAGCGTTAACGTTAATTCGCAATCAAATAGTTAAACACATAATAGTAGCGTTAACGTTAATTCCCAATCACATATCTCACTAACCAACATAACGTAAGTGTTTACACCGAACACACTTAACACACATTTATATAATCTGACTGACAGTCACAATCCCATTATAATACTTCACCCCGTCTTCCTCCAGCTGCAAGTTCACCTTCCCCAACTCCAAATGAGACTGATTTGAATGCCCACAACTCGGGTCTTATATACTAAACAATGATGGTGTAGGAACGAATCAGGAGGCGGGGGGTGGTGCCCGCTCCAATCATAGCTCCTCGAGTCGCATAACAGGTGCCTGGTCCATTCACAGCTCCTGGCGTCGATCATACATCATAGCGTCGGTCATCAAGTAGTTTGCAGGGTCCCCTATGACGCACGCAGGTGTGAAGGCTTGTTTGCTGGTATGCAGGCTAGCTGGTTTCCCCACTCGCTAGTGTTACGTCCTGGCACTCGGGTACACAAGGGCTCTCAATCAGGACTCTAATACGGCTCGCTGCCACAACGGAAACACACGATCCCAACCCCTGAGTACTGCCAGCCGAACAAAAAACACCAATACCCTCCAGAGTTCAATCTGCTATAACGGGGTATACAAGAACTCGGTACTAGTGTTCAACAACAGACTAATAAAGAGACAGGAATTCTCTAGTCTGGTCAACAATCAAACAAAGAAGTAAGAAACAACAACACCAAAGAATAGTGTTGGCCGAAGCCGAAGTAATCCACCCTTGACTAAGAACTTAAGAAGTCCTCCACCCTCTACTTCGGATCGGCACTATTACGTTACGTTAATTAATAGTCCTTAAGCATCGAGCAAGGAATCTTCTGAAAAAAGTTAGATGCTTCTCGGATGCTCGTAAGAAGTACGTATCGGATTTTGAACAGTAATTCAATAAGAAAAACACTGGCAATTAAATACTATTACAGGTTTAAATTGGCATAAGAATAATTAAAAGAATATGCAATAGTAAATGGCAAACATTAAAAAGAAGTACTCCGCAAATGCAACGGCAATAGCCTACTCGGATTGTGCTCGTGGGCCACTAATCACTAAAGTAGCCAAGCTTGCAACACATGAAATCAATAGTGCATAAACAATATCATACATAAGGAAAGCTTCAATACTATTCTGTATCTACTAATCGAGTAAAGTCTAGCTGGGGTACTGTGGGCAAAAGGTAGCAGTGACTGAGCAAAAACGGCTCGTAGCCTAGCGAAGTCCTCACAACTGTTTAAAGTATTACGTTAACACTAACAAGTGCACTTTGAGAAATCCAGATCCCTTGTATCTGGTTTTCTCCCGGCTCCTTGACAAAGTAAAAACAAACTGTTAATAAAATACAGGGTGGTTAGGCTCTTGCCCTCACGCACTGTAAATTATTAACTCAACACAGTCAGCCGCGAAGACAACCTAGGCTTCACTGAACCGAAACGAGTATGCAGGTTTATCGCTCAACCACTGCATCAAACAACAACTCGTAACACAGAAAAGCCTTACCCCAGTCTAGCATTACCTAGACTAGCAGAAAACAGGAATAATAATAATAACACACAGGGAAATGCATAGACAAGTGCAACAAACATAAATCAATCCTATTCTAAGTTAACCCTTCCAAAATAGGCTATCTAATAGGCATGTATCTCGTGAGAACTCAAGCGATAATACGTTGGCTGACTAGCTCTGCACCAACGGGACCATGGAAGTTAAAAAGGGTAGGGAAAAGAGGAGATAAGAATGTAAGGTAGTAGAGAAAGTTCACATCAGTCAGAAGAATATATATAGTTAGCAAGGGAAATGAGAAGTCGCTCTGCCTAATGAGTTCTGATCAAAAAATGGCTAGACTTCCCTTTTTATACTCGGCCCTCTAGTGAGCCCAACGTGAACTACTAAGGACCGCCCACTGACAATCATTACGTAATTTCTCTCTCTCCTCTGGGATAGACAAAGGCTTTCCTAGCACTGAGGGGAGGGGGGGGGGGGGGGGAGTGCTAGTGAGTTAGGCCCACCTCCCGCATGGCGCACCCACTGACCCCCAACTGTGGCTGCCGCTTCTCCCATCATTACAAATAAGTTTTACACACAATACTTATAACTAATGATATAAAATAGAACTCGTTGACTCAGATGAAAACAAAATACATATTCATATTACTTATAGTACAACGGCTCACATGAACTAAGTTAGGAAACTCTACATAGACTACAGCCAAAGTTCCTGCCCTGACGATCCTAGCGAGAGTGGGGCATGACTAGGCGTTCTGTACAGCATGCTCACACTGGACATGCGTCACACCTCCCCCAAGATTTTACTTGCTCAACCCTGAGCTAAAATCTGACAAACACAGAACCCCATCAAGCCCCTCACACCCAGCGACCCAGCGACCGCATGGCACTAAAACAAAGCTGAGTTTATCACCAAAACGCATCTTATTATTAACCAAAAATTCACATTTTATAACTCCTCCCAACAATAGCAAAAAGACACAATATCATGCTCCCAGAGCGAGCTTACAGCAGCTCAGCCGTTTGATAGTTTGTGGACTACTCAAACTCTATAGGCTATGACAAACTTATACGATTACCTATATCAAAAGAAAGAGTTTTTTATATGATTTTTATATTTTAATATGTTTTTCCCGGCTGCACTATAAGGGCAGCCTATTTTCCTCCACTCAAACCCACACACCTGTGATAGCCTACGACTGATCATCCACCCTTGATAAACAATCCGCGATCACATTGTCACATCCAGCAATATGACGGATGTCCAGGTTATACTCCTGCAACATCAAAGACCACCTGGTCAGTCTCATATTGTGATTGTGAAATTGATTCAGGAATCTCAAAGGGTGATGATCAGTGTAGATAACCACGACTGGGCCATAGGCTGGAACATACACCTCGAAGTGCCTGAGCGACAGCACAATCGCCAGTAATTCCTTTTCTATTGTAGAATAGTTCTTTTGTGCAGCATTGAACTTCTTAGAAAAGAAACTTACTGGGTGTTCCACACCTTCATTGTCTGTCTGTAGCAAGACGGCACCAGCCCCTACACCACTAGCATCTGTTGCCAGCTGAAAAGGCCTGTTAAAGTCTGGGGCCCTGAGTATCGGGTGAGTACATAGCAAATGTTTCACCAAAGTGAAAGCCTTTTCACACTCAGGTGCCCACAAAAACTTTTTGTCTTTAGATAACAAATCTGTGAGAGGTGCCAACACCGTTGAGTAACCTTTTATGAAGCGTCTGTAGTAGCCTATCATACCCAAGAATCTCATAATCTGCTTCTTGGTTGTTGGGTGCGGAAATTTATTGATAGCCTGTACCTTGTTCTGAGGAGGGCACACCTGTCCCCTTCCCACTACAAACCCAAGGTACTGCACAGTGGCTTTTACGAAGTCACACTTTGCCAAATTTACTACCAGACCTGCTTCACTAAGTTTCCGGAACAAGGTCTCAAGGTGCTCACAATGGCTCTCAAAGTCGTCATCATAAATGATTACATCGTCCAAATATACGGTGCAATTTGGAATGTCCTTTACAATTTCATTCATCAGGTTCTGAAACGTTGCTGGTGCATTCTTAAGCCCGTAAGGCATAACATTGCACCGGTAGGTACTCCCGTCCACAACAAAACCACATACCTCTTTAGCACGCTCGGACAAAGGTACTTGCCAGTAACCTTTTACTAAATCTACTTTAGACAAAAAACGAGCATTACCAATTTTGTCAACACTATCATCAACCCGAGGAAGAGGATATGGGTTAGTTGGAGTCAAACCGTTTAACCTACGGAAATCAATACAAAAGCGTACCTTGCCATCTGGCTTAGGCTGCAGTGTTACAGGGGAAGTCCACTTAACTGTGCCTTTCTCTATCAACCCTCTACCGAGCATATACTCCAACTCATCCCTCAGAGCTGGTAGTTTTATGGGGGGCACACGGTACGGGATTGACTTAAAGGGTAGATGGTCCCCCACGTCAACATCATGCATAGCCTGAGTAGTGAGGCCTGGGTGTTCAGCAAATACAGTGGGGTATGAACCGAACAACTGACGGATAGCATCAAACTGCGGCTCAGGCAAATGAGCTATAGCCTCGTCAGCCCTTAGGCTCGAGTTCCCCGCCCACTGATCCGCTGAAACATGTTGATCCCAGCTATCCTCCTCTGAAGCTTGACTGTCCCCCTCTCCTTCTCCACCACGGCCGCAACAAGCCAACACAGGGACAGTGAGAGGCTCAGAGGGGCGCCTCACATACTCTTTAATAAGGTTCACGTGACATAACTGGTTCTTTTTCCTCCTGTCTGGAGTGGCAACAAGGTAATCTAAGTCTGAAATTTTTTCTACAATTTTATAAGGTCCAGTGTACTTCGCAGAGAGGGGGTTACCAACCAAAGGCAACAAAATTAATACCTCTTGTCCTACAGTGAACTTCCGGAGCCTCACTTTGCGATCATACCTGTCCTTCATCAAAGCTTGTGATTCTGTCAAATTTCTACCTGCCATCTCCAGACTCTTAAGCATGCGCTCACGGCTTTCAAGCACATACTTTAATAATGGACAAGGCTGCACAGTCCCCTCCCAAATTTCTTTCAGCATGTTAAGGGGGCCCCTGACACGGTGTCCAAAAATCAGCTCGTTTGGACTAAATCCCAGGCTCTCACCAGGTACCTCCCGAGCAGCAAACAGCACATAAGGCAATCCAAGATCCCAATCCATACCGTTGTGAATACATATACACCTGAGCATGCTTTTAAGTGTAGCATGCCACCGCTCAAGCACCCCTTGACTCTCAGGGTGATACGCTGACGATACTACTGCTCGTATCCCATGCTGTTGCATTGTTTGCTTGAACATGTTGGAGGTGAAATTAGATCCCTGATCAGACTGAATCTCCTCCGGGTACCCGTACCTTGAGAAGTACCACAACAAGTTACTGACTACCGTCTTAGCCATTCCATTTTTCATAGGGTATGCATCGGGGTATCTAGTGGCAACATCCATTATGGTTAACAAAAATTTATTTCCCGCCTTAGTGGGAGGGAGTGGACCAACCATGTCAACAATAATTTTACTAAAGGGTGGCCCAATCACAGGAATAGGGTGTAACGGAGCCTTAGGAATAACTTGGTTCGGTTTCCCGACACGTTGACAAATATCACAGGAGTTTATCCATGACTGCACATGAGACTTCATCCCCGGCCACCAAAACAATTTCCCCAAAGCCGCCACCGTTTTTCTCACCCCTAGATGTCCTGCCAGTGGTGTGTCATGCGCCAACCTCAGTAGGCTATCCCTGCACTCCCGTGGCACCACCAACTGGTCCACTACTCCGGACCCCTTTTGCCAACTACGTTTAGGGTCTTGAAAACGCCTATAAAGGATGCCTTCTAAATAAAAAAAATCTCCTGGCTGTGCATCGCCGTCCTCGTCGAGCTCTACAGCTCCATTAGCACACGTTTGGAGCTCAGGGTCCTCTAGTTGCAACCGACTTATATCTGAGGGTGCCAAGCGATCTAACTGCTCCCGGAGCAATGCATGACCTTCCCCGATACTGGGCTGCTCCCTCTGTCTCTCTCGATGTACATAACGTTGCTGTCGTGGAGACTCGTCATGCCCAGCCTCGTCACTCTCGATGACAGGCCCAGGGGCTACTCCAGAATTAAGTAATGGTGCTAATACTGAATCACCCAGGAGAGCCGCCGAGTCAAAACTCTTAAAACCAACTCCAGCTTTAGCCTCCTCCTGTTGATCGTTCCTCCGCTGGTCTGAAGGCGGAGGACTAGGCTGTGACACTTTAGCTGCCCGAGCTCGGGTGACAACACACGCCATGGGTTGTGTCTGGCACCGCTCGACCCACTCTTGCTCTTCCCTACTCACGTCGGCCGGCCTCTCGGCAACGACTAAGGGTAGAACCTCGGAAGCGGGCATTGCAAAGTCGTTGCCGAGAAGAAGGTCGACGCCCTCCACTGGCAGTTTCTCCACAATCCCGACATCCAATTCACGTGCCACACCATCCACCTCCAACTCCAACCGCACCAGCGGGTATGACCGAGTTGCATTAATACCCTGCACCACTACCACCCGAGCCGCGTTTATAGGGTAGCCAGTCAAGTTTTTCATCAGAGTCTGGGAAGCACCTGTATCACGCAAGACCTCTACTCCATGCTTGCGCCCCGCCCACATCACGCAACCCCGCCCTCTATGGTCGCAAAAAACATCCTGAGCAGGGTTCGAGCCTCCCAGGTGCTTCTGCATTGGCTGTGCCTCAGCCTCTGACGAACTGCCCCAGGCAAACTCAGATGACTTCGGAGACACACCAATGTTGCAGGCCAAAGACACAGCTGCTGTAGGTGGTTTGCTAGGACAGACTCTTGCAAAGTGCCCCTTTTTATGACAATGATAACACTCCACCTCCCCTTTGGGCTTCCCTTGGTACTGGGAAGGGCCCGGCCCCTTCTTAAATGGGACGGTGCTAGTCTTGTGGTCAGTCTTGGTATCATGGCTCTTGTACTTGTTTGCATAAGGTATATCACTAACTCGGGGGGGTGGGGCGTCACGCCCCTTGTTACCTGCCTCACTACGCTGGGCAGACCCGCACCCACGAATTAGTGATAGCCGGAGGTCAGCCATCTCAGCTGCCTCCTGTAGAGTTTTTGGGTTCTTTTCTTTAATAGTTAAAGTCATTTCTGCACCAGTACACTTATAAAACTGCTCGAGCAGAAACAGCTCAGTCAACTGTTCGGGCCGTCTCAGCTTTCTCAGAACGTGTCCAGTTTTTAAGTGCATCTTTTAAGTCCCGGGCATGTTCAAGAAAGGTCACCTCCCTAGTCTTTGTAACACCCCGAAACTTCAATCGATATGTTTCCGGTTGCAACTCGTATGCCCGTAGGACAGCTCTCTTCAATTCTGGGTAGTCAATGCAAGACTCTAAAGGCAGTGCATCATAAGCCTTCAGACCCTTACCCGTAAGTCTTGAGGAGACTAGAGCTGCCCACTTCTCTTCAGGCCAATTATGCTCCCTACATTTCTTCTCAAAACGATTAAAAAATTCTGTGACTTCAGTTTCACTAAATACCGGCACCAATTTGACTAATTGGGCCAAGGACTGTTCTCTTACTTGGCCCTCACGGCCCATCCAAGTCCCTGTCGACTCTGCACGAGACTTATCTAAATCTAATTTAGCACAATATTTCTCCGAGTCGTACTTAAGCTCAGCCTCATGCCTCCTAACCTCAATCTCATGCCTCCTCGTCTCATCCTCCTGCCTCCTGGTCTCATTTTCATGCCTCCTGGTCTCATCCTCCTGCTTCCTAGCCTCAATCTTAGCAAGCTCAAGTCTAAATACCATATCTGGAGACAGACAGGAAGAGGGAGCTGCCACTACTGAAGGAGGGGGGGCAAAAACTGGGGAACCACCATGTGCACCACCCGAGGGCACTCCAATCTGCCAATTCTCATCCCTCTGTGGGAGAGTGCTAACCTCCGGTAACTGAGTGGACGGCACTGTGGGAGTCGAGTGAGAGGGGATCTGGGGAGGAACCCCCCCAAACGCCCTCTCCTCCGAAACCCCATGTCGCCCACGCAACACCCAGGAAATCAGCTCCCCCTTGGACATCCCTACTACATTGGAAATTCCCAAAACCTTGGCTATCAGGTGCAAGCCACAAACATCCACCCCAGTCAGCCTCTCCTCCGTCACGTGGTACCGCTTACTCACAAAAACTCTAGCATCCTCCTCACTGGTTACTAACGGCACACCTTCAAATGGCATCTCTCGCTCATCGTCAGTGCTAATGCACGACATACTGAAGTCCACAAAAAAATTCTCGAGACAAAAGTGTTTAACTTCCTATGCAAGCACTAATTACTAAATTAACTGGAGTCTCTTAAATGCTTTACTAATTGCCATACAAAAACAAATATTCTTCAATATGCACGCTAAAATACAAACAAACAAATGTTGTACAACTCTGCAAAAATTTATACTGTTCACAAAATCCTAAGCAAGGTCGCCATTTGTTACGACCTGGCACTCGGGTACACAAGGGCTCTCAATCAGGACTCTAATACGGCTCGCTGCCACAACGGAAACACACGATCCCAACCCCTGAGTACTGCCAGCCGAACAAAAAACACCAATACCCTCCAGAGTTCAATCTGCTATAACGGGGTATACAAGAACTCGGTACTAGTGTTCAACAACAGACTAATAAAGAGACAGGAATTCTCTAGTCTGGTCAACGATCAAACAAAGTAAGAAACAACAACACCAAAGAATAGTGTTGGCCGAAGCCGAAGTAATCCACCCTTGACTAAGAACTTAAGAAGTCCTCCACCCTCTACTTCGGATCGGCACTATTACATTACGTTAATTAATAGTCCTTAAGCATCGAGCAAGGAATCTTCTGAAAAAAGTTAGATGCTTCTCGGATGCTCGTAAGAAGTACGTATCGGATTTTGAACAGTAATTCAATAAGAAAAAACACTGGCAATTAAATACTATTACAGGTTTAAATTGGCATAAGAATAATTAAAAGAATATGCAATAGTAAATGGCAAACATTAAAAAGAAGTACTCCGCAAATGCAACGGCAATAGCCTACTCGGATTGTGCTCGTGGGCCACTAATCACTAAAGTAGCCAAGCTTGCAACACATGAAATCAATAGTGCATAAACAATATCATACATAAGGAAAGCTTCAATACTATTCTGTATCTACTAATCGAGTAAAGTCTAGCTGGGGTACTGTGGGCAAAAGGTAGCAGTGACTGAGCAAAAACGGCTCGTAGCCTAGCGAAGTCCTCACAACTGTTTAAAGTATTACGTTAACACTAACAAGTGCACTTTGAGAATCCAGATCCCTTGTATCTGGTTTTCTCCCGGCTCCTTGACAAAGTAAAAACAAGCTGTTAATAAAATACAGGGTGGTTAGGCTCTTGCCCTCACGCACTGTAAATTATTAACTCAACACAGTCAGCCGCGAAGACAACCTAGGCTTCACTGAACCGAAACGAGTATGCAGGTTTATCGCTTAACCACTGCATCAAACAACAACTCGTAACACAGAAAAGCCTTACCCCAGTCTAGCATTACCTAGACTAGCAGAAACCAGGAATAATAATAATAACACACAGGGAAATGCATAGACAAGTGCAACAAACATAAATCAATCCTATTCTAAGTTAACCCTTCCAAAATAGGCTATCTAATAGGCATGTATCTCGAGAACTCAAGCGATAATACGTTGGCTGACTAGCTCTGCACCAACGGGACCATGGAAGTTAAAAAGGGTAGGGAAAAGAGGAGATAAGAATGTAAGGTAGTAGAGAAAGTTCACATCAGTCAGAAGAATATATATAGTTAGCAAGGGAAATGAGAAGTCGCTCTGCCTAATGAGTTCTGATCAAAAAATGGCTAGACTTCCCTTTTTATACTCGGCCCTCTAGTGAGCCCAACGTGAACTACTAAGGACCGCCCACTGACAATCATTACGTAATTTCTCTCTCTCCTCTGGGATAGACAAAGGCTTTCCTAGCACTGAGGGGAGGGGGGGGGGGGGGGGGGAGTGCTAGTGAGTTAGGCCCACCTCCCGCATGGCGCACCCACTGACCCCCAACTGTGGCTGCCGCTTCTCCCATCATTACAAATAAGTTTTACACACAATACTTATAACTAATGATATAAAATAGAACTCGTTGACTCAGATGAAAACAAAATACATATTCATATTACTTATAGTACAACGGCTCACATGAACTAAGTTAGGAAACTCTACATAGACTACAGCCAAAGTTCCTGCCCTGACGATCCTAGCGAGAGTGGGGCATGACTAGGCGTTCTGTACAGCATGCTCACACTGGACATGCGTCACAGCACCAACCCCGGTATTGCTTGCATTAACTGCTAGGGAAAAAGATCTGTTAAAATCAGGAGCTCGGAGTACAGGATAATTAGATAAAATATATTTGGTAGCATTAAAGGCCTCCTCACATTCAGAGGACCACTCAAACTTCACATCCTTACGGAGAAGATCTGTCAGGGGAGCTGTCAACCTAGAAAAGTTTAAGATGAAATGCCTATAATAACCAATCATGCCTAGGTACCTTTGGATATATTTCTTAGTGCTAGGAGTTGGAAATTCTAGAATAGACTCTACCTTTGCTTGAGGAGGTGCAACCTGCCCCTGACCTACCGTATATCCTAGATACTGGACCGTACTCTTTACAAAGGTGGATTTCTTAAGATTAACCACCAGATTGGCATCAGCAAGATTTAAGAACAGCAATCTAAGTTGGTAAAGATGCTCCTCCCATGACTGAAAAAATAAGAATATCATCGATGTAGACAACGCATCCAGGTACCCCTTCAGTCACCAAATTGATGAGGCGCTGGAATGTAGCTGGAGCGTTTTTCAAGCCGTAGGGCATTACGTTAAAGCAGAAGGCTTGATTGTTGACTACAAAGCATGATATTTCCCTCACTCTAGGGGTGAGAGCTACTTGCCAATATCCTTTCATTAATCAATCTTGCTGATATAGGTTGCTGTACCAATCTGGTCAATGCAGTCGTCGATCCGTGGCAGTGGGTAGGTATCGTTCTTTGTGACAGCATTAACTTGCCTATAGTCCATACATAACCTATGGCTCCTGTCTGGCTTTGGCACAAGTATGACCAGACTACTCCACTGGCTTAAGGCCCTTGTGATCAGCTCGTTTGATAACATAAATTCAAGCTCGACCTGCAGTATACTCCTGCGTTGTGGCAAGACACGGTAGGGGGATAGTTTAATGGGAGTTGCATCCCCTACGTCGATGTCGTGCTTGGCCAAAGAAGTGAGCCCTGGAGTATCACGGAACACACTTGGAGACTGAGATAAAACAGAGATTAGTTGGTTCGCTTGATCAGAGGGAAGATGACCTAGTTTAGATGGTAATTCCCCCCAAGCTACTGAGTTATACTGAAAGTTGGATAGGTTACATGACAAGTCAAAGTCTGCATGGATACCTTCAGGCTCTGGAACAGTCTGTTGCGGGTCAGTAAGAGAACTGAAGACTTCGTCCGCACCAGGCTGTCCACAGGTCCTGACATTCACTGCCACAGTGGGAGAATCTGGAGGAGAGGAATCAGGGGACCTATGGTAGGGTTTCAACATATTTATATGGAATACTTGCGTGGGTTTTCTCCTGTCTGGGGTAGTTACTAGATAATCGGTAATGCTCACCCTCTGAATGATCTTATATGGGCCCCTGAACTTGGCAGATAAAGGTTGGCCAAAAAGGGGGAGCAGGACCAAAACCTCATCACCGGGCGCTGAAACTCCCTCTCACGGGCTTTTCTGTCATACCAGTTCTTCATGGAGCTTTTAGCCACTGTCAAGTTTTGAGCTGCAAACTTACATGAGGATCTCAGCCGGGTTTTGAAATCTGAAACATACTTGAGGAGGTTTTGGTTCCCCTCCTGGCCAACTAGGCTATCCTGCAATAGTTGCAAAGGACCTCTTACCTGGTGACCGAAAACTAGCTCATTAGGGGAAAAACCCAGGGATTCACTTGGAACCTCACGAGTAGCAAATAAAAGAAAAGGTACCCCCTTATCCCACTCAACTCCGGTCTCTGTACAATATTTACGCAACATTCCTTTTAATGTCTGATGATATCGTTCGAGAACCCCTTGACTCTCTGGGTGGTAGGTGCTAGACTTAACATGCTCGATACCCAACTCCTTCAGGGACTGCTGGAAAATGTTAGAGGTAAAATTAGTACCTTGATCACTTTGCACCTCATGGGGAAAACCCATTCTGGTGAAGAATTTGAGCAGTTCCTTGATGACAGTTGGAGCAGAGGTAGTCCTTAAGGGTATAGCCTCTGGGTAGCGAGTTGCCATGTCCATAATAGTTAATAAATAATTGTTACCTTGGGAAGTCTTAGGCAATGGGCCTACAATGTCCACTACCACCCGAGTAAAAGGATTCTCGAAGACGGGCAAGGGCACCAGAGGATGTACAGGCACCTTCTGATTGGGTTTTCCTGTCATCTGGCAAGTGTGACACACTCTACAAAACTCCACTACATCTGTACGCATTCCTGGCCAGTGAAAGTGGGCTCTGATTCTGTCTAGAGTTTTTGTCACACCTAGGTGTCCTGCCAATGGTATACAATGTGCCATTTCCAAGATATCTCTACGACAAGGTTTGGGGACTACTACTTGATGGACGTCCCAGGCCCCGTCATCGATTGGTCTGTGTGGCTGTCTCCATTTACGCCACAATACTTCTCCTTTGAGGTAGAAACATTCACCACCCTCCTTCTCACATTCCTCTTCACTCACGGCCCTGGCAGCTAACTCCTTGCATTCACTATCATCTCTCTGTAGCTCTACCAGGCCACTAGGACAATTTGGAGGGGTTTCATGGTCATCGTTAGGGTCAAGATGAGCCATAAAGGTATCAGATAAATCCACCTCAGTCACATCATCAGGCACAGTTGGAGCGTCATTCACACTCTCATCATCCCTTTCATCAACTCTTACATTCGGTACATTTCTGTCTGAGGGAACTGCTACTTGAGACATTGAATGTGTGACAGCACACACAGGGAAAACTGTTGGCATCTCCTTTTCGAGCTCACCGGTTAGTGGCTCGTTAACAGGGGAAAGTGACAAAATGGGGTCTGGTCGGACCTTCTCACCTGCTACATCATTCCCCAAAAGGAGTGTTACCCCAGGCACAGGGATATCTTGGGACCTACACAAAGCTATGATGGCCTCACCCTGTAGTAACTCACATTCAATTTCGCCTTTTAACAAGTATGCATAAAATTGGCCTCCAGCACCTCTCATTATAACTGGTTCGCCAGGTGGGCACTCAGTGTAATGATTCACCATGAGGGTGCTAGTAGAACCTGTGTCTCTCAGAATTTTTACCTCATGCATACAACCATTTAATCTCAGGTTGCCAGATGAAATAAAGGGACGGTACCTGTCCTGCACTGATGGTGAAATTATTATTGGCTTAACCCTAGTGGGTTGCACCACATATGCTACTACACCAATGTCTAGATGATTTACGTTAGCTGCTAGGTACTCCTTCTGTCGGGAGTCCTGTATTAAAGGAACTTTTGGTGCTAGGTACTCCTTCTGTCGGGAGTCCTGCATTAAAGGCACATATGGAGTTTGAGATATGGCGGAAACTGTCTGCCCCGATATCTCTGTTCTCTCCTTGGCCCAGCACTGATAAGCTAGGTGGCCTCTCTTGCCACAAAAAGTACATACTTTAGGGGATACAGGAAAGTTCCCTCTTTGAGCATTACTATTACTTTGGGCCCCACCTCTGTTACCATTGCCCTGAGTCGCATTTTTAGTTGGGGGAACAATTCTACTTTGGCTAGCTGGGGAAGACATTACAGGCTTGTGACTGGGTCTGTCAGATTTGTGATTGGGATACTTAAAATTAGAACTAGAATTATCGTAGGGCTTCTTTCCACAAATTTTGTTGTTGAGCACGTATGTGTCAGCCATGTCAGCGGTGTCGGCAAGACAATCTACCTTTTTCCCCCTTAAATGATAGGCTACAGAAGAATCAATTTTCCATAGGAAATTTTCTAACAGGACCAACTCCTTCAGATCGTTGTAGCTTGTGACTTTCTTACTCTTGACCCAATGTTTGAAAGTTTTAGTCATGGTCCTGGCAAATACCTTATGGGTTTCTTCTACTTTCTTCTGGTTTTTACGGAAAGATTGCCTGTAAGCCTCAGGCTGTAATTGATAGGTTTTTAGGATAGATTCTTTGAGATTGTCATATTCCTGCCTAACCTCTGCTACTTCTGACAAATACGTGGCTCGAGCCTGCCCTGTCAAAACAGTTTGTAACATAAAAGGTCATTGATCTCTTGTCCACTTCATACCTCCAGCAACTTCCTCAAACAAAACAAAGAAATCCTGCACATTATCCTCAGTGAATGGTGGAATGACACTAGTCATAGTCAATCCCAGAGGGGGAGCAATTAAGGGAGCATTTGTATTGACATTTAGTTGAGCCGTACGATATTGATATTCACATTGTTCGGTCGTTGCTCTGGCTTTTAATCTGGCTAGTTCTATATTTAGTCTGGCTTGTTCGGTCTTTGCTCTGGTTTGTTCTAGTTCGAATAATTGATCAACGGTAAAATCAGGTGGCAATTGTTCATCAAGTTGGCTAGGTTTACTCGAGATCCCACCAACTGCTCCGTCACCCTCCTCGCCTTCTACAGGGAACAGGTGGGTTTTTATGATCTGAGCCACCTCTACTTTGGACATGTTTGAGACAGTTAACTGGAGATGTGAGGCAAGCACTTTCAGTTCGGATTTTGACAGACGGTCAATATCAGGGGCTGTGGGTTCTGATTCTATGAAAACTCGAGCATCTTCGTCACTAATTAGATCAGGCATGATTAATATTTGATTTTTAAGTAGTGAAACAGTAATGAAACTGAGTGAAACTGTATGAAACGAATCCTGGCGAGGTCGCCACTCTTCTGTTGCGTATCTTGATCCTCAAGTGGTTAACTTGATGAATCTAGATAGCACAGAGATATATATTAAGGTATCCGTCAGCTGAAGGCAAAACAAAAGTAAAATCTAATAAAATTATTCCTGTTGTTGCTTCCTTTCCTTTTGGATCTTAGGACTTGGTATCCTTTATTGACTGATACTCTTTAATTATGGAAACCTACTGAAACTAATTAAAGTCATGTAGTATTTATAAAGAATTATTATTTAACCGAAGCTTAGTAGGCTATGGTTATGAACCGAAGAAGTTATATCTAAAGAAGGACTATTAATTCTATAAAAAGTCTTGAAAGATAAATATTAAAGTAAGAATATTTCTGTCTCTTACCCTTTTTGAAATGAATAGATAGTTTTCTTATATCATGTCCTTTTATTTATATTTAATGTAGTTATTATTCTTGGTTCTTGTTTTACGTTAATAGTATTATATTATTATTATCAGGATTAATATCAAAGTCACATAAAAAGTTAGATATATATTTAATAATTAGTTAAATGTATTTCTTAACCACGTAACATTGAGGTTTGATTAGGAGTAACTTAAGTTACAGGATCGCTTCATAGATTCGATTCAGGTCTCACTCAAATAATATGAAAAGCAAAAATAATATTTTGAAGCTAAAAGAATTTTCTTCAGCTTAGGAAATCACTAGAAGTAACATTAAAACAGCCATGTTAGTCTAAGGCGATATTACTAATATGAATCAATAGTATCACCGTTCTTGTTCTTACCAGCAATGTAAGCAAATGAAAGAAAATTAAAGAACTCGTAAGTATTAATATAAAACAATAGTATTACTTTTATCATAACCCAATTACTTAAAGAGTTGCTTTAGTCCACAAGTCAATCAACTAAAATAGTTAAGTACATAATAGTAGCGTTAACGTTAATTCCCAATCACATATCTCACTAACCAACATAACGTAAGTGTTTACACCGAACACACTTAACACACACTTATATAATATGACTGACAGTCACAATCCCATTATAATACTTCACCCCGTCTTCCTCCAGCTGCATGTTCACCTTCCCAACTCCAAATGAGACTGATTTGAATGCCCACTACTCGGGTCTTATACACTAAACAATGATGGTGTAGGAACGAATCAGGAGGCGAGGGATGGTGCGCGCCCCAATCACAGCTCCTCGAGTTGCGTAGCAGGTGCGTGGTCCAATGGAGTCTCCTGGCGTTGATCATCGTCATAGCGTCAGGTCATCGAAATAGTTTGCAGGGTCCCCTATGACGCACGCAGGTGTGAAGGCTTGTTTGCTGGTATGCGGACGAGCTGGTTTCCCACTCGCTGGTTCGCTCGCTAGTCTGCTTCGCCGCCTGGGTAATTTGGCACTCCTTCAACTCTGAATTCTAACTCTTAAATAAACATACAGGGCTCCGTATGTCAGAATATCCACATGTACGAGAAACACACACCTCTCCCACCTCTCCAGCTTGAATGAGGCCGCCAACTGCAGTGTTTATTCCTATCAGCCGCTAGGTGGCTAGTCTGACCCATGCCGACTGGGCCGCTCATAAGACAGGTCTGTCTTTCTTTCTAGGGTCTTTGTTATTATTAAGGGTTGATCCTATAAGTTATGTGTATTATTTAGTTGCATATTATTCACCTTGTGTATAACCACAGTTGAAGAGCAATTGCTCCCCATTCATGATCTACCATTTATATGCCTTGTAGTCCTTGCCTGATAGTTCCAATAATTATCCAGGTGAAGCTGCATTCTGATTTTCAGGTTTATAGCTATTTGAATAAACAGGTGTATGATTGTTATGTGTGTTGTTATTGATTTCTGTAGTACCTAATTGAATATCTATTTGTGAGAGTTTGAACGTGTTAGATTTGACCCTGTTGAGTTATTTACGGTCTATAAGTCCAGATCTGGATTTTAGTAAAGACTATATCACGAGCTGAAAATATTATAGCCCGAAATAACACTGATTATTGTAGTAGCGATAGAAAAGCGAGAGAGATCCAACATTGCGGCGAAGAGAGAGAGATTGCAGAGAGTTGGTGAGTGGAAGGGAGTTAATGATATGAAAGGCTTTCCTTTTTAATTTGTCTAGGAGTGTGGTGTGAGAGGATCATTCCCACACATGTGAACAATACTCAATACAAGGATGCACTGTGCCCCTATACATAGCAAGAAGCTGTGCAGGGGTAAAACAAAACTTGAGGCGGTTGAGCACACCCAGCTTGTGGGAGGCTGCCTTAGCAAGAGATAATGCAAGTGTCTCCACAAACACACAGATGGGCATAATAACACACACAAACATACACACATGTCCTGAATATGAAGTACATTTTCTACTCCACATATAATTAATAGTGAATAAATAAGTAAGGTTGAAGAAAGTTAAATCATGATAATAAGGCTTAGCTGTCAGTCTGTAGAATGAAGTTGAGTTTAAGTTAATGATGAGAGCTGGATGAAACCGGAACCAGGATCGCGGCAAACTTAAGGAGTGGAGTTGTTGCTTGGACGATGTATAAAAGTGCTCTGACGCGGTGCGCCACAATCCAAGACGTCATCGTCTTACGCTACGAATCTAGCAGCTACTGCTAAGTTAGTAGCGGATATCTGGCGGTAAATATCGCACCGCTTTCATAATATTACGGCATGGTATATAATTATGATAAATCATATATGCATTCCTAAAGACTCTTAAATACTATATTTTTGTACAATAGGCCTTCTTTAACTTATTACGCTTACATACTCTACAAACTGTATCTAGGGTATGATACATAGAACATGTAGGTTATACCACTGACTATCGTGAATCCACGATAGTTTGAATGAAATGTATAATTTAAATGCATTTATTATTAGTCATTCTCCAGTGCACGTCAGCATGACTGCAGTATTTTTATGGTGTATGCAGTATTCTTAAGGCCAGTCGACCTAATATATCGAATGTGTATCTTGGTAATACATAAATACATATCTTAGATAATACATAAAGTGTATCTCCAAACTGTTATTTTACATCGTCCTTGAGTCTGAATCGAATACAAATTTGATAATGACGACCATTTCTATGAAATTTCTCAAATGCTTGAGAGTTTGGCTCCCGAAGTTCAAATATTTAAATGGGTGCATACTCATGGTCTTATGTGTTATACATTAATTGTTTTCCTTTATTCCAACAACATCTCCCCCACCAGCACCTTCTTCTCCAACATATCCTCCACATTCACACCCTCTTCCTACTTCTTCCCCTCCTTTCTTTACCTCAATACCTCCTTCTTTTCCTTCCCAATCACCACCTTCTCTTACACAACTTGAACCCTTCAACACACTTTTTTCTTTCTGCCATTAAATATAGGCCACAAATCGTGACCACTAACCTCTATAACTAAACAACGACTAGATTAATTGACCTACTAGTTCAACCATTTGGGGGGAGTCAGCCATGGAACACATACTGTACATACATAAATTTAAACATCGAGTGCTGCACATGAAGTGCGGTTCGGGTCTCATTTTCAAATGGTGGCGCTTCAGGCAGCCCTGTTCAGAGATGCCTCACTTGTGTGCCCCTTTGTGCAGCTCCCTCCACGTTCACGGATTTTCATTTGTTCACCCACCTTAGCTAATCTATCCTTTCCACATGTCCAAAACATCCAAGCTTGCTAGTACGGATCTCATCACTCATACTCTTGATACCTGTCTCCTCAACTCTTCACTAGAATATCCTATCTTGCAGTTTGGATTCACATATCCACCTCACCGTTCTCATCTCGTTTTGTTCCATTATGTTGATATCATCAGCTTTGGCAGGCCACGTTTCTGATGCATGTGTCATTGTGCTTCTAACATTTGAAGCGTATATCTTTCCCAATATTGAATTGAGTTTGTGCTCGCCTCTTTTCTGTATTCTTTGCACGGGCATAGACCATGGGTATACCTTGTCAAGCCCTAATCTGCTGTGTGAAATCTTGGTATTTTTTATATTATATCCTAATCTTTTACTTGCCATGCCCTCTTTCCATCTTCCGAACTTTGCCTAGAATACCCCAGACTATCGTCAATAATTACTAGGTTATCTATGTATAGCAGATCCCAGGGGAAACTAGCTCTAAAATCTCCAGATAATGCTTCCGAAGCACAAAGAGGAAAGGACTTAACATAACTCCAAACGAACTGCAAACTTCTCACTCAATAAACTTTTCCCCCTCACTGCCGTTCATGAGTCCTCGTACATCTTCATTACCACACACAACAGCCACTACTCTACGCCAAGTTATCTTATAGCCCACAGCACCTTTAATCGATGGATTATAGTTCCTCCGTACCCTTTTTCTTCTTCTTACCCTTCTATATATACCTCAGCACCTCTTCCCTCTTCCCTTTCGCCTCCGCCTCTCCTCAATATTCCCACACCGTAGATCATATAATTTATAACCATTTTAAGGCTACATGATGGTGGTCGATATACAATATATAGGAATCTTCTAATATATGTCACCTCTCTGGTGTTGCCTATGGTTTATGGATCACTCGGGTATAGGCTTACACGATCTCCATGAGAGACTTGTGACATTCAACAGACAACATTAAACGTTTGCTTAACCCCTTCAATACTGTAGAATTATTTCGATATTATTCACCTTGTGAAAGACGATGTTAATTATCTAACGAGGCTTTCCAAATAACCAGAGAGGTAGATATTATCTCAACTAATCGTCTGACTCGCACAGTTCGTTTCTCAGTTGAATAAAATAGTCTAATGCTAGGCAGCACGTAACAAGCATGAAAGGTATCTAATTACCCTGGGAACATTTATTAGTAGTAAGAATATACAGCACTACCATCATAGTAGCAAATTTCCTTGCGTTTTTCACTGTCAGAAATTCAATATCTGGTAATGGTTTATTGAAACCGGCACTTTATGGATGCTTGTTCAATGTTTTCAATCCCACTTTCTACCAGAGAGAATAATTAATGAGAACCTGCATCTGCAAATACGATGCCAATAATGATGATGGAATGTGAAGACGAGATATGGCCTTACAGAGTAAGTATATTATCATTTAATTTATCAAATATATTTAATAATAAAGCCCATTTATATTACGAGGCCATTTCCAAGTGTTATTGCTCACGACTGTAGCATCAAGTTCATTAACCCTTGTCTATCGGGGCCCGACTTAAGGCGGTCAAGAGAACCAAGGACTAAATGGCGGGGTCCTGTAGCATCAAGTTCATTAACCCTTGTCTATCGGGGCCCGACTTAAGGCGGTCAAGAGAACCAAGGACTAAATGGCGGGGTCCGACTTAAGTCCAATGCGATGTTGAGCACATAATTGGCTTTGAGAGAGAATCCGAGCGGTGGGAGGAGCGTAGGTTGGCTCTGACCGTTCGGCACGGCTCCCGTACCGCGACTAGTCTCTCCTCCACACTCATCCACATCCACTGCCTCCCTAGACAGGGAAATATGTAAGGAAATTACCTTATTTTAGGGTTTTTGTACTCGCGTTACAACATCGTTGCAAGAAAACCCTTGGTCGTGCAAGAATGGTTCAGGTGTCATTGGAAAGCTCAATTATCGCCCTTTCACGGATACATAATTGTATTACGCTCTGGCTCTTGTTTATGCATGAAAAAGAGCATGGAATGAAGCTCGTTTAGGGTAAATCTGCCCGGTTGGCAGGTAGTAGATGTTACAAACGGCCCCATCCGACGGGTGTTAAAGCTTCACCTCATTTCAGCAGGTTTTGGCGACCATTCAATCCAATTTGAAATTCTTATTATCAACTGACGATTTTGTGATATTATAGTATTAGTAGATGTCGAAGTCAGAGGGAGGGAGAGAGAGAGGGAGAGGGAGGGGGAGAGAGAGAGAGAGAGAGAGAGAGAGAGAGAGAGAGAGAGAGAGAGAGAGAGAGAGAGAGAGAGAGAGAGAGAATGGAAGGGGGGGGGGGGGGGGTTGCACAACATATGACGGCAACGAGACGTTGCAGTGAATTAAATATTGGTTATAAATAATAGTATAATAAGAAGATTAATTGAAAGGAATCTATTTGATTGGGGAGTAAATGAGGATAAACATGAAAAAGTGTTAATAGTGACGGTAGTAAGGGAAGGTCATAGAGGGGATGGAGATGGAGAGGAATATGGATAACTTTGAAAAGAGAGACTTGGAGAGGAGAATAGTGGGAATAGTAAGTTGACATGAATGGTTAATCGGGCAAGACGAATGAGACTGAACCAGAAATGGAGGAATTAACGGGAAGACCATAATATAAGAGTTGTGACAAAGAAATGAGGCAAAAGTCCTCAGAATCGCAAAACTATTGGGACGAACGTCAACAAATCTCAACGGTAATGAGGCTCAATAAGGGAGAAGGTGGTCCAGAAAAAACGTCCCCTTAATTATAATAGCAAACAGATAATTGTATATAGCTTATGAAGGCCCCTAGCGCAGTGAACAATTTACACCTGTCCATGCCTATTCCAAAATATGTTGATTCAACCTTGGGAACCAATACACTTAATGTTTGTGTTTGAACCATATTCCCGCCACCTCCGGCCGTCAGATTTACCAGAACCTCCGTCAACGTTACACAATTGGACTGTTGTTCCATTCATAATTATCAAAGGGAGCCAGGAAGAAAATAATAATAATAATAATAATAATAATTGTAGTACTTATTTTCTAATTCTCAGTATACTACTAAGGTGGGAATAATTCGACAGTTGTTCAGAAGTTCGTATCCTATATTTAACAAACTCCCTAATAGTTTTATGTTCCCCTAATAATTGATTCTCTGTTCGGGCCGAAATGAGTTCAACACTCAGATTGAATATTATCGTCGACCCACAATAGATTTTACGTTGAAACTCGCAAGTTCCGGTTACCACCTATTTGGATACCCGCTATTCAGGTATTGACTCACTCCGACTTCGATCCAAAGGAACATTACTAGTCTCCAAAATAATATATCAGCTTTACCGGGCCTCAATATGTCTAATCCAAAGACCAAGGCTTTAGTTCATCATCATACCGGCGAATTATTATTCATAAATGCTTTGAATAACAATGTTTCCTTTATAACAAAAAGTATATTTCATCATATGGACTAGTGTCCGTCCTAACTATCTCTCAAGCTAGATCTAATCTATCTGCAACTATTATTTATCCCCACGTCATTCGTATAGTTGCTTCTAACTTTTAATCTCTTATTTCATCCTCCCCTTATCTTTATAGTTTACATTTATCTACTAACATAGAAGATCCTCTACTATTGGTAGCTAAGTGGCATGGAGCCTTCTTTATAAATAACAGCTATATTCTCTCAAAACTTCATCCTTTTATTTATTCCATGAGTCTAATCTCTTTCTTTTTATTTTGTTCTATAAGAACACATACATTTTAATGGTTGGAACCACTGGGTTTGTCAAACATTTCTCTCTTTTTAACAATGGTATTTCGGGCCCATAAGGGTCCTGTAAAAAGTCTTGGGTTTCTCTAGAACAATCTTCACCACCTCAAGGCTGGCCAATAGTTCTTCTGGAAATCCTCAGTTCCATCTACTCTCTGTCGTCCCTCTTGAATTGCTTGGCTATAGGTGTGTAAGCCAGCGCTGTGACGACAAGCACCAGGAGACGTGTGGTGTATCTGATTAGTAAACGAAATCTGTGGTGGACTTTATTGGGGCGGGATAGGCGAGCTGGGAGGCTGGAGCAGGTGTAGCCAAGTTCCCATTGTTGCCCAGGTGAGGGAGAGAGTGGGAGTTGCTTGCAAGTGAACCGAGTGGGGCCCGTGACGGGAGTGACGTCTGCAGCCCCCCCCCCCCCCTCATTATAGCCCCGCCTCACGAATTGCCACGCTGTGATTGGTTGAGCCAGCCCGGGCAGTGCTTTCTCCAGCCGCGCAGTTTGAACATTTCTTCCCCTCTCCTCTGATCTTATCTCTTCGTAATAGGTCCCAGGGAATTCAATTAAATTCAAATGAATATAGAAAAGGTGGGTGAGGGTGAAAGAAGGGAAGTTTTTATTGGTTAAGTAGGAGAGATAGTGGTAAAAGTGAGAGCAAATAGAGTGTCGGGGCTTGACCCAACGTGCGTGAGTTGAGTATTGGGCTGGATTAGTATGGCTTGCCTAGAAGGGGGCTGGGAGGCTGCAAGATGAAGGCAGGAGATGGTGGTGTTGATGGTGGTGGTGAAGAAGTCGATGGTGTTAATGTTGGTGTTTAACGAATTCTTCCATGTTGAAGGTCTTTCTCGATCTTTTTGGGTTTTTCTTGGAGCTCCTGATCTGACTTTGGAAGATCCTTAGACCTTCTACTTGCTCTGGTGTAAAAGATGAATCAGGGGTTGCTTCGGTGTTCCCCAAAATGGTTCTCCATAAAGGTGATTCAGGGGGGGGACGTCCTCTTGCTGCTGCATCCTTGACTCCTTCTTCCTCGATCGTCTCCACGTCGACTATTTCTCCTATGGTGGACACAGTGTACTCAGACGACGTGGAGGGGAGTGCCACCGGATGATCAATGGTGGCAGGTGCTGGAGTCGAGGCTGCTACTGGTCCGGTGATGTTGACTGCTGATGGAGGTGGCGATGCCGAGACTGCAGGAGGAGGTGGTGGAAGGCTGCTCCTATTGATTGGTTTGGAGATGTTCAGGCGTTTCCGTGGCTGCTGTCTTGGACGTTGTTGGGGAGCCTGTGGACGAGTGATTTTGGTGGAGTGCTTGTCTGGGATGATAATAGAGGGCAAGTTGTTAGCTTGTAGGAGAGCAGGGAGATACACCCTTAGGAGGTTGATGTCCCCACCAGCAAGAGCAGTGGCTGTGGTGACAATGATTTTGATGATTGAATCCTTGTCACAAGATGGCTGCTCTACTCTTGCCTTCTCCCTCTTCCTGGCATGCTCCGATCCCTTCACACAGTCACCCTTGGGTCCCGATACTCGATGTGCCTCCATTCCCTTCTTCCCCTTTTTGATGGTAAACTCTACCCTCTCTCCGTCACCAAGAGAGGGCAGAGCGTGGAGTGGATTGGGGCGAGATATGCTCCTTCTATGTACAAAGATGTGTCCTCCCTCCTGTTGGCTGATAAAGCCCATTCCCTTTTTGTAGTTAAACCATTTAACATGGCCAGCAAAGCAGGTGGGGGCTGCTGGAAGCATGATGGTTTTGGTGGTAAGGGATAGGTGGAGAGTTGTAGCCAATCAGGAGAGAGCAGGAGCAGGAGGTGTAGAGATGGTTGCAAAGGTCTTGTAGTGGCTTATGGGAGTATAGGGCTTGCACTGATGTCGTAGACCTATTGCAACTCGAAGAAACGGCCTGTGGAGGGAGCGAGAGCGATTTGAAAGAAGAAGATGTGAGTGCGACTGGCTCAGTTTTTGCTTGCTCCAACAATGGAGGCTCCTGATTGGCTGCACGGGAGGGTGTGGCAGAGTTGGGGGAAACGTCAGGAATGTCAAACCCAGCTGGTTTAAAGAGATAGTCAAATGCAGCGCGTTGATTGGGTGGTAGGATTCATACTTTAATAATAATAATAATAATAATAATAATTATTATTATTATTATTATTATTATTATTATTATTATTATTATTTTGTATATAACCAGCTATAACCAGATACCACTATGATGAAGATTCTTAAATATAGCACACTCAGTTTGGGGGATATTATACAGCGCGGAGGGAGAATGTAAAGTCGTGGATTATGATGCCAAATTATTTAAATGAGTCAACACATTTAGAAGATGAAGGCGCTAGTCAATAATGAATGTAGCACTGCTATCATGCAGCCAAGATTATTATATTATATCAAGTTTCAATCAGATCAATGTTCTAGCATCCATTTTCATTTTGTTATTCACGTTCAGAAATTGTCCGGGGCTGAAGACTACACGAAATTAATTACAATCACGAGGCATAGATATGTTTGGATCGAAAACAAAGGAATAATTACAATTGGTAACTTTACTTACAGATTTATAGCATGATAATAAACTAAAGGAGACTGTACTTGTCAAATGGTATGTTACGGCAAAGTCCATCCAATGCTACAAAGTTGTACATAATATTGCTTTGTCTTCTATGGGTCTATCAGAAACGCACACCCTTTATTGGGCCCAGCCTTGTTTCAAATATATGTTAATGCATTGCTTGTATTGTACTGGCAACATTCTCACTAATGAAAAATCTTCATGAGCAGCAAAGATAAACTGACACTATTAAATATGATAACGTTATCGTCTTCACTATATTCTGGCTGTCGTTAATAGATACACTGTTTATGTGGCAGTTAAAATATGATAACGTTACCGTCTTCACTATATTCTGGCTGTCGTTAATAGATACACTGTTTATGTGGCAGTCAAAATATGATAACGTTATCGTCTTCACTATATTCTGGCTGTCGTTAATAGATACACTGTTTATGTGGCAGTCAAAATATGATAACGTTATCGTCTTCACTATATTCTGGCTGTCGTTAATAGATATACTGTTTATGTGGCAGTCAAAATATGATAACGTTATCGTCTTCACTATATTCTGGCTGTCGTTAATAGATATACTGTTTATGTGGCAGTCAAAATATGATAACGTTATCGTCTTCACTATATTCTGGCTGTCGTTAATAGATACACTGTTTATGTGGCAGTCAAAATATGATAACGTTACCGTCTTCACTATATTCTGGCTGTCGTTAATGAATGAACTGTGTATGTGGCAGTCAAAATATTTATAAGCTTGTTCCTAAGCACAATGGAATGATCTTTGACAATGCAGCCGAAGACATAAAACAAGAAGCAGAAGAGAAAAATGCATTCGCCAAAATAACAAATGTTACCAAATTTGGTGCACATTATGTCAAAATAGAATTCGAAGATGTAAAGATGGCAGAGAAGGCCCTGGACGGCCTAAAGATGTTCCACCTGACCATTCCCAAATGGGACATCAGACAGGACGAATACATTCACATAGAAACTTGTATGAAATGTTATGCCTTAGATGATCACCCCACTTACAAATGCCCACAAAACTCAGAGTACAAAATCTGCTCTGAATGCGGTCAAACCGGTCATGACTGGAAGAACTGCCCCCCAGGACAAACACAAAAATGCATAAACTGCGGAGAGGAACATAGAACCCTCGCAATGAAATGTGTAAAGAGAAAAACATTCTCAAAACAAAACAAACAGAAAGACAAGAAAAGAAATCCCAAACCTACGCAAACATTACAAGCAACAACAACCCAAACAGTCAGCCACAAATGCCTGCCACAAACACAAACCACATAAACAATGCCCAGTACTTCACTAGTCTAATGGAAGCCCACATGTGCAATGTAATCGAAAAGTCAACCATGCAAGAAGCAATGGCAAAGAGTCTGCAACAGAACAACTTGCCCCCATACCAACCCCTAGAATATACCAAAGAAGAATCTAGTAAAATACTCCAACTATTCGGAACCTGGACACTCCCAAACCTCAACACACAAACCACAACAATGAACCCAGAAACTAGCCAACTCCCCCATAATACAACAAAAGAGGAAGAAAACACTCCCGACCAGCAAGACAATGAGGAAGAGACAGACACAGAATCAAGCAGTGATGAAGAAACACACGATGTAGAACTACCCATTCTTGAGGAACATGAAACAGGCCACTCTTACAAAATAATGATACACACTGATGAACAATTCAAAAACCTAAAGAACAGCCAACTATGGGATAAACTAAGGAAAACTCTCCCCCTCAAAAAGGTTATAGTTGAGGACTTAGACGGTACCCAATGGCCACCAAATGAAGCTATTAACTATTTTCACAAATGCTACACAGACAACACCCTAAATGAAGCATTCTACACAAAAGGAAAACTACTCGTTAACTCCAATCGACCCCAAACCAAAACAAAAACAAGATCATCTATCAAACAAAATTCATGAACACACTAAAAATACTACAACACAACGTCCTACACTGGAGTAATAGAAGACACACTTTAAGCAACATATATAGCACTATAAAACCACACATAATACTCATTAACAGCCACGGTGTCCCTAATAGCGAATCACTAAAAATACAAGGCTACAAAACACACACAAAAAAACATAACTGACAGTCCCATGGACGGTACAGCTATAGCAGTACTAGAAACTATCACACATAAAATACATGATGATTTTATATCTGACCTCCTAGCTATAGAAATAATGACTGACACTGGCCCAATAATAATAGCCACAGTCTATTTACCTCCCAGAAGACCATACTTACCCACCCCAGACTTCTACAGACTATTCAGAAACAACATACCAGTATACCTAATAGGTGACCTAAACGCGAAACACCACACACTGAATAATAGGACCCAAAACACTGTGGGAAGACAATTAGGCACATTAATCACTAACGGTCTAATAAGACACATAGGCCCCCACTTCCCAACCTTCCACGCCCCACACTCATCAACTAACCCCGACATAGCACTATCCAACAATAAAACCTACCACAACATACACTTCACCCCCGGACCACTCACCACTAGCGATCACATCCCCATCATAACCACAATATCCACCCTACCAATAATAATACCTGCCCCTCCAAGACCCAAATTCCAAGCAGCGAACTGGGACTTATTCAAAACCGACATTGATCTAAAACTACAACTAAACACTGACCTAAACAACGGAAAAAAGGAAAACATAGACACCAAAATAAATGAATGGCACACCATAATTGAAGATAATGTGAAAAAACATATCCCCACAACACACCATAAAACTCTAAATAGTCCTAAAATGAGCCAACAAACTAAAATGATACTGAACCAATACAACAGAATTAGACGACATGCACACAATCATGGATGGACATATAACCACTACAGACAATACAAACAGATGCAAGACAGCCTCAAGACAAATATGATACAAGAATACAACGAAATGTGGAGACAACAGTTAACAGAAACAGCCAACTCATACACTGACCCAGAAACGTTCTGGAAAAAAATACGAATGATGCAAAGGACATGACACACCTACAACAACTACACAATAGACCCTCAGGGGAACAAAATATATGACATCAAAGAACAGGCAAAGATACATAAAGAATATTGGGAAAGTATACTCAATGATGGGGGCAACGATCTACCAAGACATGACTACATTAAAGACTTCATTCAGTTAAACAGACACAGAACCATCCCATATGAGGACATAGACATTAACAGACTTGACATTAACAACCCACTGACCAGACCAATAAACACAGAAGACATAAAAAACAATCATAACAAAGCTCAAAAAGACATGCCCAGGACAAAGTGGATTAAACAAAACAATCCTTAAAAACCTACCTGACTCAGCCCTAAACACATTAAAAAGTATCCTAAATGCAGCACTTTCCATAGGATATTTCCCCGACAAATGGAAAGAAGCAACAATAAAACTCATCCCCAAACAAAATAAAAACCCACACCATAAAGAAAACCAAAGACCAATATCACTACTAGAAGTGCCAGGGAAAATATTCGAGAGAATCATAAACAAAAGACTAAGAACATATCTAACTACACATAACCTATACAACACCGCACAATATCGTTTCAGGGAAAGAAGAGGCACCACACACGCCCTAGCTCTGGCAACAGAAACAATAGCACACAACATGAGCAACAAAGGACAATGCCATGTCATCCTGAGAGACATATCAAAAGCATTTGACAAGGTATGGCACTTAGGGTTGCAATATAAGATACTAAACCTAAATCTCCCAATAATAATAGAAAAGCTACTGAATAATTTCCTAGTAAACCGCTCAGCCCGAATTAAAATAAAGACAACCCTAAGTGACAAAATCAGCATAAGTTGTGGTGTCCCTCAGGGATCAGTACTATCACCAACACTATTCACCATCTACACAAGCGACACCCCTCCCTCACAAACAGGCACAAACATCGCATATGCAGATGATTATTACACAGATCGTAGGATACGGAGGGCCATCCAGAGCCATCATGGCTAGAAAGACCCAAAGAGAAGCAGAGATAATAAACAACTATGAGGACAACTGGAAAATTAAAACAAACGTCAATAAATTCACAGTCATCCAACTAGGAGTAAAAAAGAAAACCCAAATACATATAAATAATAACCAAATAGAAGAAAAAAATAATGGAAGACTCCTTGGCCTAACAATTAGCACAAATGGCTACACCAAAAATGTAACAGAGAGGAAAAACCTAGCACAAATAGCCTTGAACAAACTATACCGCTTCTCAGCTCTTAACACCAACATAAAAACACACCTAGTAAAAACACTCATATTACCAATCCTAGACTACCTACACATACATTGAGTAAAACACAACTCAGAAAACTACAAATAATACAAAATAAAGCACTAAGATTTGCCACTAACCAACGTTACCCATATACGATGACAACTATCCAGATACACGAACACACAAACACTCTACCACTTAATATACGCATCCACAAACAGGCAACGAAAATATGGAGCAGACTAGAACACCTACAAGACCCGATATTCGTAAATATAAAAAATAACCATGAATTACAACAAGACCTCAGACAACACACCTGGTTCAAAAGTAGTCTAAAGATAATAAATGAAATAGAGGAACCAGATCCAATATATTAATACAAAAAAAAAAAAAAAAAAAAAAAAAAAAAAAAAAAAATTCAAACCAAAAAGAAAAATAGTGAACTCAACTATACACAAACAGTAATAATAATAAAAATAATGATAATAATAACAATCACACTTTCGTCCTTAGCTAGCTACCAAACAACAAACATAAAGAAAATACACCACTTGCCCCAACACAAAAACATATGTTTCAAACACACAACATAGCAAGGTGGTCTGCCCACCAACTGTTACTCTCCTACTTTCCTTCATACTTTCCTCCTTTCTCTTCCCTCTCACCCCCCCCCCTCTCTTTTCCCCCCCTTAGACCCACCTATGGGTCAAAATAAAAAAAAAAAAAAAAAAAAATGGACTGGAGTTCTCGAAAGGGGCTAAATTTCTGACGCTGTTTTAGACTTATAGTATGCTGGCTTAATAATCCTGAAGGGTTTATAGCCTCTGAAATCCTATTTGAATTTCCTATACTTGATGACATTATTTGTTATATGAACCCTATTTAAGTAATGACACCATTATACTACAGTGATGTAGTACTATACACGACAGGTAAAGATCATCTTTTAAATTTTATATAGGTTGTAGGAACAACAAGATGTTAATTGCTATTGTATATTGAGCATGATAGGAGTTAAATTTTCATAAAAGTTGAAATTAATATAATTGTATTCATAATCACACAATTGATAAAGAGAAAAATAAAGACTTCTTCATGTTTGCAACATGTTCGTAAGAGATGCTACATGCTACGTGATCTGCCTCAAAGTACCACACCGTAAAATATGTGTTCACAATCTAAAACACCTACCGTGGAACAAACTTCGTACCCAACTTAAGATTATAATTATGAACATGTGTGTTTAAATACTTACAAAACCGGACACCGTTAGAAACATAATTGTTGTTATGTAGTGCAAAAACGAGCAAACCACTAAGACAGTGTTGTTAAGGTGATGCCCAACTAGTAGCACTTAGTTATTGTACGTGCAGTGTCATTATTATTGCAGTCGGTGTGTTTTTGTAGTAAACTTACATGTTTGTGTTTAGGAGTATTTGCCGTACAACCCATAATACCATCATTTCCTGACAACAGTCCTCTTGCACACCATTAAAATGCCACACTTGTTTTACAAATAAATCCGTGATCAGGGTTCCCTAATCCCTTGGCAATTTCACTGCCACAAACATTTCCAGCGACTTCGCCACTCCAAAATCCGCGCCGAGACAGCACACTACCCCATACAAAACAACCGCCACCTATAATAGTTCCCCTCACATGTTCACCGCGGCATCACATGTCACACCGACCTAGCCACCTCAAACACCCCTAAACACCAACCGTGCTTCCCCTTCCCCAAAAAGAGATGAAATTGACTATCCTTTTATGGTAAATTGACTCCTGTCAACTTGCATTCTCCAGACTTGGGATTATCGTCGATTTCGGGGACTCTCCCTTCTCCTCTTTTCTCCGCCTGCCTCAGTGTAGTCTTTCTCTTAATACTCGTCACTTTTCCTACATTTCCCTGCCTATTCTCCATCTATCTCTACTAGAATTAGTCAAATTTATTCTCCTCTTCCATATCTTTTTCTCCTATCCTCCATTTATTGTTATTGGTACCGATACTACAACTAAACTACTCCTTTCCCTCGTCCTTCGAATTGTTTTCCTTTTCTTCCTCATGCACGTAGTCCTCTTTCTCACTCTCACTCCTGCTCTTTGTCATCATTTTGTTAACTTTGTTTTTGTGTAGTGTTGGTTGGTGGTGATCCTCGACAAAGTCCTTTGCCACCTCCTATCAACGTTAGATCGGTGTAGAACAACGTTTGTCGCGCGCTCTTTTTCTTTCCAATCGAAAACAGTAGTGTTTATCGTGTTCTATATGATTTTTTTTTCGAAGAGATATTTCAGTTCTTGAATAGGTAAACTCTAAGCGTCATTGTCACTATGATGTGTATATTATTCTAAGTTCTCTAACATACAATACATTATATGACTATCATGAGTAATGCTTGTAAGGTAAGGGCATCGTATACAGAATTTGCCTTGACATGAAGGGAAAGGTGATATGCAACTAATGCCTCGTAGTCAGGAAGCAATGTGACTTAATGCGAAGTGGTCGTGTGGTGAAGTGACTGAGCTTCATGGCGGCGGGGATATGGATGTGATGTGAACCTCCAGACATAAAGAAGTTCCCACCAAAAAATTTCCAGTGCCATTTCTCCAGATAGTGCCACTTAACATCACTCACAAGAGGCCACAGTTACAGGACACCGAAGGCTGAGTTCTTATAACTTTGTGGGTCTGTTTAATGGTAACCGGTCAGTTCAGTGCAGAGAGAGTGTTTATGTAGCGAAACATAAATGGCTATTGCAGTAAAGCAATTTAGCTCATATAATGTGTTGAACGTAAGGTGCCTTGCCATATTACCTCGGTTTAAACTAAGATGTAAAGTTGGGGTGAATAACCTAGAAGCAAAACAAAATCTTTGACTCTAATTATATTTCCTGGATGTATTGGAATTCAATATTAATAACACTTGAACAAAAATTGTATGTGTAATATAAGAACACAATATAACGTGAATCTCCAGAAAACTGATTGGCCCACACAAGGCATATCCCTTCCACACCCAGCCCAATATGTCCACGTGCCTATCTAATATTTTCTTGAAGTTCTCTATCGATCTTGATCCTACTACAGCATGCCATACCATATTGCACATATCTACAACTCGTGTTACCACCCCAGTGCTTGCATGCATCTTTTCTTAAACGAAATATATGTATTTTGAAACCATGTGTTTGAGTTCTTTCGCTATCGATGAGCTTCAGTACATCCTTCATATCTCTTCTAGTAATCCCATTTACCCATTGGAACATCTTAATTATATCCCCTCTAACTTTGACTCGTCTCTGACGAATGTAAGCCTAATCTTTTCAACCTTTCGTCACATGGAAGATATCTAATATTGTGGATAATTGTTGTCATTCTTCGTTGTACTGCTCCCAAGATATACATGTCCATTCCGTAATAAGAACACATACAATGAACAGCAGAATCCATAGGTATCCTCACTAATACTAGGTAAAGTTTATAGATTACGTTTGCTGTTCCATTACTCATGCTTGTAGATATATATCAATTGGCCTTAGTCCGAACACTGATGCATTGGTTTCATGGTTTCATATCACTGCTGACGATGAAGGTGTAAATTCCCAAGCTATCATGTTTATGTGTGTGTGTGTGTGTCAACGTCTACAGATAATATTGCCTCATTGTGTGACTGGTGCTTCATCTAGTGAAAGAGATAGAGAGAGAGAGACGATATGCATTCTTTCGTATATTTTGTGTATTTGTTAACCCTTGTCTAGCGGGGCCGGACTTAAGTCGTTCTAGAGAAGAAAGGACTATGTGGCGGACCGACTTAAGGCGGTGTGCAATTCTGAGCAATATTTGGCTCTGAGAGAGAGACGAGCGGTGGGAGGAGTGTAGGTCGGCTCTGACCGCTCGGCACGTCTCCCGCGCCAGCACTGGGCCCTACTCCACACACACCCACACTCACTGCCTCACTACACAGGGAATTATGTAAGGAAATTACCGTATTTTAGGGATTTGGCACTCGTCTTGCACGATCGTTGCAAGAGAACGCGTGGTCGTAGAAGGATGGTTCTGGTGTCATTGGAAAGCTCAATTATCACCCTCTCAGGGATAAATAATTGTATTACGCTCTGGCTCTTGTTTATGCATGAAAAGAGCATGGAAACAAGGTTGTTTTGGGTAAAACCACCCGCTTGCCGGGTAGTAGAAGTTACTGACGGGCCCGCTTGTAAGGCATTTAAAATTCATTATTAGGATCAAGTCATGGCTCGAGATAGGGACCATGACAACCTTCCTTACGATATAGATTAACAGAGTTGGCCAATACGTGTTTTGAAAAGTGTGTTTGTTTGTGTGCTGAGTCTTTTAGATATCTACATTTTATCAAGATGGTGTTTATGTAACATATTTTATCTTAGTATAAGCAAATTAATATGTACAGTATATTATATTAAAACGAGCTTATATAATAGTTTAGTGTATGTCTACAAGTTAATGTGTGAACGTTAGACTAGGACTGTACATCCTTACCGATACTTTCAGAGTTGTTAGTGTAATGTACAAAATACATACAACACTCACTAACGATAGTGCTATGGGGTAGGTAGTTACCTGTTAGCATAGCATGAACAAATGACCCTACCAATTACTGCCCTACAAATAACCTTCATTTATAGTACAAATATATTAAGGATATCGCGAAGGCAAGCAATTGATACTATCAAAAGTTAATAGATACAATAACATCAGGTATAATTCTTGCAAAATATGAAGAAGCAACAACAGATTTAAACACAAAGTACTCTTTTAACAAGAACAATTAATTTTAAGAATGAATAAATTATGTGTTCTTCTGTCACCTCTTTTTCCTTTCTCGAGTCTCTTGCTGATCCTCACTACCCCTTATGGGAGTACAAAAATAAATCCTTCATCGTCTCTCACTATCCTCTGTGTCACTTTTTCTTCTACTCTCTTTTGGTAGGACCATATTACCAGTCTTGCTAAGGCAGCCTCCCACAAGCTGGGTGTGCTTAATCGCCTCAGGGGGTTCTTTACCCCTGCACAGTTTCTTGTTCTGTACAGGGCACAGTGCGTCCTTGTGTCGAGTATTGTTCGCATGTGTGGGAAGGATCCTTGCACACCGCAGTCTTAGACAAAGTAGAAAGGAAAGCCTTTCGTATCATTAACTCCCGTCCACTCACCAACTCTCTGCAATATCTCTCTTCGCCGCAAAGTTGCATCTCTCTCTCTATTCTATCGCTACTACAATAATCAGTGTTCCTCAGAGCTCTCCCAGTGTATACCACCTCCTCTACGTAAGGTATGTGGTACCCGTCTTGCAACATAATCCTACCCCTACTATGTGCAACTCACCAACCCCAGAGTGAAACGTTATGCTCAAGTCTTTATTCTATTCAACAGCTGAGCTCTGGAGCTCTCTCTCAGAATCAGTCTTTCCCCCTTCCTTTGACTTAAATTACTTCAAACTCCATGTGTCCAGTCATTTTGGTTCGAACGTCCCTTTATTTTGGGGGAGGCACTCGCCACAGGCAATTCTGCCTTTTGTCTCCCTCACTCACGAAGAAAAAGAAACAGAAAAAAGGGCTGGTTACTTTTAATGGTAGGTTGGGTGTATCAAAGTAAACATTATTCGTCCATGGAAAAATGTTCGAAAACGCTTAATTACGGAGTTACAGGAAATGAAACGTTAACGACGGAGTTAGTTTATTGAAGACAAGTAGTGCCATAAAAGTTAAATGAACATTGCTTACTAATAACATACATTTTACAGCAAATGTTCCAATGTTTCGACCCCCTACCTCAATGTACGGTTCGGAACGCTTCCCGGACGTTTCTTTTTACCGATACAGCCTCGGAGAGTTAATGAGATTGGATCGGCTTGTGATCATCTGTTAGTTGATTAAGGATACGGTACCGACAACATGCAGCGCTTAACGTATGATGAATTGGCTGACTTCCACCTAGTGTATGGTGCTGCTATTTGTAACGCACGAAATTCATGAAGGATATATATATATATATATATATATATATATATATATTTTCTTCTATATTCCAACTACTCCCTCTCGGGCATAGGCTGAGAGCGTGCACACTCTACCGCTGAAAATGGTGAGGCGCGTGAGGTCTTGTTCCATTCTATGGAGTGAGACATGCGAAGCATCCACTCACGGCTCGAAGCAACTCCATCTCTCAAGCCTCTTCGCCCCAGTGCCTCACAGTCTCATCCTCCAGACTCGGACCCTCACTCTCAGAACGCCACCTATTGAGCAATTAACTCACTAGGCGTTGCCCCCTGTAGCATATTTTGAATATGGGAATATTCATACGGTGCTATTTAATCAGGGAACAATGATGGTACTTTTTTGGCATTTAGGTGTGCTGTGGTAATGCACTGAAACTAGGTACAACACAAATTCCGTCCCAACACTATCTTCCCATTGTGATTCGAACCCAGGTCCACTGGATTACCAGTCCAGTGGCAAGACCACTCTGCCACACTTCTCCTATATATATATATATATATATATATATATATATATATGGCTGTACAGTATCTCTACCGTATCATAGAATATAGCCCAAATATTGCACTAACTATCGTATTCCACGATATAATACAAGTACACCCTGATGCCATAGTATCTAGCCCACTCATAAATATTTATGGACTGTACCTATTTATAATTATGAAAGTATATCTCTTGAAACGAATTTATGAAAGTTGTTCTATACATCACATACAAAGTTGTTCTATACATCACATACAAAGTTGTTCTATACATCATATGCAAAGTTGTTCTATACATCACATACAAAGTTGTTCTATACATCACATACAAAGTTGTTCTATACATCACATACAAAGTTGTTCTATACATCACATACAAAGTTGTTCTATACATCACATACAAAGTTGTTCTATACATCACATACAAAGTTGTTCTATACATCACATACAAAGTTGTTCTATACATCACATACAAAGTTGTTCTATACATCACCTACAAAGTTGTATAATACTATTTATTGACGAGCAAGGTCTATCCAACAATCAAACCAGATAGTTATGAATGCATAAGGAAAAACATACTCTTAAGATAATATGGTACCCGAGTGTACGAATTTGTATGTATATACCCTGTAAATATAACATAATTTCATAAGATATCTTTGTTTCACCACGGTTGATGAATTAGTTTCCATGGTATCTCGTTAGTATGTGCTGTATAATATTATTACATTATTTTACTTAGCCTTGATGCAACCTCTGTAAATGACGAACCAGACACAACAATCCGTTATTCAGGACCAAATGAAACTGGAAACCAGTTTGTTGAAGTAGCCAATAATTTAACCTTGAGAAAGAAGTGAGTAAATGTTCATTACCAAAATAAATTAATAAACATAATTATATTAGACGAATCAAGCACGTCTCTTTTTCGGAGATTTTCGACCAGCACCTGCTTGGTTGTTATTGTTGTTCCCCAAGCTGCCTGGCCGAACAGCCCCAAGGCCCCGAGCAATTCCAAGGCCATAACCGAGCGCCCCCACAGAACCCTCCCTGCCGACTACAATAAAGCCTGGGTGACCGAAGCCACTCCATGGCGGGGAGCTGAGGAGGGTGCAGAAACGCCCGGGAAACCAAATCCCCACCCAGGGCCCTGTGCCCCTCAGCAATTATGAAGAGAAAGTTGAGGGGCAAGGGAAAAATGTGACGCTTTGGCTTCCAATCTTGGTAGATTGGGAGGTCAATCCACGGAAAAGACGCCGTCACTTGAGATCTAGAAAATATATAAGTTTAAGGAACAGTCAGAGTAAGCTATGGGTATGGCAGAGATCGCTCAGTTCTCACTCTGATAGACCAGCCCATCACCACATGACTAGAACCCAATCCTCTCAGCATCAGCTAGGAAAGGCCCTATAAAGCCGCCTTTGGCGGGGGGATAGCTCCCCTATTTCAACCCCTTTTGGGGTCGGGAACCTGCTTGGTAACATTGCATGGTGTTGTTTCAATTTATGTTGGTAACGGTATGCTGAGGGTAGAATATTTTAGGCAGCAAGAGATTTAAAACCAATATTTCCGAATTGTTTGGGGAACAAGAGCTCATGAGATTCCGCATGACATACTGATAGCATATGGCTGTACGACACAGTACAATGTGTGGTAATAGTTAGGGTTCAATGGTGATTGTTTTTTTATCAAATTTTGTGTAACAGTAAACCATTTATTTAAGCTTGAAATGGTGTCTCATAGCAAGTATGATCACACATAATTAAGTATAATCGAAAAGAAAAAGAACATCGATTTACTAATAATAGTCCATGATAGGCATAGTGCTTTAATCTAGAAAACAATAAGAAATTCTTAAGTTTGTTTTTGTATATAAACCCTTTCAGTACAGCCAACATAATTATACGTCCTATGCAAACAAGGCCTACACTGTTCCCAACGTACATTTATGTTCTAATAGTGCCGGCTGAGTTGATTGCACCAAGCTGTCTCTCTTGTTGCCAGATGCATTCAGGAGGTTCTAAGTTAGCCATCCATACTTATATAAGTTTGCTTAGTGCATTGGTTGAGGGAGGATGTGTGTTCAATACATATTTGTTATAGAACTGAATATCAATGAGAACAGGGTCAATTATCCTTATAATTGTGATAGCTGTATACTTTGTACGAATATGAGGTTCAATTCATCTTTATTTCAACACCTCATACCTGGCTTGCAAACACAAAACATGGTAAAATAGCCGTATATATATAATCCAGTTATCGCAAGTGGAAGTGAAGGAGACAATTTGCAAGTGTAAAATGGCTTGTCAACGACACAACAAGCAAAGTATTGATCACATTTTTTGGGTTGTGAGATGAAGTTTCTTAGAAAGGTGGTTATGACTGTTATAGGGAGAGTTCGAACCAATCTTTACATTTGAGTTGATTCCAATTCGCTTACGGCAATTGATATGGTGTAGGGCGATGTATTGAGAGGAATTAGAAGAAAAATAGCCACCTAGGTGTATTAATCTCTATGGAAGCCACTGCAACAAAAGAGTTAAAGATACCACTTCATAACAAGACAATACTAAACCACCTGGTGTATAACTATTCAGTGTAATAGGATGAATGGGTAGCATACAAAATGAAATGAGTAAGTACCGATTACTGAACTCATATAATCATAGTCTCACTCTTAAATTCATACAGTAACCTGATTTCCGTATAGAAAGTTGAAGTTAAAGAGCTTATTTAAGTTACTCTCAGAACATGAACTTTATATTCTCCTCTTGAAATAAGCTAAACAAACTCCTCAACTAAACTAAGCAAAACTTGACTCGTATAGCTTTGTATATGTGAATTATTTATATATACTTTGTTTTCCTCTTCAAAGCGATGCAACTAAAGTTGAAAGTATTTGGATAGAACACAGTTTTGAGCGTGACTAGAATACTAACCTGCCAAATATATAGCCTAGTACTTTATCTGTCCCTCTTCTCTTTGTGCTCAAGTTTTACGCAAGACTTCTGTAAACTTCAGGTGAAGCCGGTGATGTGTTGGAGTTAAATTATCAGTGACAGATGGCTGACCCACCTTGATTATCTTAAACTTTAGTATTGATTACCTTTGAACGAGAAACAACGAATTAATGTGTCTTCCTTGCGGTTTGTTGCTCTGTTGGTTTCAATTGTGATTTTATATTTTTTCTTCTTGGGCTTTTAGAACTCTGTTAATTACCTCGAGTAACTCTTTAATACAGGGGATCTCATTAATTGTAAACTGTTTCCTCACATCTACAGAGCAAGCTCGTAGCAGCCCAGTAATTTAGCTGTCTCTCTTAATTTCTTTCACAAGTATTACGCAAGTCCTTTGGGTTGATTTGTTGGAGTGTAAAGGTCAATGACTGATGGCGGACCCACTTTGATTGTGTTAAACTTTAGTGTAGGTTATCTTTGAACCATTATTTTACCTTGCAAACCTTCGAGGATACCAAGGTATTGTTAAAAGTGTTGTGTGTGTGTGTGTGTGTCAAGAATATAACTCAGAATTTGGTAAAGGTGTTAGAATGTATTTGTATGAATATAAATGAAATATGATTCAATATTTATGGGAACGGTTATACTTTCCGGTTACTGTTTATTCTTCACTGATGATAGTAATTCATGATCTCAATGTGCCTATTCGCAAATGTATTGATTGTTTCAGTGGGTCAATGGGTTTAGTATTACGGGAATATGGATGCATTCAGTGACAATGCGATAATGAATTACTGTGTGTATTCGCAAGTGTATTATAGGTTGTGTTTCAATGGGCTTATTCCTACGAAACTGTTGATTCATTCACATATATTGATTCCGTATGTAAATATATATATTATATATAATATATCTATATATATATATATATATATATATATATATATATATATATATATATATATATATATATATATATATATATATATATATATATATATATATATATATATATATATATATTTATATATCTATATATATATATATATATATATATATATATATATATATATATATATATATATATATTAGCGAGTATTAATTGTTTCATATTAATGTGTTTTATGTGCAGTGGGCTTTAGTAGTGACGTAATTAGAAACTTGGTTGCTGATTGGTTATCCAAGGTGTCTGATGTGTACTTCAATTGGCAGGTAGGCAGAGACGAGACTGTGGGTTTAGACTGTATTTGCAGTGGAGGTTGGCTGGGAGCTGTTACCGGTACCCTGGGTCACAGGGTCAGTGTTGTTTGTGCTGACCACCCGAGTCTCAGTGCCAAGGATCAGTGACTAGGTATTGTTTATATCATTAGAAGTAGGATCAGTGACTAGTGATTATGTGCTATATCATTTGACTTTGGATCAAGGACTAGTAATTGTGATATCGTTAGAATTGCGTTTTTGAGAAAAAAATAAGGGAATGTATTTACGGACTACAGTACTCTGTGAATTATTGTGATATACTTATAATTACGTTTTGAAGGGGGGGGGGGAGAAGGGAGTGTGGTTATGGACTACAATACTCTGTGAATTATTGTGATATACTTATAATTACGTTTTGAAGGGGGGGGGGAGAGAAGGGAGTGTGGTTATGGACTACATTACTCTGTGAATTATTGTGAAGTACCCTATAGCCTAATAGGGATCCTGGCCGGTTAAGAGACTGGGGTCGGTGACTGTTGGGACAGTCACGGAACAGTATCCTGCTTTACCCTCTCTGTAAGTGTCGTTAGTCTAGCTAGGACTTCCATTATTTTATCTTTATTCCTAATTTGCCTTTATTATTTTCATTAAATTGCATTGTTATCTTAGAATTTGGGAATCATCATTGTTGAGTAAATAAATTATATTGTTAGCTTAGGAGTTTAGAATTAGGGAAGTTGTTACTGTATGATGCCAATTTCAATTATCTTCTTGATGTGTCTTATCAGTCGAGATATTCTATGGTGATGGTTATATTTATTTGGGTTAGGATGGTAACAGGAACTATGATTTACTGTATATATATATATATATATATATATATATATATATATATATATATTATTAAATAAGTATATTGCTATTTGGTTCTATTACTCTCCTTGTAATTTATTTGGTAATAATTGTTACATTTTGTATGTTTTAAAGCATTATTTTGAGTAAGCCTTACATACAAAAAAACCCATATTCGCGGGGAAATAAACACTCTTCTCGCCTTGTTCACATTTAATCTTTGCGATGTGTATGAATCATTTATATAACATACAGGCTTATTTCGCGTGCGATAACCAACTAAAGGTGATATATTTATATATTTGTTCATGTATTCATTTATTTATTAGTATTTTCATTTCCTCCCTAGTCCCTTATCAAACATAAAAAATACCCCCAAGACACCCATTCGAGATCAGTTATATTTTTGCTATGTGTGTGAAGGAGACAAAAGGCAGGTTGCCTGTAGCGAGTGATTCCCCCAAAGCCAAAAGAGTGACAGTGCAAAATTCAAGGTACGTTGGGGTCAAAATGCTTGGACACACGAAATTCAAAACAGTTTAAGTCATAGGATGAAGGAAAGATTGATTGAGGGAGAGAGTTCCAGAGTTCAATTGTTGAGTAAAGGAAAGACTGAGAAACTTTGCTAATTCTTAGGTTGGAAAGCTGGACAGAATAGGAGTGGGACTGTGTTGAAAAACGGGTGAATCGGGTTGGAAAGCTGGACAGAATAGGAGTGGGACTGTGTTGAAAACCGGGTGAATCGCACTCGCCGCATAGGTGGGGGTATTCACTGAGGGAACTCTGAAGAACACTGATTGTTGTAATAGCGATAGAAGAGTGAAAGAGAAGAGATGCAACATTGCGGCGTGTAAACAAATGTTTAGGGAACTAGTTAAAGGAAGTGAGTTGATGAGGCACAATGCTTTTGACTGTACTCTTTCGATAAGTGTAGTATAAGTGGAACAATCCAACACATGTCAACAATACTCAATGCATTTTTCAGTAATGGGATGAATGTCTGAACTCTCTCTGGCTCCAAACTGCGATGCACATATTCGTGAAGGGTATCCCTAATTATAATGATACGTGTCGAGCATATTGGATAATTTAGAAGTCCATTAAATGAAAACTGATTACTCGAATTGCGTATTGATTGGGCTACAATAGGTTTTGGTGGTGGAACAGTGAATCAAAACGTCGGCAATACTGCTCGGAAACAACCTTGGCTCTCTCTCTCGATAGATATAAAGAGAAATCTCAGTCTTACTTTTACAGTGAAGTGGGCAGGTACGCTAGCAATCCACTTAAACAACGGGCAAGTGTGTCTAAATTACTATATGGTAAGGTTGTAAATATTAAAAAAAATCATGTATTATTATATATGTAGGGGCCTATATGTGGTGTAAGCTTATATCAGTGTATGGTATAATTGGTTTCAACATGAAACCAATATTATTGCTAAAATACTTGTCTGATAATTGCCAATTTCTGAATAATCGTATATAATCAAATATTAGGAGTAGGGACTCCAGGTCTGTGTTATGCTCTTCCTCATATCACTATCTATATATATCACTATAATAAAGAGCTCAACAAAATATTCAACAAATAATAAATTAAAAAGAATGGTGAAAGTCGTGCGAGTCGGAGAAACGGGAGCATATAAAATTTGCTATTATATTAATTTATATCACTATTGATGATAGACACATTTGTATTGCATTTTTGGAAAACTTGTGAAAAATACTTGTCAAATTGTATATAAATACATATTGTTGATACCGAAATTTTGGACGTATGATGGTTTAAACTTTAAAGTTAAAGGCTGCTTGAAAACAAAATGTTTTAGGTTCACATCACTTGTATTGATCAAAAAACAAAAATATCTGTCGGTTTTCCTACAACAAATATTGTAGATCAACCTTTCCTTTTTCTATTGAGATATATTAGTATGTTTTTTTTTGTTTTTTTTTCTATATTCCAACTACTCCCTCTCGGGCATAGGCTGATAGCCTTTACACTCTACAGCTGAACACGGTGAGGCCCGTGAGGTCTTGTTCCAGTCTAGGGAGTGAGACATGCGAAGCACCTATTCACGGGTCGAACCCAACTCCATCTCTGAAGCTGCTTCGTCTCTGCGCTTCACAGTCTCACTCCACAGGCTCGGACCCTCACTCTCAGAATGCCACCTATTGAGCAATTAACTCACTAGGCATTGCCCCCCTGTAGCATATTTTGAATATGGGAATATTCATACAGTGCTATTTAATCAGGGAACAATGAGGGTATTTTGTTTTGGCATTTCGGTGTGCTGTGGTAATGCACTGAAACTAGGTACAGCACACATTCCATCCCAATAATATCTTCCCTTTGAAACATTGGGATTCGAACCAGGGTCCATTGGATTACCAGTCCAGTGGCAAGACCACTCTGCCACACCTCCCCTAATGTATGTATGTATGTATGTATGTATGTATGTATGTATGTATGTTTACATATACTCAGGCACATACCCATTAGCTGAGTGTGACTGATTCGAGATAGAGACTGAACAGAGTGAACCTTTAAAGTTCCCATTTTTAGGGACCGGGACCACTTTTGCGTTCCCTTGCCACTTAATCTGTCTCGTCTAGTAGGTGAATTTTACAAGGGAAGGAGGATTCCTAGCCTCCCTCCCCCAACAGGAAAAATAGACAGAAAGAAACGGCTAAGGTAGGGTAGAGGGTGCCAAACCTCAATCTGGATAGAACCAGCCCTCACCCTTAGACAATATGCACCCATAATAGACAGTAATAAACGTTATTTGTGTTGCTATACATCTCTGTAGAGTTAATATTCTGGTTGCGCTTGCATAATATTTTGTTTACCAAAAATCGATCTTCATTATATTCATAAATGAACAACTACTGCATTGTTGATAAATACAATATGATGATACATTTGGAATTATCGTGAAAAATACTTCTAATGTCCTATATAGATACAAATATTTATAAGCTTTTAACGAAATTATGACGGTGTGAACTTGGAAAAAATACTTAAATGTTTCTTATATATCGATTTTCAATGTGATCATTTGATTTGATGGGATTTTGTTCCGGTTTTATAATAATATGGGTCTTGTTCTATCTTTGGATGTATAATACATTGCATGTAGAAAGATCATTGTAGGTTAAAATAGAGCGATAACATATATGTATCGTCTGGCGGTAGTGAAAATAACGCTTGCGAGTGAACGGTAGTGTACATACTTACGCTTAAGTTTTAGCGAACCTGAAAGAGTTATAATCTCCAATCTAGTGGTCTTGTCTAGTGGTCAAAGTCTTGAAATCGGCAAACTAATGCCTTACAATCTCAAAAGTAATGGTGCTAAACTTGTGAGAGAAGGTGATCCAGAGAAACCCCCCACCACCTTAAAGTATGTGGTCGGTATGATGGATGACGTTTGACGTCTGACGGGTGAGGAAGTTAGTGATGGATGAAACACTGACACAGATAAATGGTGTTGGTGTGTGTGGTGTAGGTTATCTAGGGGTGTTCCCACCTATGTGTATATTCAGCCATGCAGGTGGGATTGGGAGTCATGTAAGTGTGGTTTCAGCTGTGTGTGTAAATATATATTTAAGGAAATACACAATTAATCAGGTTTTCTTCACAATATTATATATGAGAAGACAAATTTTACAGATTAAAAATACAAATAATATATTCATTATCAGTAGGCCAACAATCATGAACTCCAACACACGCATACACTCACACCCACACACACCCATATATATATATATATATATATATATACAGTATATATATTAAAATACCTCGAAAAAGAGATCGAGAGGAAGAATCCCCGGAAGAGAAAGGGCCCAAGAGACCATCGCAGAGGCCGAAGAAGACGAGAGAGAAGAGAGAGGAACAACCGAAACCAGACGCATCACGAGTCACCCCGGACAAGGCGCGAGAAGCCACTCCGGAAGAAGAACGCCCCACCACATTAAAGCGAACGCTGACTCCTACTACCACCTCGAAGAGGAACCTGAGGTTCAGTGTCCATTTCTGAACCATCTATGCTTCTCTCCAATTTTTTTACAATAAAAACAAACATTATGATCAACCATGTATTCTTGTGTTTTCTTTTCTCCCCACCTCATCATATAACTCAGGGAGAATTGAGAAGTAGTAGTTATCGTGTAATACGATAGTGTAAGACAATTAATGTGCTAAGGTACGTCTCTGTGAAGTCACTATGTATACGACAGTCTAACGGTCATTCCCACAGTAGGGCGTAGGACGATTAGATCGTGTATTATAAGATTGTAAGAAAGTTAAGATTATAAAAGGCCTAATATGCTATTAACCCTTATTTACCGGGCTAAGTGGTCTATTTGACCATAGCGCCCAGCGTTTTTTTTTTTACCCTAAATAGGGTTGTTTACGTGATCATTTTCATGCCTAACTAAGACCCAGAGCATAAAACAAGTATCTATCCCTGAAAGGGCGTACACAGAGCTTTCTAATGACATCCGAACCATCCTTGTACGACCACTGGTTCTCTTGTAACGATCGTGCAACACGAGTGCAAAACCCTATAATTAGGTAATTTCCTTACATAATTCCCTGTGTAGCAAGTGAGGGAGGGGGGAGGAAAGTAGAATACAGTTCAGTATGTCCACCGCGGTGGTGGGGACCGGTCATAGCATTGCTACGCTCGTCCCACCGCTCAGCTCTCTCTCAGCAACAATACGTGCTGAAAATGGCGGTCGACATAAGTTGTGCACCGCCACATAGTCCATATTTATTTCACTCGACATAAGTTGCGCGCCGCCAGTTAAGGGTTAAGCAATATTGACATGGTCTTATGTAGTATATATGAATTTATCGTATATATTGATTTAATTTATCGTACTGAGCAACATAGATACGGTACGATAATTTGGACGCCTGGCGTTTGCCAAGGCAGCAAGGTGAAGGGCTGGAAGAAGCTCAGAGCCTTCACGAACACCACCCAGTTAACATCTAATTTCCACCTTCAGTTGATCGTGCTTTTGTGCCTCTAAATCACATTAAACGGCCAGCAATACACACATCTACACATTCACGACGCTCTCATCAACGCCATGACAGACAGCTAAGCATATTATTCATGTCCATTCTCATATAACCATTAATTTATTTCCCTGATTTGCGCTTTCGGGCCTGTCTCTGGTTTCCCCGTCGTCCGCAATATTGGGTAAACGTTTTCCTTTGTCTCATTGCCACGTGGAACTATTGGTGAGGTAATTCCTGGAATATTATTAACCCTTATAACATTACCTTATATATAAATAATTGTGTGTGACCTTTGGATATAAATTAGCTTGTTTCAGATATAATTCAATTTAGATTTGGAGTAATTTAATTTAGATTGATATTGTTTCAATAATTATAGCTTAGAGATATTTAACTTCCACTGATATTATACCACATTGGTGCCCAGTCCCGGGAATTAGCTACCAGTAAGGGATTTTTTGAGCAAGGGGACATGCAACAGGATGTAGGAACAACTCTGTGATAAACTGGTGGGACTGGCCAAGCGATGGTTAGAGCCGGAATGCAGGGTAGTATCGTTGCGCCTGCCAAAGTCCTGCATCCGACCCATCATCTTCCCCCCAATAATTTTCCTTTTTCATTTCAGACTTCCTGTAACACATGACCTGACCTAACATTTTTCTTGTTCAATGTGACCCTTTAGTGTAGGTATTGCTATTTGGTGTGCTATTTTTTCTCCATAACATAGAAGTCTGCCGGTCGGCGTCTCTTAACTAGGCTACTATTTTGCCATTGTAATTGTAACATTGTAAGGTGTAAATAGCCTACAGGCTTGCATACAAAATTAGTAAACAGGAAGAGACACCGTCTAATGGGGTGCAGAGCAAAGCCCCTACAAATCAGAGGGTGGGACTTCGGGGAGTATTAAATAGGTTAATTTTTGATGTCAACACTTTCATCACTACTGCTGACCTCGAGGAATTAGAGGCTAGGTTAGACAATGTCCAGGCTACCCACAGTCATATTGTTGCTCTAAGTGAGGTGATTGTGGCAAGCATGACGGAGGAGGAAGAGATGGTTGCAGAGTGTGATAATCGCGCCCTCTATGATGAAACTGTCTTTAAAGCGAAGCATCTATAATTTGACTGACTGGTTAGCTTTTTGGGACGTATTCCGGTCTACAGTACATGAATCCTCTTTGGATAATGTCCGTAAATGTCACTACCTGAAAGGACAAGTGGAAGGAGAGGCCTTACATTTGATAGAGGGTTTTGCGGTAGTAGGTGATAGCTATCTTGAGGCAGTACAATTATTACAGTCCACATACGGGGATCAAGAGCAGTTGAAGATGGCCCATGTCATTGCCTTGTTAAAGCTCGCAGAACCACAGTACAAGGTTGAGGAGTTAGCAAAATTTAGGGCAGATATGGAGTGCCATACTCGATCGCTAGACACCCTAGGGCTCACCTCACAGGAAATAATAGTTATTATACTACGACAGAAACTTCCTATGGCAATACTTGACAAGGTTAGATCATTTGATCTGGGAGAGTTTAAAACTCAGTTCAGTAAAGAAATCAGTAATTTATAGTTGAACAATGGGAGAATGAATGTGTCAGGGGGGAGTGGGAATGTGGAAATGAGGGGAACTGTAAGTATGACGGTGGGGACCAAGGGAAAGAAAGAGGGTACATACAAGAAACCCGCTCAGATTGTATGTAAACTATGTAACAATAACAAACATAAATGGAGTTTCTGTGTAAAATACCCAACAAATGAGTTAAAATTAGCTCAAGCGAAAAAACTGAAACTATGTGCCGGTTGTCTTAGTAAAGATCATGGTAAACAAGGGCATTGTACTGCTACGTACTTAAGGCCCTGTCGTCACTGTAAGGGACATCACTTCGACAAGTTGTGTCCTACAGTTGACAAAGGCAAAGACGTCAAACCAGAGGGTACTACAACTTTGACACTAGGTAGCATGAAAAACACCACTATATTGCCCACAATAAAGATTCCCATGGAAGGTAATGACAGTAACAAGGTTTGTCGGGTGCTTCTTGATCAGGGGTCTCAACGATCCTTTATGAAAAGGTCCATATTAGGGGGGCTTAAGCACCGAATCGTAGGGGCTGAGACTCTTCGGTTGCAGGGCTTTACAGGGGTTACTGACAAACAAGATTACGAGTTAGAAGAGATTTCCTATTTCTTTCGTAAACAAAGGTACCATGTATCTGTAGGAGTGAAAAGGTGGAACACGCATTAACTTGTCAGATCCCATGGGAGATCAGAGTGAGGTGCATGTTCTACTTGGTGTGGATCATTATTATGATGTAGTATACCCTGGATATAAAAGGATGTGTGGTGTAATTTTGATCCCCACTAAATTTGGCTATTGCATGAGCGGAAAGGTACATACTACACAGTCAAATGTCCTGGTCGACACGGTCTCGATAGTAAGGGTGAATGAAACCGCGGCAGAGGAGTTGGGAAGGGAGGATTCCCAACCTAGTGACCCTAAAATGACTGCCGAGTTCGACCTGGAACGACTGTGGAGATTGGATAACATAGGCATTAATCGTATTTAGACCGATTATGACTCGGAAATTGTGCTGAAGAAGTTTGAAGAGTGTGTGAGCTATAGTGCCTCAGACAAGCAATACAAGGTTAGTTTACCCTGGAAAAACAGTGAGATGAGCCTGCCAACAAACTATGGATTGGCATTGGGTCGCTTGCGCGCATTACAGCATAAACTATCAAATGAGCCGAGTACGCGCCAGGCGTATGACGATGTATTTTGGAATTATTTAGACCAAGGCTTCATTGAAAGAGTCGATGTGAAAGAACCAATAAGGAAGGGAAGGGTTCACTATCTAGCCCATCATGGGGTAAAGAAAGACAGCGCCACCACACCAATACGGTGGTGTATGACTGCTCGGCCCACCAAGGTCAACAACCCAGCCTGAATGATTGCTTGCAGACTGGTCCGTCCATGGTGTTGGATTTGTCACAACACCTATTGCGATTTAGGCTGGGGCAATATGCATTTACTAGTGACATTGAGAAAGCCTTTTTGATGGTCAAATTACAGGAGGAAGATAGAGATGTGTTACGACTGGGGTTCAAATATATCAGGGCTCTTATTCATTGGACTAGTAATGGCATAAATGTTACAACGGAAAGCGCTAGCTCCAACCTCTGATGTATATTCCCAGCGAACAAAGAACACAAATACTCTACAGAGTTCTATATGCAATAATAGGCTATCAAACTCTCAATAAATGTGCGTCTACTCTAGGCTTAATGTTATGTGAAAACAGCCTATTACTACCTATAACCGAAGGTGCTTGGTTATGGTATGCAAAGTAAGGTGGTAAGAGAAGTTACAGCTTACGTTACTTTAATTAATAAATGTCAGGCACTCCTGCATGAAAGAAAGTGCACTAAAGTCCTTCAACACTAACAAGGAATCTTCTTTAAATGTTAGATGCTATAAAGATGCTCGTATCGGAAATGGAACCCAAAAAGGCAGGCAGCGGAACAATGCTCGTGCAGGCTATGCACACAAAAAGGCAGAATATATAATGCCGTCGGAGCCAAGAATATCCTAAACACAACAACAATAATCGCCACGACAATGCAGTATTCCTATCAACAAAAAGAGCCTAATTCGTTTGTGTCTCAATACATCAAACTAGGCTGCGAAATGCTTGTGTAATCATAAACGGGTATGCATAAAAAGAGTAATTAGGTTAATATACTTAATGTCTACTATGATTGATAAAGTCTAGCTAGAGTCAATGATACGAGATACTGGTGCGCATGGCATGCCGCATAGCCTAGTGCAAATCTCAAGTGTGTGCGTCAAATATTACGTTTTAATGAAGGGTAGCTCTCTTGAGAAACCTTAATACCGAAGTATTAAGCGTTCTCCTGGCGTACCTCAAAGACAAACAATCGAGACCAGAACAGTGCAGAATGGTATAGGCAAAAAGCCCTCATTCGTGCATGCTCTACTCTCAATGGCACACAGACTAGAATTTACTCAATCAACTCCAGTTCTCAGGTATGTCGTGCAGCTTTTAACTAAAGCCAGCACTCATAGGAAACAATACCTTATAATATCAGACTCCTAGTCTAGCATTATCTAATCCAGCAGAACACTAATAATTAAAGGAAGCAGTACTAAACAATATGAATGCCAACCAATGCTTCGTGATCAACTTATCTTAACAACTAACATACATAGGTTATATCAGACCTTAATGCACAATACAACTGGCCAGCATGAAGCTGATTTTGCAGAGTTAACCAGAGGGGGTATAATATTAATAAAAGGTGGTGAAAAATATGGAAAATGAGAGAGATAGGCAGAGGAAAAGATTCTCAGGTGCGAGCGGGGTACAGGTAGCAAGGGAAAAAGATGGGTGCGTTCTAGAAACCAGATCTGAGGGAGAGAGTGGCGAGGAACTGTATATATACTCGCACCAGCTCGAGCCGCGTGGGAAAAAAGCGGTTACAAGTCCTCTAGCCACTAGCAAGAGCTTGCAGCATGGTAAGGACCTCTCTCCACCAACCCCCGCGAGGCAGCCAGCCGTGACGTCATCGAGCGGGACAAAAACACTGCGCGCTCCCTCTCACTCTGTTCTACTCTCTCTCTCTCTCCCAGATCCCATCATTACTAGTTAATGATAAAACATATACTTTACAATTAAATATATATAGCCTTGACATGGGTGAAAACAAAGAGCCTTTCTGGACTGCCCATGACACAAGCTTTCATATGAAATAAAGCACACTCTAATACACAAACTGTAGCCCCATCCACTGCCCTGGCGATCCTAGCGAGTCACTGTAGGACAAGCCATGCGGTTCTAACGGAGTGGTTAACGTCACACCCCCCCCCAAGATTTTTCTCAGAGGCCCCAAGGCTCACAAAAATCTGATGGTTAGAACCCATGCTATATCTCCACTTCCCATCACCCAGCGGCAGTAAAATATCTGGCACAGTTCTTCAACAAAACATTTTTCAAAATTATAACCCTCCCCAACACCATAGGTTAAATTATATGTAGTTATGCTTCGCAAGAGCGAGCTTCTCTAGCCCAGCATTCTGAGAGGAGTGCAACTCAGAATTACTGCTATAACATACTAAAAAAATTCAACTATCTAAGAAAGAGTTTTGATTTGATTTTTTTATGTTTATAATTTGTTTATTTCGGCTGCACTATAGGGGCAAGCCTAGTTTTTTCTTCTATTCCAAACGCTCAACTCCTGCTTTACGACCCAATACGCTGGGCTACAACCGCGAGCCATCAAGCACTAAGCGCAAAATACTATTCAAACTAAAGCAGGAGGCTACCCGTGTGTAAATCTACCCAGGATCATATACCCTTGAACGACCATCTGCAACCACGTTGTCACAACCGGCAATATGGCGTATGTCCAGGTTATATACCAGTAACCTTAGTGACCACCTGGTCAGCCTCATATTCCGATTGTGAAACTGGTCCAAGAACTTGAGAGGGTGATGATCTGGGTAAACTACAACGACCGGACCATAGGCTGGAACAAAGACCTCGAAATGCCTCAGAGCAAGTACTACCGCCAGCAGCTCCTCCTTGACAACAGAGCAGCTCCCCTGGGCCGAATTGTACTTCTCCGAGCAGAAACTAACAGGATGCTCCAGCCCATCATCGTCCTTTTCCACAAGGACGGCACCAGCCCCCACACCACTAGCCTCCGTTGCTAGTTGGAAAGGTAGGCTAAAGTCAGGGGCCCTGAGAATCGGGTGAGTGCACAACAGGTGTTTTACTTCCCTAAACACCTTCTCACACTCAGGCGCCCATTTGAACTTCTTATCCTTCCAGTTATCCTCCACCTGAGCTTGACTGTCCCGTTCTCCTTCTCCACCTTGACTGCTAAACGTCATCACAGGCACAGTGAGAGGCTCAGGGGGGTGCCTCCCATACTCCTTCACGGGATTATCATGACATAACTGATTGCGCTTCCGTCTGTCTGGAGTGGCTACCAAGTAAACCAGGTCCGATAGCTCCTCCACCACCCTATAAGGACCAGCGTACTTCGCGGATAAGGGGTGACCTACAAGGGGCAGTAGAATCAACACCTGACCCACGTGAAACTCCCTGAGTTCAACCTTGAGGTCGTACCTGTCCTTCCTGAGGGCCTGAGAGCTAGTCAAAATACGGCCAGCCAACTCCAGACTGCGCAACATCCGTTCTCGACTGTTGAGGACACACTTGAGCATAGAACAAGGTTTTTCTGCGCCCTCCCATACTTCTTCAACCATATGGAGAGGCCCTCTGACACGGTGTCCAAAGACGAGCTCATTAGGGCTGAATCCCAAACTCTCCCCAGGTACCTCCCACACAGCAAACAAAACACATGGCAGGCCAAGATCCCAATCCCTCCCACTCTCAAAGCAACAACAACGAAGCACAGATTTCAAGGCTGAGTGCCATCGCTCTAACACACCCTGGCTCTCCGGATGATATGCAGATGACACAACCCCAACAATCCCATGCTGCGGCATTGCTTGTACAAAGAGGCTAGAAGTGAAGTTGGGTCCCCGGACTGACTGAATCCCCTGCGGGTAACCATACCGGGAAAAATACACTAGCAAGCTTCGGACCACCGTTTTCGCCGACCCATTTCTCATAGGGTACGCGTCAGGGTACCTTGTTGCTACATCTCCCGACTGTGCATCACTGTCCTCCTTCAACTCTTTCGTCTTTTTAAGCCCATCCTCTGCCCCTTCAGGAACAGTTACTGGGTCTTCTCCAGACTCGAAATGTGGTCCTAATACCGAGTCCCCGAGAAGGTCCGTTGATACTAAACTCTCAACCGCATCAACTTCCAACCCCTTCTCGGTACCCTTCCTCCGCTGATCTAAAGATTGTTGACCAGAATGTGACTCCCTGGATGCAGAATCTCCGGTGACAACATACGCCATAGGCTGCACCGGACACTTCTCAACCCACTCCTGCTCCTCCCTACTCACGTCGGCCGGCTTCTCGACAACGACTAAGGGTGGAGCCTCAGAAGTAGGCCCCGCAAAGTCGTTGCCGAGAAGGAGGTCGACGCCCCCAACAGGTAACTTCTCCACAATTCCTACATCCAGGTCCCGAGTCACACCATCAACTTCTACCTTCATTCTTACAAGCGGGTATGACCTTGTCGCATTAACTCCCTGAACCACAACCACCCGCGCCGTATTGACAGGTTTACCAGTGAAATTTCTCAACAGTGTTTGCGATGCCCCAGTGTCACGCAAAATTCTCACCTCATGTCTTCTACCCCCCCACTCCACACAACCGAGTCCCCTGTGGTCACTAAAGGCATCACGGACAGGGAATAAGCCTTCCGGATCCTTCTGCACTGGCAGTGTATTTACCTCGGAAGAAATGCCTCTAACAAACTCCGATGTCCTCTTCAACACTCCAATGCCGTGAGCAAAAGACACGGCTGCCGGAGGAGGTCGACTAGGGCACTCATTTGCCTTATGACCCTCCTGGTGGCAACTAAAACACATAAATTTTGGTTTCGGCTTATACTGTGATGTAAAAGGCCCCTGACTTTTCACATACGGTGTGGTGTAAGGTTTGGATTCAGTTTTAGTTTCATGGCTCTTCTGTTTAAATGTGTCATTGTTACGGGGAGGGGGAGGATAACGGTCCTTAGCACTTACATCGTACTTCTGTGAGGACCCGCAACCCCGAATCAACGACAGCCGTCGATCAGCCATTTCTGCTGCTTCGACTAGAGTTCTTGGGTTTTTCTCCTTCAAGTTCAAAGTTAGATCACCGCCCGTGCTCTTAAAGAACTGCTCCAACATCATTAACTGCTTAATTTCATCATATGTTGTGACCTTCTCAGATCGGAGCCAGTTCCCCATAGCATCGGACAAGTCCCGGGCGTGTTCCAAAAAGGTGCTATCTCTTCCCTTAGTTACACCCCGGAACTTCAAACGGTACGTTTCTGGTTGCAGTTCGTAAGCCCTCAGGACAGCCTCCTTGAGATCCTCGTACACAATACATAACTCCAAAGGTAATGCATCGTAGGCTTTAAGACCCTTGCCTATTAATCTAGAGGATACAAGTGCTGCCCATTTATTCTCTGGCCACTGGTGTTCCTGGCACTTCTTCTCAAAGCGTGTGAAAAATTCTGTTACACCACTCTCATCAAACACCGGAACCAGTTTCAATAAGTGCGAGAGAGACTGCTCATGAACACGGTTACCAGCCCCAAGTCGCTGTCCCGTTGCCTCTACTCGCGACTTCTCTACATCCATGTCGGCACAGTACCTAGTCGACTCTAAATCCGCTGGGATTTTTGCTAGCTCTGTTTGCTGCTGAAGCTCACATGCCCTTTGTTGCTGTTGAATCTCAGATGCCCTGATAGCCTTTCTCTCTTCGATCTTAGCTGATTCTATTTGCTGCTGGATCTTAGCTAATTCGAGCTGAAGCAATAATTCGGGAGTTAACCCTTGAGGTGGTGAAGGTGCTACAATGTTTGAAATTACCGGTGGTCCCCCCAGGGGCAACCCACCCTGCCAGTCACCACCCACCTGTGGAAGCGTACCCGGGGTCGGCAAACTACTGGGATGGCTGGGAGTCGAGTGTAGGGGAAGCATGGCCGAAGGGCTCTGAGCACTCAACCCATCTCGCTCACCAGTCACCCTGCCCAGTACACACGTTATCAAGTTATCCCTGGTCATGCTGCTAGTAACCGCATGACCGATAGCTGTGGCCAGGCATTGAAGACCGTACCGATTCACACCCTCCAACCGCTCGGCAGTAACAGGCCATTGCAAAAATATCCTAGCATCCTCCTCACAGTTCACCCGATTAACCCTTTCATCGTGCTGCTGTTCCTCAGTTTCGACATTACGTACTGTGTCTCCATTCTCCTCTGACCCGGTATAAGACATGATGCTCACAAAAATTTCTCACCGCAATATTCAGAAAAGAAGTACCCCAAACTCTTATACCTCAATATACACACAAAAATTCTCGGAAATACTCAAGGGCTATACTATGTTGCAAAAACAAATTATTCTTGCTGATCCCCGCAAAATATTCTCCAAAACAACAAATGTTCCCTGCTAATAAATGTAGGTTCACCAAATCCTAGGTAAGGTCGCCATTTGTTACGACTGGGGTTCAAATATATCAGGGCTCTTATTCATTGGACTAGTAATGGCATAAATGTTACAACGGAAAGCGCTAGCTCCAACCTCTGATGTATATTCCCAGCGAACAAAGAACACAAATACTCTACAGATTTCTATATGCAATAATAGGCTATCAAACTCTCAATAAATGTGCGTCAACTCTAGGCTTAATGTTATGTGAAAACAGCCTATTACTACCTATAACCGAAGGTGCTTGGTTATGGTATGCAAAGTAAGGTGGTAAGAGAAGTTACAGCTTACGTTACTTTAATCAATAAATGTCAGGCACTCCTGCATGAAAGAAAGTGCACTAAAGTCCTTCAACACTAACAAGGAATCTTCTTTAAATGTTAGATGCTATAAAGATGCTCGTATCGGAAATGGAACCCAAAAAGGCAGGCAGCGGAACAATGCTCGTGCAGGCTATGCACACAAAAAGGCAGAATATATAATGCCGTCGGAGCCAAGAATATCCTAAACACAACAACAATAATAATAATCACCACGACAATGCAGTATTCCTATCAACAAAAAGAGCCTAATTCGTTTGTGTCTCAATACATCAAACTAGGCTGCGAAATGCTTGTGTAATCATAAACGGGTATGCATAAAAAGAGTAATTAGGTTAATATACTTAATGTCTACTATGATTGATAAAGTCTAGCTAGAGTCAATGATACGAGATACTGGTGCGCATGGCATGCCGCATAGCCTAGTGCAAATCTCAAGTTTGTGCGTCAAATATTACGTTATAATGAAGGGTAGCTCTCTTGAGAAACCTTAATACCGAAGTATTAAGCGTTCTCCTGGCGTACCTCAAAGACAAACAATCGAGACCAGAACAGTGCAGAATGGTATAGGCAAAAAGCCCTCATTCGTGCATGCTCTACTCTCAATGGCACACAGACTAGAATTTACTCAATCAACTCCAGTTCTCAGGTATGTCGTGCAGCTTTTAACTAAAGCCAGCACTCATAGGAAACAATACCTTATAATATCAGACTCCTAGTCTAGCATTATCTAATCCAGCAGAACACTAATAATTAAAGGAAGCAGTACTAAACAATATGAATGCCAACCAATGCTTCGTGATCAACTTATCTTAACAACTAACATACATAGGTTATATCAGACCTTAACGCACAATACAATTGGCCAGCATGAAGCTGATTTTGCAGAGTTAACCAGAGGGGGTATAATATTAATAAAAGGTGGTGAAAGATATGGAAAATGAGAGAGATAGGCAGAGGAAAAGATTCTCAGGTGCGAGCGGGGTACAGGTAGCAAGGGAAAAAGATGGGTGCGTTCTAGAAACCAGATCTGAGGGAGAGAGTGGCGAGGAACTGTATATATACTCGCACCAGCTCGAGCCGCGTGGGAAAAAAGCGGTTACAAGTCCTCTAGCCACTAGCAAGAGCTTGCAGCATGGTAAGGACCTCTCTCAACCAACCCCCGCGAGGCAGCCAGCCGTGACGTCATCGAGCGGGACAAAAACACTGCGCGCTCCCTCTCACTCTGTTCTACTCTCTCTCTCTCTCCCAGATCCCATCATTACTAGTTAATGATAAAACATATACTTTACAATTAAATATATAAAGCCTTGACATGGGTGAAAACAAAGAGCCTTTCTGGACTGCCCATGACACAAGCTTTCATATGAAATAAAGCACACTCTAATACACAAACTGTAGCCCCATCCACTGCCCTGGCGATCCTAGCGAGTCACTGTAGGACAAGCCATGCGGTTCTAACGGAGTGGTTAACGTCACAGATGTTACACGCTTTCTTTGGTTCGAAGACATCAGGGACTCTAAAAGTACGGTCGTGATCTACCGTTTTCAGGTCGTACCCTTTGGTGCTACATGCTCACAGTTTTTGTTAAATGCCACAATTAAGAAACATCTGTCAGATACTAATGAGGACACAAGTAAGCTTTCTCGCGGTTTGTATATAGTGTGACTTTAACCACTCCGTTAGAACCGCATGGCTTGTCCTACAGTGACTCGCTAGGATCGCCAGGGCAGTGGATGTGGCTACAGTTGGTGTATTGGTGTGTGCTTTATTTCATATGAAAGCTCGTGTCATGGGCAGTCCAGAAAGGCTCTTTGTTTTCACCCATGTCAAGGCTTTATATACTTAATTGCAAAGTATATGTTTTATCATTAAGTAGTAATGATAGGATTTGAGAGAGAGAGAGAGAGAGAGAGTAGAACAGAGTGAGAGGAGGCGCGCAGTGTTTTTTGCCATGCTTGATGACGTCACAGCTGGCTGGCCTCTTGGAGGAGTTTTTTACCATGCTTTGTGACGTCATGTTTAGCTAGCTTCTTTGTCATTGGCTGAGGGAATTGTTACCGCTTTTGTCTACGCGGTGCGAGCTAGTGCTAGTATATATACAGCTCTCTCGCCACTCTCTCCCTCAGATCTGGTTTCTAGAACGCATCCCTCTTATCCCTTTGATATCTGTCCTCCTTGCCGCACCTGAGAACCTTTTCCTCTGCCTATCTCTCTCATTTTCCATATCTTTCACCACCTTTTATTAATATTATACCCCCTCTGGTTAACTCTGCATAATCAGCTTCATGCTGGCCAGTTGTATTGTGCGTTAAGGTCTTATATAACCCATGTATGTTAGTTGTTAAGATAAGTTGATCACAAAGCATTGGTTAGCATTCATATTGTTCAGTACTGCTTCCTGTAATTATTAGTGTTCTGCTGGATTAGATAATGCTAGACTAGGAGTCTGATACTATAAGGTATTGTTTCCGATGGGTGCTGGCTTTAGTTAAAAGCTGCACGACATACCTGAGAACTGGAGTTGATTGGGTAAATTCTAGTCTGTGTGCCATTGAGAGTAGAGAATGCACGAATGAGGGCTTTTTGCCTATACCATTCTGCACTGTTCTAAGCTCATTGTTTCTCTTTGAGGTACGCCAGGAGAACGCTTAATACTTCGGTAATAAGGTTTCTCAAGAGAGCTACCCTTCCCTATAACGTAATATTTGACGCACAGACTTGAGATTTGCACTAGGCTATGCGGCATGCCATGCGCACCAGTATCTCGTATCATTGACTCTAGCTAGATTTTATCAGTCACAGTAGACATTAAGTATATTAAACCAATTACTCTTTTTATGCATACCCGTTTATGATTACACAAGCATTTCGCAGCCTAGTTTGAAGTATTGAGACACAAACGACTTAGGCTCTTTTTGTTGATAGGAGTACTGCATTGTCGTGGCGATTATTATTATTGTTGTGGCGTTTAGGATATTCTTGGCTCCGATTGCATTATATCTCCTGCCTTTTTGTGTGCATAGCCTGCACGAACATTGTTCCGCTGCCAGCCTTTTTGGGGTTCCATTTCCGATTCGAGCATCTTGATAGCATCTAACATTTAAAGAAGATTCTTTGTTGGTGTTGAAGGACTTTAGTGCACTTTCTTTCATGCAGGAGTGCCTGACATTTATTGATTAAAGTAACGTAAGCTGTAACTTCTCTTACCACCTTACTTTGCATACCATAACCAAGCACCTTCGGTTATAGGTAGTAATAGGCTGTTTTCACATAACATTAAGCCTAGAGTAGACGCACATTTATTGAGAGTTTAAGAACCTATTATTGCATATAGAACTCTGGAGAGTATTGTGTTCTTTGTTCACTGGGAATATACATCAGAGGTTGGATCTAGCGCTTTCCGTTGTAGCATTTATGCCATTACTAGTCCAATGAATAAGAACCCTGATATATTTAAACCTCAGTCGTAACAATAGACAATTTGCAGGGTTCTAGCGATAGTCAGGATGATTTGTTACATACCTACTGGCAAGCACGTATATTGTTTACAGAGGCTCATTTATTTCTCCGTGAATGGGTTACTAATAGTGAAGATCTGCAGAGCCTAATTCAGATGGATGGTACGGCATCTCATAACCAGGAGAAGACCAGAAATTTGGGGATGATATGGCAACCAAAACAAGACATACTAACCTTTCAAACCAAGTCTTTTGTTCAGCAGACAGTAACGCACTCGAAGAGAAATCTATTGAACAAAGTTTTGCAATTTTTCGATCCTTTGGGTCTAGCATTACCCGTTACCATAAGAGCTAGGATTCTGATGCAAGAAGTTTGGAGACGCAAAGTAGGATGGGATGATAGTTTGCCCGAGGACTTAAGTGATCAAGGGACATTATTGTTGAAAGAGTATGACATCCTATGTACTAAACAGCTACCTCGTAAGGTGGCAGCATACGGCGACGTTACATTACATACGTTTTGCGATGCTAGTGCCACGGCATACGGGGTAGCCATATATGTCGTTACTTCATTTGGGGCGCATTTAGTTACAGCCCGGGCAAAGGTAGCCCCGGTCAAAAAGGTAACTATCCGTAAAATGGAATTGACTGCCATGCTGCTATTATTACTTCTGGTGCAACATGTACGCGCAGCATATGAGAGCGAGTTGAATATTGAGGTCGTTCACGTGTGGTGCGATAGTCAAGTCACACTCAACTGGGTACATAGCAAGAAGTCTCTGCCAGTTTATGTGCGGAATAGGGTAGATGAGATTAGGGCCTATTGCCAGACGTTGCATATCACTATGTCAATACAAAACACAACCCTAGTGATCTCATAACTAGGGGTATAACGGCTAGCCAGTTAATAAAGTCAGAGTTGTGGTGGCATGGTCCAAATTGGCTGCTCCATGAAAATTAATGGACGATATGGCAAGCTGTTGGTGAGGGACTTCTACCACTGGAAACAGTGGCAGTTACAGTCCAACCAAATGAGCCACCGGGTCCAGTAATAGAGTGGGCAAGATTCGGTGACTATAATAAATTAGTCAGAGTTGTAGCTTGGGTGTTGAGATTTATATCAAATATCAAAGTTAAATTAACGGGCCAACTCGGCAATAAGGGTCACAACATTAATGCTTGTGAATATACAGCAGCTGAAGTAACTTTGATCAAGTGGGTTCAAGCATAAACCTTTTCCAATGAATTAGAATCTTTACAAAGCTCTATTAAGATAATAATGCCTAACTTAGTGCGTCAATTGAGGTTGCACCTAAATAATGAAACTCATCAGGTGTGAGGGTCGCCTGAAGTGGTCGGGTGTAATGGACGGCACAAACCGTCCTATACTTATGCCAGCAAGACATCACGTTACTGATCTATTGGTCATACGTGCACATAAGGAAGTAAAACACTACAGGGTCTATCACATCATCTCGAATTTGCGTCTCACATGGTGGATACCTAGAGTTCAACAAGTAGCTCGATGTGTAGTGAGGAAGTGTGTGATATGCCAGAGACTAAAGGGTAAACCTTATGCGACTGGATCAGCTCCGCCGTTACCTGAATGCCGTGTAAAACATATCGAGCCTTTCCAAGCTGTAGGGTTTGATTACACAGGTGCATTGTGGACAAGAGAGCAAGATAAGGAATATATATTATTGTTTACATGTGCAACGTCTCGAGCGGTACACTAAGAATTATGTGACAATATGTCTAGCGAGGAATTTATGCTGGCATTTAGATGGTTTTGTGGACGTCGTTCATTCCCTCAACTAGTACTTAGCGACAATGCTCCTACTTTTATCCAAGCATCTAGATACCATAAGGATATGAGCAGAGATTCTACAATCATCACTTTTATGGGAGAAAAGAAGTGCAAATGGAGGTTCATTCCAGTTAGGGCACCATGGTTTGGTGGAATGTGGGAACGGTGTGTCGGCATTGTTAAATCAGGACTGAGAGTGGTAGTACGACGTGCTTTATTGAAGAAGAGTTAGTTAATGACAGTTCTCACCGAAATAGAAGCATTCGTAAATGATCGTCCGCTCACATATGTGTACACTGACCTGCAAGACCCACTACCATTAACGCCAGCTCATTTACTCTACGGTAAACCATTGACTGCATTCCCGTCTGATTTCCAGCCTATCATCGAACTAGAGGATCCTTCGTTGTACTCTGAAGCAGCGGTGTCTAAGCGATACCAGTATATTTCGAAGGTAATCGAGGACTTTAGAAAGAGGTGGATTGATGAATATCTGCTAGCATTGAGGGAATGAAGCATCAAACCCTCTGGTAGACCATCGGCACCTACTGTTGGTGAAGTAGTTTTAATAAGGGAAGATAGTCCTCGTTTGTACTGGAAATTAGGCCGCGTGCTGGAGGTGTACAAGGGGGAAGACTCTGTAGAGCGGGTGGCACTATTGGGGATGGCCACTGGAACTACTGTTCGTCCTATCGCACGTTTGTACGCTTTGGAGCTCGATTCCGCATTGCAATCTGATGCTCCACCTGTTCTTGCTGGGTCCAAGAATTCTCAACGTATCTTCACTACCGCAGAAATCAATGCCAGATGAAACCATTATATGCCTGTATGAAAACTATGTTATGCAATAAGATGTGAACCTATACTTCGATAGATCCGGGAACACTGTTTTTCCACACATATATTCACATGCCTTTTTTTGACACTCTTCAACTAGTTTACTAGTTACACAAACCACACATGCTTCTTTTTATATAAGAATATCATGTAAATGATCGTCTCCAAGTAAAAATAGTGCGGGAGATCAGCCACTCACGCGCCCCGAGAGAGGGCACTCCGTCCGTTTAAATACCTTGTGTACACGCAGGCCTACCAACACGAACCAGGAACGTTAGATACGTACACACCCCTGTAGACACCCCCATGCCGAGAGAGATTTACATATTCTTATACCTAAAATTACTGCCAACCAAGATCCGTAGTAAAACTCAACCACCACCACCACCACGAGAAGGAGGAAGAAGGAATAACGCTGTCTCGCACGCATCCTAGCCCTCACCTGTCCGGTGCACACGACACACCTTCAATGCACCCGACACCACCAATCCTCCCCGAGAACCAAATGCTCGGAATTCATTTACTTCACTCACTATTATCGTTATCCAGAGTTCTATTGAAGTAATGCAAACCCCCTACGAAATTATAATTTACCCTTGATGAAGTAGCCTACTCTAGGAACATAAATTGACTATACTCATCACACCACCACCGAGTAATGACCTTATATTGAAGGAGACCCTGACCAACAGTGCAAGAAGGGTTCAAGGACCCCATCTAGGATACCTCCTCATGCCCTTACCATCCTAGAGGTACCGGAGGAGTGCACTTAGTAATCCGCAATACCAGTTCAGGATTTCTGAGGAAAGTTAAGCAGTTTTGAGGCTTCAAAAGAATTGGCATGCCAACTATTGAAGTCTTAGGATTACCCTCCACTCAGTTGGACTGACCGGCCTGCCGAAAGCCCAAGCATACTGTCTGTGAGTAAAACCCTATACTAGGGATACTCGTTAGAGAAAGGCCTGCCTAGCTAATGTGGAGATCCTACTTAGGCGGTTACTAGCTAGTCTAGTGGAGAAAGTGTACGACCTGCCGAAACTTTCTTCTTAGACTGCAAGTCCCCGTTAACTGAGTTCTGTCCCAGGTACTCTGTCTCCATCTGGCATGCTAGAGAGACACACATATACTGAGACAGTGACCCCTATAACCCTATACTAGGGATCTCGTTAGAGAAAGGTCTGCCTAGCTAACGTAGATATCCTACTTAGGCGGTGACTAGCTAGTCTAGTGGGGAAAGTGTACGGCCTGCCGAAACTTTCTTCTCAGAGTATAAGTTATCGACAGCTGTGGCCTACCACAGTAACTCTGTCTTCATCTGGCATGCTAGAGAGACACACAGCTAATGCGATAGGAACAACTTTCCTACAGGGTTAGGAAGAGAGTTAACGGCCTGCCGATTTCTCTTTCTAATTCAGAGGATGGGAAGGATGATACCGGCCTGCCGCTCCTGCTTGTCAATCTTGCTAAGGAAAGCCCACACCAGCACCATCTCTAAAAGAAGTTGAGGAGTCCGGCCAGCCGTCCTCAATATTCCCTAGAGTGGGAAAGTACCAGTGTCCTGATAGAGGAACTCTGTTGATGTCTGGCATGCAAGAGTGAACATAGTTCCGATTGTCAGGTTTCACTTTACCTCGTAAAAGTAGAGAGACTCCGGCCTGCCGCCCTCTCTGGTTTTACTGAGTCCAAGTGAACACTCGTACCAAAGTGTCCTTGTCGAGGAACATTGTCGTCGTTCAGCTTGCCGACAGCTCCAGTCAGTTTCTTTAAACATAGCTCTAAGTTTATGAAAGTTTGCTTTCTTGAAATTAGGGACTTTTTCGATGCTACTATTTGGTTCGTTACTAGTAAAGTTTAAAGTGAAAGTACTATTCACTGGCAGTGATACGTGTCCCATGTTCTCGGTTTCAGATTATTTCTCATATATAGTGCAGGAGAAATAAAGCTGTATTCTTAAACCATTTTTTGTGATATACTTATCCTCTGTTTTCCTTTCATTTTATATGTACTTATTTGAACTTGGAAATCCCAGTGCAGTAGAACTCACCTATAACCATTGTTAATCCTGCATAAAATCAGGACATAATATATATATATATATATATATATATATATATATATAAATATATATATATATACAGGACCAATTTATGAAACTATTAATCGAACAAGATAAATTGTACTTATTCCCCCTTTCCTAAAGTATAAGTTAGCTTTCATTCTCCCCCGTCCCCATAAAGCTAACTCACACATAAAGAGCACTATCCCGGAACAGTACTTGTTCTGTACAGAGGTACTGTATCGAGTACAGTTTGTATATATGGGGAGGTTCCACCTATACCGCACTTTTCGAAAGGTAGAGTCAAATATCTCTCTCACTCGCTCTCTCTATTCTACCGTTCTTAGAATAATCAATGTTCTGATTCTTTTCAGTGTCTACCTTTTTCCTTACGGAAAGTTGGTGGCATCCACCTTTCGGCACATTCCCATCCCTATTCTACTATTCACCTCTTAGACTTCTTCCACGATATCCTCAACCTCTACGATGAGAGTAAAGCTGTAGATATTATATACCTTCATTTTCAAAAGGCCTTTGACAAAGTTCCCCACAAACGTTTACTGCTAAAACTAAAAGCGCATGGAATACAAGACGGTGTGTTGAAATGGATAGAAAATTGGCTCAGCGACAGAAAGCAAAGAGTAGTCATAAACGGTAAGGCATCAAAATGGACCAATGTAAGTAGCGGGGTACCCCAGGGATTGGTACTAGGACCAATTCTCTTTCTAATTTACATCAACGACATAGATGAGGGTCTCACCTGTACAATCTCAAAATTTGCTGACGATACAAAAATTGCAAATAGCGTACTCTCAAAAGAACAAGTTGACGATATGCAACACAATCTAGATAAATTGTCATGTGGGCCCAAATTTGGCAAATGAGTTTCAATGCGGATAAATGTAAAGTACTACATATCGGATACCTAAATGAGAAAGCAAACTATTCGATGAATGGCACTCAGCTTAAGAATGTAAACAGAGAAACCGATGGGGAGTAACAATATCGAGTAACCTAAAACCGAGTCAACAATGTTCAGAAGTTGTTAAGAAGGCAAACAAATAATTGGCTTTATAGGCAGGTCATTTGAGCATAAATCCAAAGAAGTTATCCTAACCCTTTACAATTCCTTAGTCCGCCCTCTTCTGGAATACTGCGTTCAATCCTGGTGCCCTTATTACCAAAAAGATATAAACAAGCTAGAACGAGTTCAACGTAGGGTTACCAAAATGATACCTAGCCTAAAGAACAAACCATACGAAGAGCGTCTTAGAGAATTAAATCTATTTCCTTTAACCCAGCGCAGATTAAGAGGCGACTTAATTCAAGTGTTCAAAATCATCAAAGGCATCGACAATATGAACTGTAGTAAGTACTTCACTATCGACCAATCTAATTACACGCGGGGAAACGGTTGCAAAATGATTGGTAAATCTTTTAACTCGCACGAATCTAAGAATTTCTTCTTCAATCGAGTTGTCAACTTGTGGAATGGGCTTCCTCGATACGTTATAGACTGCATCACCGTTGATTCATTTAAACTCCGCCTAGACAAATATCTCGCATCAAACCCGCGACTGACTGCGTTTGTAAATGAATAACTTTATTTTATCCCCCCCTCAGTTACTAACCCATCTGTCCCCTACTAACTTCCTAATCCTGCCACGGACATTAGTTCCAGGGCAGTAATTCCCTTTCCAATGTTCCCTTACCCACTCTAAACCACTGTTTGGACACTTGATCCTCAGTGTTTTGGAGGACAAGCAACCTAGAAGGGTCACTGGATCTGTTGTTGCTTGATTTCCTTTGTACTCCTTTGTACTCATCTGTCTAAACCAATTTGCTCAATCTTTCTTCCACTCGACAAATAAACTCTGGAATTTTCTCTTGCAATCTATCTTTCCCTCGTCCTACTACTTAGAAACTCTGTGTCCAAACATTTTGATTCTACCGCACCTTGAATTTGGTTCTCTGTTAATCTTTCAATTTGCGGTTGGGAGAGCGGGGGGGGGGGGGGGGCACTTGTTATAAACAGCTTTGCCTTTAGTCTCCTTACACACAACGAAACAAAACTGCCGATTAACAATTTGTTTAGGGTACATTTCAGGGGCCATTTGTATTGATATCGGGTAATGGGGTAAAGGCAAGGTAGACCATTTTGTTTGGCTGGTGGCAAACATTTACTGAGTGTACTCCTCCCGATGTATCTAAGGTAACTACGAACAGAGCCGAACTTGTAATACACCTTATTTTTCAACGATTGCTTAATATAAAGTGATTTGTTCTGGTTAACATTTTAGGTATTTTGTTTTGCTATAAGAGAGGTCTCTGTGATTCAAATGCCCTAGTTGATTTCTTACAAGTGTTTTTTACCAATTCCTCGCGCTCTCTTGTAGGTTTTTCTCTAAATCCCATCAATTGAGCTAAATATATAACTCTCTTCTCATAGCTCTCTCCTGCTCGTCTCTCAAATCATATAGGTGGTGTCACACGAGCAATTATTATTATATTTGTGTTGATAAGCAATTGTTGGCTGGCAACTTGAACATATAAGTTTCATATGAATTACAGTAGCTGACATTAATCTACCATCGATCTTGTTTCCGATTCTAATGCGAAAGATCATCAAAATAGACCGAGGTAAAACTTAGCTATCAAAAATTGCCGGGAAATGTGCTCGTGCGACACCAACTTAACATTGACGCCTCAGACCTTGTTATCTAATACCTTGTTTGGCTTTATACTTTTCATTATATGTGTCTTTGTTTAAATATTTCAGTAGGATTGTATTATTTTGTATATATTCTGGATAACAGAAAATTAATAAGATTAAAAGATACTTCAAAGGGTGTTTAGGGTAAATAATAATGCCAATATAGTGATGGTCTGGATCTATCAGCATGAGGGTTGGTGTCTTCTACTTCCCATAGCCAGTTCTGACTTTACGTTTGTCATCATTATCGTTTCTATCTTTTTCCGAAAGTGGTGGAGGCAGTGGGGCCAAAATCGTGTACCAGATGGTTCCCCGCTGTCTCGCTTTCACGGTCCACTGCTTTAAGTCGACCTTTATCTCTCTTCCATTATATATACAGTATATATATATATGCTGTATATATATATATATATATATATATATATATATATATATATATGTATATTGAGGAATATATTATTTGCTGCACCACGATATTGTGATGTTTCCTATATTTATGCATGTATTATATTATAATGTACGTGTCCATCTGTGTTGTATGCAAATGATTATGTACTGTAATTGAAACACTTTCTAGTATAACTCTGTAAGATTTGCAGAATTAATTCAAACAGTGATGTTTGTGCTTACAGCTGAATGTACCACAGTTGAAACACATATACTGTATAGGTTCATTTAGATTTAAAATAGCAGAAACTGCCCAGGCAGTCTTTTCCTTCTTGTTCAGCCGTCCGTTGTGTTTCTTACCATGGCTGAACAAACGCACAATTTATCCGAAAGACATTTAAATGACTGCGACACAGCAGTGTGTAGGCCGAGTAACATGGGTGCCCTTACTGGTAATATATTATTTGCAAAAACTCAGGTACGTTTAACTTTTAAGTGTTAGGCCAATTCGTTCACTTAAGGCAGTGTAATTTTAGCTGAGTTGCCATTAGCAAAGTAAACAGTTCATGTTGACCCCGAAATAATAGCAACACAAAAGTTGCCGATCAAAAATTGCCTGAAAAAGTTATTGTGCGACACCGCTTTAGAAAGGCGTAATAATATATCTCCGTAGTAAAAGTCCCAGACGTGGAATTCAATAAAAATATATAGCCGGAATTTTTGGAATTTCTGCCGAAAAAATGTAGTCGTTTGGAATTCTACCAAAAAGGAGTAGCCATTAAGTGGAAGGGAAGGAAGTAAAGGAGGAAGGCGTTGGAGGTATGAGATAAAACACGAGTAACTGGAGGTACTGAAACACGTGGAAGAAGAACTAGCTAATGACGAAAACATTCAGGCATAGAGCTGTTCAGGCATGGAATGATATATTGGAGAAATTGTATACCAACTGGTTTTCTTTCTTACAAAAATAAGTTTAATTCGTATATAATTAGTAAATGATCATGATAGCACATAAAACTGACAAGTCTCATAGCTGATAATAGTTTCAGTATATAGGCATTTATTTGTTATTAAATACCGGGTACATGTTTGTAAGTATATATGTAATGATTTGTCTGTCTTTCTGTTTATATGTAATGATTTGTCTGTCTTTCTGTTTATATGTAATGATTTGTCTGTCTTTCTGTTTATATGTAATGATTTGTCTGTCTTTCTGTTTATATGTAATGATTTGTCTGTCTTTCTGTTTATATGTAATGATTTGTCTGTCTTTCTGTTTATATGTAATGATTTGTCTGTCTTTCTGTTTATATGTAATGATTTGTCTGTCTTTCTGTTTATATGTAATGATTTGTCTGTCTTTCTGTTTTGCTATCTCGATGGGGAGGGGGGGGGGGGGAAATCTTGCAGGTATTTTTGTGACGCTTGATTGAGGTCAAGGTAGCAAGCTAAAACAAATATTGGTACCGGTAATCATAATGCAAAATAAAACATTAATTTTACTGTGTTGGTGTAAAAGTGTCGATGCTTACGTTCTGGGTGTGGTGTCCCGAGTTCGAATCCAGGGAGGATCATAATGTTTTCATTAATTTAGTCAAGTGCATTGGGGTTTATAATGGAGGATTAATGTTAAGAACGGGGTGTTCCTTAATAATATAAGTCCCTTAGAGGCCGAATGCCACCGTTGCCACGATAACGCTCAAGGTACACAAAAGAGAGAGCGAGAGACAGAGAGAGCGCCCGCGCGAGAGAGAACCATTGCAATATGTTGGATCGACAATGTTCCATGTCGTTCAATGTTGTGCTGAGCAAATGCCAACCTTTTTCTTTGGACATAATTTCGATACAAGAAAAACAAAAGTATATGTGAATAGATTTCCACAAATATATACTGTATATAGTCAACCTGTCGAATTATATAATTCAGACATAGTTGCCAGTTGAAACTAAGGCCAAGTAATAGTTTTGTCACTATGTTTGTAATAATCCACTTAATTTATATAATCCAAATCCTTTAATCCAATTATGTATCTCCTCACTCGCTACACATTTCAATAATCTGGTTAGGCAAGGTAATTTGGTTACAATTTATTCCTGCTATCACTTATTTCCCAAGACCAAACTATACTCTGTTCTTTATAAGTAGGCCCACACTCTTGATCATTAACCTCTATAACTCATAAACGACTACAGTAATCCAGCTAATATGTATACCACTTGTTCAGGATCAGGCAGGGACTAGTTGAGGGAAATTATAGCCCATATTCTCTAGTCCTATTTCAGAGGTTAAGGTTCACGATTTCTGCTGCCTATTTGGAAAAGTTTATAATAAAGCAACACACTAACTATTTATTGAACTAGTTACACCAGAACATATATTAGTTATATATTTGATGGTATCAGTGCTGCGAGATACCCTGTATAGTATATGTGTTTTCTTCATCTAGCTAATAGACATTAAAGTTATTGACAGCTGTGTGGTATTTTTTGAAGTCAATAGAAGTTAACTAGAATAATATTGTATGACAGATATATATATATATATATATATATATACACACAATATAATGTACATTTTTATATTTCACTCTGCACAAATGCCTAATATCATTTGGTATACACTATCAGAGAGCTCAGATATTTTAGTTATACAATTCGTTTACATACAAACGTGTTGTCACAATTGTTACGACCGGACTACGAATAAAACAAGGGCACTTAATGATTGGACTAGTAATAGGGCACTATGCAACAACGGTACGCTAGATCCAAACCCTCGAACTTATATGCCGGCAAACAAAAACACCTATACCCTCCAGAGTTAATCTGCGATAGCGGGGTATCCTTAACTGGGCATAAATGTACTCTACTTCAGGCTAACCCACACTGGTATAGCCTGAAAACAAACAAGATGCAAGTTACGTTAAAATGTATAAAAAGGAATCTATGGAAAGAGCAATTAAATCACTGTAAGATTTAATACAATAAAAAGACGCTTCAATACAGTTACTCTAAACAACAATAAACTCTTCACTCCTATCTGAAAGAAAGTGAAGTATAGTCCTACAGCATAGACCTGGAAACTTCTGAAGAAAGTCTGATGCTCATAAGATGCTCGTATCTTAAACTATATAAAGGCAGGAGGCAGGACACCACACGTGTAAATCGAATAAACTAAAAGATAGGACATATAATGTTAACTGACACGAGAATACTATAAATGCGCAACGGTAGTAATGCTCAACACTAAAAGAAGTACTTCCTCATCAACGAAACAGTCTGCTATGGTTGTGCGGCTCAGCAACAACCTAGACTAATAAATGCTGTGAATAATAATGTGTACATATCAAAGAGCTTATATTAAATACTAACAAGTATCTACTCGATTAATAATGTCTAGCTGGGATACTCTAGGTAAGGAACTGGGGTTGAGCAAGACAGGCTCGTAGCCTAGCGATGCCCTTAACCCTTGTCTAGCGGGGGGTTTTGGGCTTATTTGGGCATATTCAGGCCCTCCTGAAGGATAAATCAAGTATCTGCATTAACAAAAAATTATTTAGCAAAAAAATAGGCGCTATAAGCTTCAAAATGAGACCAGAACGAGCTACATAGCACTCGTGGTTCTCATACAGTGATACCAGTAACATGGGAGTTTAGCGTATAGCGGCATATTTTTCCCAGCTATGATCACTACTGGCTACATTGCTGGCCTCTCGAGAACACAGGGAACATGAGTTAATGGGCGGCGGTAAGCCCTGGGAGTCGGCTGTCTGGCCCGCTGCGCTCCCGGCCATTTGCACTCTATTTTAACCCTTTAAAAGCCTTAATAATGCTCCTAACTTGCTGCAATTTGGAGCCAGACTTAAGTCCGGCCCCGATCTTTAAGGGTTAAGACTGCATCCTCTAAGGTACGTTAATTGACTAGGGTGCTCTCTTGATAGATCCAGATCACAAGTATCTGGTTCTATCCTGGCGTTCCTCTAAAGACAAGCAAAGAGGCAGCAAAGTGTGGAACTGGTACAGGCCAAAACCCTCAGTCAACACAATGCTGCACTCGAAAAGGACGCAACCGAAAAGACAACCCAGGCTACCACAGGACCGGTCGAAGTCGTGTAGGTATAAGCAAACCGTACACACATCGGAGACAACGACTACAGTTACCTTATCCCAGTCTAGCATTAAATAAAAGAGCAGAAACACTAAATCAATAATGGAGACACACAAAGTTCTTAACCTATACTAACTAAGAACCCTCAAACCTATTCTAAGTACATGTAAATGTCTCTGAGGACGGAGCATGCAATACAATGGGCCGGCTATGGAAACCGTATGCAGAACCCAAGGGGAGTGTTGTGCAGCTAATAAAGGTTAGAGTATGGAAAGAGAGAATCGAGTGAGAGAAACAGTGGTAAAGTGGTAATAGGGAGAGAGTATGCATGGGGATGTTAGAAGCACGCGCGCCAAGCCTGTCCTGAGGAGGACAGCTCCTGGGAACCCTCATGGAGGAGGTTAGTTACACAGGAGCCCTCAAGGGTGCGATGGGCGGCCAACCACGGGCCGAGACGTCACAAGGCAGCAGGCGCCCTTAGGACGCGCCAGGATCCGCCAGCCAATCAAGGGCGTGGGAAAGCCCGCGCGCGAGCGGGAAAACTTCTCCGAGCGAGGGAGGCAGCACATACATACACACGCACATTACCACCACGCTGCCTACATCGCTCTTTCTCCTTAACTTTACACAATGTATCTTATATTCTATTAATTATATAAAACACTTCCCGTTGTCACAGACGAAAACAAAGACCACCACTGGACTGGTTGTGACAATGCGATTACTAGGAATGAAAGAACAACATTCTCTGATAACTGTAGCCCATTTCGATGTCCCTGGCGAGCGCTAGTGGCTAACAAGAGGCGATTCTGCCAACGCTGGTAGACGTCACACAATGCACATATTTGAAGCCAATATCTTAGGAAAAACAGCAAAGATCTTAACCTTAGGTAACGTATCTCAAACTAAATATAATAATCCTATTCAATTCCAATATATTTTGTTTTTCTATGTGAGTGAGGGAGGCAAAAGGCAGAACTGCCTATAGCGAGTGCCTCCCCCAAAGTTGAAAAAGTGACAGGGCCATAATCAAGGGACGTTCTAGCCAAAATGCCTGGACACACGGAGTTTGAAGCAATTTAAGTCATAGGAAGAGGGAAAGACTGATTCTGGGAGAGAGTTCCAGAGCTCAGCTGTTGAATAGAAGAAAGACAGAGTAATGTTTCACTCTTGGGTTGGAGAGTTGCACAGAGTAAGGGTGGGATTGTGTTGCAAGACAGGTACCACGTGCCCTACGTAAAGGAGGTGGTATACACTGGGAAAGATTTGAGGAACACTGATTATTATAGTAGCGATAGAATAGTGAGAGAGATGCAACAGTGCGGCGAAGAGAGAGAGATTGCAGAGAGTTGGTGAGTGGACGGGAGCTAATGATACGAAAGGTCTTCATTTCAATTTTGTCTAGGAGAGCAGTATGAGAGGAACCTCCCCACACATGTGAACAATACTCAATACAAGGATGCCACTGTACAGAGCAAGAAGCTTTGCAGGTCTAAAGAACCCCCTAAGGTGGTTGAGCACACCCAGTTTCTGGGAGGCTGCCTTAGCAAGACTGGTAATATGGTCCTTCCAACTGAGAGCAGAAGAAAAAGAGACACCAAGAATATTGAGAGAAGATGAAGGATTGATTTTTGTATTGTTGAAGAATAAGTGATAGCCCGCATGGAGTTCCTGATGGGTAGATAGATGGAGAAATTGGGTTTTGGAAGCATTAGAGGTAACAAGGTTTTCTCTGCCACAATTGGAGATAGTAGTTAGATCAGAATTTAAGTGTTCTATGGCTTCATTCCGTTTGTCGTTGAGGAATTGCTGGCTTGGGCGTTCTGAAAAACTAATGGAGTAGTGTAAGGTTGAGTCGTGTGCATATGAATGAATGGGATATATAACTAATTGATCCATCGTAACCCAACTTTTCACATCATAATCATATCGAATCCAAGTGTACACTCATTGGGTGGCTATACATTTCTTCAACTTTTTTAGGATATAATTAGTATGTACAACAATGATATCCAGTAACAGCATTTTCTTGTCTGAGCAGTTTACTGATAGTTGACCTAACCTTAATATTTACAAAATCTTAAGCAAAGGTCAGTTTAGCTCTCGGGATAATGTTCCTCTTCTCGATCTCGATTTATAATTGGTATGGCGCTGGTCTTGCGTTTTTTTTTTTTTTTTTTTTTTAAGAGACAATGAACGGAGGAAGGAAAAACACAGATAAAACAAAAAGGTCCATGTGCCTAAAGGCATCCTCCATTCATAAAATGTTTGTAACAACTGGATTTAAACATTTGTAGATTGTAAGTTTGTGGAAAGCAATTCGAGGGAAGTGAATTCCAAAGAGTAGTAGTTCTAGGGATAAATGAATTTTGATAAGCAGAAGTTCTGCATTGTGGAGGAGAAAGTGTAAATTCATGGGTGCTCTCAGCTGCCCTAGTTCTACGGGGAATGATGTGGAGAGGCGGCACAATTGAAGCAAGTTCCTCGGAACAATTGCTGTAAAAATATCTGTAGAATAATGCAAGGGATGCAACGTTTCTTCGTATGGATAATGTAGGAAGGTCCTGTGTGATTGCAGGGTTATTGATTAATCTAATAGCTTTATTTTGAATTTTGTCCAACTGCCTCAATGCAACCACTCCACTTCCACTCCACAGAGGTGAACAGTAATCCATCTGAGAACGCACATGACTTTTATATATTACGGCCAACTGCTCGTCAGTGAAGAATTCTCGAACTCTGTACAGGAGTCCCAGTTTTTTAGAGGCATTCTTAGCAATGCTTCTAACATAATGTGTCCAGCTCAAGTTAGTAGTTAATGTTATACCGAGAATGTCAATACTAGGGGAAGTGGGAATATTTACATCATTAAAAAATATATGGGAGTCAGTGAGATTCTGTCGGTTAGAAAATTGAATGTACTTGGTTTTCTGTGCATTAAAGGAAACTAGATTCTTTTGTCCCCATTCTTCAATTCTAGAAAGGTCCTGGTTCAGAGAAATTGCAGTGCTTATTTTTGAATTTATAAGATCGGGTTGGGTGAAAGAATTGGTAAATGTGAAGGAACTGTGGAGTGTTGAGTCATCTGCATAGGAATATATTGGATTATGAGTGGTAGATATGAGATCATTGATATGAATGAGGAACAGAGTTTGGGCCAAAACTGATCTCTGGGGAACACCAGCATTTATTGAGTGAAATTGAGAATAAAGGCCATCTACCATTACACGTATTTTTCTGTTATGAAGATAAGAAGAAATTAGTGGAACTAATGATGCAAGGCCGTAGTGTGACATCTTCGACAATAAGGATTGATGCCAGACTCTATCAAATGCCTTTGATATATCCAGTGTTATTGTATGTGTTTCACCATGTTGGTCTGTAGCTTGGTTGATTTGATGCGTAAGAAGGCAAAGAATGTCTGCAGTTGATCGACATCGTCTAAAACCATATTGCCTATCACTGATTAATTTATTATTCTTAAGATGCTTAATTATGTGATTATTTAATATAATTTCAAAGACTTTACCACGAGTGGAAGTTATAGCTATTGGTCTGTAGTTTGATGGATCTGAAGAGGCACCTTTTTTAGGAACTGGATGGATGTTTGCTTCTTTCCAGGGTACTGGGAAGCATGAGGTATGAGTACATAGACGGAAAATTTTGCCAATACAGGAGCGAGCACCAAGGAGCAATTCTTAAGTACTATTGGATGAATTTCATCTGGACCAGGAGCCTTATCTACTGAGAGATTCTGCAAAATAGTTTTGACATGTCTGGTGTGGATCTTAAGTGAGGGAATTTCAGGCGAATTAAAATTAAGTACAGGGACATCTTGATTTATTTCATCTAAGGTTGAGTTGGTGGAGAAAATATCCGCAAGAAGGTTAGCTTTACCTCGTGGGTCACTTACAAGATTGCCAGTCGGAGATTTTAATGGTGGAATGGATGAAGCAGTTGTGAAGTTGGATTTGAATGAGTAAAGAGTAGACAACATATTTTGTTATCATTTGGATTATTTAGAAGTTTATTTGCCTGCTTGTGGAGAAAGTTTGATTTAGTTAGGTTTAATACAGTTTTGGCATGATTTCTGATGTTTCTAAAGTAATTAAAGGCTTCATGTGTTTTTGATCTTGTGTATGCATTGTAGGCTATTGCTTTTTGTTCAGTTACTCTAGCACAATTATGGTCAAACCATTTAGGTGAATTAGATCTTTTAATGTACTTTTGATGAGGAATAAAAGTTTCCATTCCAATTTTTACAAAATCTTGTATGTGGCTCAAGGTGGAGTGTGCATCATTAGAAACGAAAGAGGTCCAGGGAATATCAATAAAGAAACCTTGAAGACCCTCCCAGTCTGCCCTATCGTAATGCCATTTAGTCACCAAAACAGGTTCAGAGTGGGAAGGTGTGGTAGGTGATAGACAGGTGGCCTGTATCAGACAGTGATCAGAAGATCCAAGCGGGGACCTCACTGTAACATCATAATTTTCTGAATTGGTTGTTAAAAAAAGTCTAGTAGGTGGGAATTATGATTAGGATTATCTGGTACACGGGTGGGTTGGTTGACTAGTTGAGTGAGATTAAATGAGTCTGCAAATAGCTCACATTCAAGACCAGCATCATCAGTCCTGGCTGAATGAGTGAGCCATTCAACATTATGGACATTAAAATCACCCAACACAGTGATTTCAGAAGAAGCATTTAAGTTGAGGACACTGAGTTGTGAGGACAGAGAATCAAAAAGACTTTGCTCTGGAGGAGTATTTGGGGAACGGTAGATGCAACATATGTATTTAAATTTACCAGCAGAAATTAATTTGTATATAGAATAATCAAAATAGGGACAATTGAAGCTAGTAACCTCCTCCAGGGCAATTTCAGATTTTGCGAAGCAACATACACCTCCTTTTGGTCTGAAATTTTGGAGCAGTTGATAACCTGGAAAATTAAATCTAGACGTGTCAGATGTGGATGTTACTTGAGTCTCTGTCAAAAAAAGGAGTGTAGGGGATTCTGCTTGAAGAAATTGGTGTACAGAATTGATGTTAGAGTGAAGTCCCCTTATATTGCTAAAGAAAAAGCTGCACCGACGAGCAGCTTTGGGACGTTGCAATGCTCTTGACACAGTCGCATGATGACGACCGGGAGGGCCCTGTGTCAATGACCCAACCCTGCCGGGGGTGGATATCCGAGGGACCACCAGGTTTGCTCTTAACAATTGTACTGCCATATTTATTGGGTAAGGTGTATGGTGTTACATGTATGATATGTAGTGGGAAGAGTAGTGTTTTATGGATAGAGGATAGCGATGTAGGGCAATGTCGTGAAGTTGGATGTGTATGTTATATAAAAAGGGTTTTCCTGATACCCCTGATGTGTGAGGCAGAAAGATGTGTATCCAGCTACCAAGGCCTGGGAGAGAAAATGGAATTCAGGCTATTCCCTGAGTCTCCCGAAACCTTGGCGGTAGTACTTCCCTGGGCGGGGCTGCCTACCCCTACTACCTACCTATGTGCTTATCACACATATAAGGGTATTAGGGTGGAGGATGGAGGGTTCAAGATGGGGAGAGCTAAGTGGAGGGTTTATGACGTGTACGTGTGTGTGATGTACATTTAAGTGTCGAAATGTTCAATTATTCTGTGTTTGAATGTGTCTAGTGTAGGGCTATTAATTGTATTTTCTGGGAGACTGTTCCAATCCCGTATGGCTCGTGGAAAGAATGAGTGCTTGTAGAAGTCTGTATTAGTGTGGTATGTTTGGTACTTATGATAGTGTGTCTTGGGATATTTCCTACAAATGTTCCACATTCCCAAACGAATTAACTATATTGGCTTCACATAGTAAACTGTTTGCATTTCTATTTCCCTTTTAGCCACGAAGCCAGCTCGGCACCATCCTCCTCACAATTCACCGAAACACAATCCACATTTGTTGGCGGGATATTTGTATCGATTAATATTTATTTGTTTATACACATATTTATGCATTTATTTATCAAGCTTAAAAATACCCCCCAAACCCCCCTTCGAGATAAATGTGTACATGTTTCTTTAAAATAAATGTCCCGGCTGAAAGGTGGTTCCTCCTAAACTACAAGCTCACTATCGCTCGCCAGGAAAATATCGACACCAAAATGGCACTATAGGTCTTAAAATCGCCAAACTAATGGCGCTAAACATAAGAGAGAAGGGAGTCCAAAAATAACAAACCTCCCCTTAAACACAACCGGAATAACGTTGGTGTTTTTACCTGAATAAATATAATCCGTGAGACTCGCTTCACAGGAGGGCGGCAGGAACAGGCCGTCGAACTTCTCACAGAAAATCCATAGCATAATATCAACAAATATTTTGCCAAACCAGGCTTTAAGGTTCCGTTGGAGTAAATGTTCATGGCACGCCAGCAAATAGTGTGAAGCCTTTATGGGTTTTCAATTTCTATATCAATCATACTCGTATGAACCATATTAATAAACATATTTTCGCTTTGGTAAATACATAATTATACTTCAAAACAGGTACTTGCGCGATGGGACAGCTTGTAGACAGTCTGAATTATGTTGGTTATGCCGCTTTGATTTTGGGCAAAATGGCACGTCTACTTTATTATTATTATTACAAACACGTACACACACATACACACTAGCATAATTATTGTATTATTATTTTTTTTAATGTAAAGTACATTAATATCACACATTGTAAAATGAGCATTTTCAGCTCATGAGGCTGCCATTCTTTAATAAACCGTTTATTATTAATATTATTATTATTATTATTATTATTATTACACACACACATCGACCTTCACATTTATTATATACATTGGATATGAACGAATACAAAAAATGTATCCTTAAAGTTTAGTATATGAAAGATATAACTTGTTTTATACATTCATTCTACATTAAGTAAAATGTGTGGCTGTGAGTGTATGTCATTCATTGTTGGACGGACACGGAATTGATGTATAAATATAACAGTGTTGGCATAGTGTGTGTGGGTGTCGTTTATAACAGAGTGCCAACGGTTAAAATGTTTGTGGGAATATTGAAAATGGAACAACGTAGTAGGCTATGTGTTGATATATATAAACTATTATGAGTGTAGGTGGAGAATTGTGTTGGGTGCGATTTTGAATGTATGTACTAGAGCATGTACTGTACATTATTATTATTATTATTATTATTATTATTACATAAGTATACTTACTCCCTATTATTTGTTATTCATAATATAAGTAATGGGAAATGCGATTAAATATTTGCTTATAATGCTGATGGGAAAAGGGATGTTGGTAATGCAGTTTTGAATTCTCGGATGTAAATACCCGACATGTCAAGCAATATTTATATTACGTATTGTTCGCATATGTTTTGTTAATGTTTGTCTATGTGAGTCAGTGAGAAAAAAGTCAGAACTCCCTGTGGCGAGTGCCTCCCCCAGAGTTGAAAGAGTGACAGGGCCAAAATCAAGGGACGTTCGAGCGTTCGAGATAAGCAGAATAATAGTAATGGTGATACAAATCTACCATAATATATTAGTTTAGAAACAAATAGTTGTGTTAAGTTTCGAATAGATAAGGTAGGGTTTTGCTTGTTTAAGCTAAGATTGTTTAATGTACAAATAAATGTTGGTAAGTTAAGATAAAACATGTTTATTTGGTAGGATGAGGCTGTAGGCACCAGCCGAACAAGGCGATACTCCAGGGGAGTGCTACTGGTGCCTGATTAGGACAGCTGGAATTACTGTTCACCACTTGGCCTCCCTAGCTGATCCTTTTTGTGCCTCATGAATATTGAGGGCAACCTCAGCCTGCCCTCAAAAACACCTCTTCATATCAATACATTATACTATAAACTCATTACATACTATGCTACCTTGCAAAATTTCCAAAATATAACGTCAAAACGCCCAGCCTTGGAGTCACCAAGGGAGGGTGCAAGGGTGGAGGACCAAATATGCCTCCATCGGATTGAACCCTGGTTTGGACTCCTCTAAATGCCCTGGATCTCATCCTGATGCTCTTTAACATTTCTTTAACATCCTCTCTGTAGAACACAATATCCCTTCAAGCAAACCTGCATTACTTTTCCTCAGCTAAACCCAGTTGTCTAAGGCAGCAGGCAGCAAACCTTTCTCTTTGTCCTCCTGCTATCTTCATCCTCAATTCCAAGCCAAAAGTGGATGTTGTGCGTATGTTTGCAAAATAAAATATTGATCTTGTGTTCCCAACTATTACTCTTCTGAATTCTCAACTCTCTGGCTTAGCTATCTTTTCGCTCTCTCATTAAAAAAAATATGTACTGTTTATGTATCCCCTAATTATACTGACTATCCATAAATGTTTACTTCTAAAGTGTAACAAATCTTATCAATGTTGTCCTTCTCTGAAATCTCAACCTTGGGATAATTCAATGTTCACCAACCCAAATGAGTCTCCTCTTATTTCACTAGCAGTGAGATGGCGCTTTGACTGTCCAATATAAGTGGAATTACACCCACTACATTTGAAAAGATACACCACTGGGGATTGCAGAGATTCGGGAATTCGGTCTTTGAACTTGAAACAATTACCTAAGGAACTCTGTGACTTAAATACAACTCTTAATGATACTTGTGGATAGAAGTCCCGAAATAGATTAGTTACTTTGTTTCTTATGGCAAATTATTGTTTGCCAATGAAAGCGATTGTAAAATAAATAATAGCTTTCGAAACTGACATATCTTCTTTGGGTGATGAACGTAGTGTATTGATATGTGTGTCGATATAAGTGTTAATGAAATCAAGTGGGAAGCCGTTAAGGTTCAGAATGTTTCTCCGGTGTTCCAATTCTAAATGCAGAGCAAAATAAGATGAACAAATATGATATGCCCGTGTTACTAATGTGACCATCAAATATCTGTTAAACTGGATGGGGATATTAGAAGTGAATTTGGTAGTAAGCCCTGTGAAGGTGGGTTTTCTATAAACAGATGTGATGAAAGTGTCGTTCTTTTTCTCAACAAACATATCTAAAATGGGTAATTTATAATTTTCCTCAGTTTCACAAGAGTTTATGTAATCAAGAAAGAGGGGAACATGAGTTGAACATTTAAAAACAACAAACGTGTCGTCCACGTAGCGTTGATACAAAACGGGATTAAAAGCAGAGGGGCAATTGTTTATCCAGTTTCTTTCGTGATAGGTTATAAATGTATTAGCTAAAATGGGAGCAAGTGGATTACCCATCGCAAGGCCATCGGTCTGTTTAAAGATATTACCATTGAAAATTAATATTGAGGCCCTAACAGCTGAGGAAAGCAATCTATGAAATTGTTGTTTGTTAAATCCATATATAATAGGGTCTTCTCGAAACAATTCATCACAACAGATATACACTGGTATATGAGCCAAGACCCGAATTTTGGGATATCGGTACCACCCGGGGTGACTAATTCTCTTAGGTGTTTTTAGCTTGCTACATGTCTCTAGTTTATGTTTTGATATGATAGCCCTTGCACATTGGTAGCTTAATGGTCGTTATCACTTCTTGAATAGACATACCCTACCGAAAATTCCGAAATTTTTTAAAATGTCAAATTTGGGGACAGCAATGCCTAAATGTCAACAAAATGCATATAGTAATTGTCACATTTAATACAAGTCCTGTAAATACACACTAAGCATGCCATGGGCTTGTACATACTATTATGGCAAATTACTACTCCTAAATATCATCTACGTCAGACTCGGAATCTGACTGTTGTGCCACCGGCTCTTCTTCAATAGCCTTGTTCTGACATGTCTGTAACCTGCACATGTCCGTGCATTTTAGACCCTTGCTGAGGCAAGTACACTTAGGGAGTTCGCATGACCGCACACACTTGCAAGACAGTAGCTGCATAACAGCATCTGGTGCTGGTGAGCCTCGCATCCAGTTGACGGCAAGCTTACCGTCCTCATCTGTCATCCAACCGCAGTCTGTTGGGTTCGCAACAAATGGCTGGCTCTGAAGACTTCTCCTCCAGATCGCAGCCTGGTAGTTTGCACGCAGTGCATGCATGAAGAGGCAGTCCTCACAAGGAGGGAGTTGACTTGACTCTACCTCTCCACGTCTTGCACAGAACAGCTCATACCGAAGCTTGTTTACCTTAGTTGTGTGGGTAGATGGTAGGTACATGTGGCAGGTGATTTCCTGTAGCTTCTCAAAGAGTTCAGGAGACACTTCCCATGAGCGTCCAAGTTCGTGAAAAGCATGCTGGTATGTCTTGTCCATCTTCACCTGCTTGAGTGTCGTCATCTTCCCTCGGCCAGCGAATGCACTGACGGTATCACAGCCTGTAAAGGCATGCATACCAATCAATGAATCACACACGCTGCCTCCCAGTGTGCGGCTCAGTGTGGTGATATCCAGGAATCTTGTCCGGTTTCTTCGTCCCGCACTTCTGGAACAGATGGGATGGGATCTTGTGGCACATGCCAAGACACAACACCATGACGTCTGTATCTTCTGCAGTGATGATGACAGACTTGTTCCCAGATTCTGCTGCATGAAGTGCATGGAGAAGAAGGCGTGTGTCTGCTTCTTCTTGAGTTGACTTAAGCTCAGGAGCCTCTTCCCACTGCTCTTTGGTGATCTTGAAGCAGCGCTGCTCACATGTGACATACAGCTCCTTGTCCTTGAGCTTCTCCCTGTGCTGTGGTGCCTTCCATTCTTCTACCAAGAACTTGATAAGACTTGCCTTGTTGGAGGAACTACCGAGTAACTTTCTCCACTGCTGGATGTTGTGCCCAGGTTGAATGTTCTTGAAATGAATTCCTGTGCCTGCACTTCTTTTGGCTCGTTCTGCATCCTTGATGGATGTCTCCTTGTAGATATCAAACACAACATCAATGCGCCTGCTCTTAGCACCTTCATGAACAGCGTGACTCAGTGCTGTACCTGCAAGCTGTGAAAAAGTTTTGTCGTTTCCCTTCAGTTTGTGGACCAGGCTCATCCCATCAATTATGGTAGCAGAGGGCTCGGGTATCACTTCTGCAGGAGAAACATTCCTCTCTAACTCCTTTGCGAGGGCAGCCTTGTTGGTCTTGCGGAGAGACCCATCACCGCTGGCAAGTGCCCAAGGCAAAGGCCCCAGGGGATGAGCCAAGACATCACTCATTTTGAGCTTTCTGTTCTCGGCAACAAGGATCATCTGGCCAAATAGGTTCCTGTCAGCCTTTAAGATAACCTCCTTGGCATGGTCTTGTGAGCGTGGCTTCATTCTGATGTTAGTGAACGTTCTCAGTTTCGTCTTCGTCATCGTGTCATGAAACTGTATAGTTGGCGTATCGATCTCCAGGCGCTCTTCCTTGAAGGCTTGATATGCATCCTCTCCTATTCTGTAGGCCCCTAGAAGGTCTTTGACAACTTCTGGTGGTGCCATAGTCGCAGTTGACAAACTGACAAGATCTTCTTGCTCTGCCTTGAAGGGGTTCAACCAGCTGGTCTCCATCAGTTGAACTAAAGATTGGACATCGGCCTCATCTCTTCTAATCCTGGGCATCTGTAGGTCTGGGTGGCTGAAGTCAGTATACTTTTGGCCTACTACCATAGTCCTGAGCTGCCTTAAGTACCTGCTGCGATACTCCGATGTCAGGTAGTACCTGGCGACAGCTCCGCCTTTCAGGCTGAAGCCTTTTGTGCCCCCTGGTGTCTGGGTGTCTTTGTTGATCGTCTCTTCGATTGTCTGGTCCACAGGGATCCGTCCAAAGGGATTCTTGCTACCGATCTGGACCGAAAAGCCACCTTGCATGAAGTGTTCATGGACCTCTGGGTGTTCAATGGGCAGTCGAGACATCAAGGCATAGTAGTAGGTTAGGAACCGGGCATAGTTCACTTTGTCATAGGCAAAACACCACGGTATCATCTGTCGGATTGCTCCTAGGTGGAGCATCCAGTTGCCTTCTCTGGAGGCTCGAATTAAGTCCAGCATGATCTCAACCATGTCCAGGTATGACATCCAGAATGCTGAGAGGTTGTGTTCATCTCTGAGGGTCTCAAGATAAACTTGGAAAAGCTTCATGATATGTGTGCATGATTCACTCTCCATCAGCTCTTGAAAGAGTCCCTGAGACACATTGCTGTGAAAGCTGTTGATGTCCTTCAGTGTTTCATCTAGATGGTGTATGTCCCTTGAATGGTTTTCTTCTAGCCATGAAAGGAAGCCTTTCCATGCAAGCCTCATCAGTGCTTCATACACGAGCTTGTGTAGTCTCACTGCTCTGTTGTACCTCTTGCCGTTCATCACTCCTGACACTGATCCTTCTGCGATGATACCTGATTCCACACACAGATCTCTAAGACCTGCATCTTGAAACCTCTTTCCTATGGTGGAGATGAGATTACAGATTGTGTGGAAGACGCCCATCCTGATGATAATGTTCTTGAACTTCTCTTGTTTCCAGATAACTTCGGCAGCTTTGGCATAGAGTGCTTGATCAAACACGCACACAATCTTGTTAAGCTGTAAGGACTGCATGATAGCATGCGTTTGTTCCAAGATTTCATTAACGGTGGACATTTCTGTTGCGGGAGCATTGATAGTGGGCAGGTAGCTTACAGTGTCCTGAACCACTGCAATGTCTCTGCGCATTTTGATGTTGAACCCAGTCCAACTGCTGATGGACTGGTCCTCATGGTCTGACATTCGAGTAAGAAGCCAGATATGGTTCTTTGTCTTTGAATCCTGGACTTCCTTGGTAGTGTCGACATACGCAGTCTCAATCCTAGGTGGCCCTGCCCGCCGCCCAACATTGTATATTGGCAGCATTGATGATGTCTGAGTGATGCTTCTTATCTTGGACTTGGTAATCTCTGGCAGGACTTTCTCTGGCACAGAGCCTGCAACCTTGGACTGGACAGCAATGCCATTGACTCTATGAGAAGTACCTGCTCCACTTAGGGTCTCTTCAAGTCGGTCAATGTTATCCCAGGCCAGGGTTGTGAACACACCAGGGTAGATGTTTGCTGGCAGTGGAATGTCATCCTTTGAGCATTCCAGCTTCTGGATACAAAGGGCTGTATCGATCTCCTCAAACATTGAGTAAGACACACAGTGACCAAGACGATTCAGAGTTCGGATCAGTTCTGTGTTTCCTGTCAAAGACTTTACAGCATTGGTCAGCAGTACGTGCTTGGGTGGTTTTGTCTTGCCACTGGTAACAGCAAAGACCAAGTCACTGCCAAAGGAAGTGGCAAGACGTTGAGCTCTTTCAGAGGGAGTTTCACACTCACACTCTCCTGTCAGCAGGGTGTGCAGGAATTGAGTGACTGCTGCAGGAATGACATTCTGATCTGTATCGGGAGGCCATGGCTGACTCACATCTTGTTTATTGATCTCATTCCTCAGCTGCATTCCTGCTTTGGTTAAGACATCTTCAGAGTTAGCTGCTCTTGCTTCTTGCAGGTCTTTTGCCATTTTGTGTGCTTGCCGGGCAAGGTCGTCCATTGAGAGGCTGCGTGGATAGATTAGAAGCTTTCCTTTCTCATCTGGGACAAAGCGTAGTGATTCTCCAAACTCGGTTTCAATCTTTCGGCGAACATGTTTCTTTGTCGCTGGTTTCAGTTGGATAATACCACGGGACATCATGGATCTCTCAAGCCTAGATGTGAGGTTTGTCATAGGCAGTACCTCTGGGTTGGGGAATAATTTGGTCCTTATATACAAGCAGAGTTCCTCGAGGGCTTCTGTCTCAACCTCTTCGTAGCGTGCTTCCTCGCTTTCTTCCTGATTTTCACCTGCACCCGACCTGGCGGCCGCTGGGAAATCATCTTTTGTGAAGAGTTTGTAGCACGACTTGTGGTAGTGACCCTCTGCAGCAACAAGGTCTCTGCTAACTAAACCAAGGATTCTCTGGTTGAGTTTCCTTATTGCTGCTCTGCGAATCTTCTCATCTGCTCGTAGCTCAACACACTGTATGAGTGGCTCCCTTGTCTTTGTTGTTTTTATGTACTTGCTTGACTTCTCGCAGAAGATACATACTTTGGCATACACCCTGCTAGTACTAGGGGCATCCCTTGATGCCCTCCTCCTGGGGTCGACGCTTGCTGATTCTATCTTGACACCCTTGGCAAGGATAGAATCCAGTGACTTCTTCATTGTAAAGAGACTACGACATTTACGGTGATAATGTATGTGTGGTATTCCTCCTTCTTCAAGGCCCTTGGCTGCTTCCAGGACTGGATCATGCTGCCTGATTTCTGCAGCCCTGAGCAATGTGTTCCAGGAGTCCAAATCCTGTGGTGACACCAGAGCATCGCTGTCATCATCAGAGCAGTGGATGATACAGTCGATCCGTGCTCTCTTCCTCGCAGATGGTTCCATCCTGCCGTCAAACAGTCGACACACACGTGCAAAAAATATCACCATTAAACCATGAACAAACAAACACATTACATGGAAACCACTCTACATATGTTTGCTCCTTCCAATAATAAATTATCCCCAAAATATAACAAAAAATCCCCAAATATGAAATAAACCCCTAAATATGGAGAAACTTGAAATACACATCGGAATAATTCTTGTAGAGAATCAAATAAGCTACAAGAGCTGTTAGAATATATTTTCAATGTTCCCCATATTTAAGGATTTATTCTAGATTTAGAGGAAAATACCCAAAATATAGAGTATATTCCGAAATATGAGGAAATTTGAAAAATACCTAGGAACAACTCTGGTAGAGAATATAATTCTACATAGGTGTTCAAAGTTTCGCGATGATTGTGTGATGGATTTTAAAGAAAATGAGGAAAACGCCGAGCGTCACGCTAAAAATCTTTATTTTTGGGTAGCGCCCCTATTGCATCAAAAAAATTAGACTAAGCTACCAGTGCGAGAAGGCCATCATATCTTAATGTACTTACAGTCACTCTATAAACATTTTAGTACCATTCGTGTTTAGTCACCCCAGGTGGTACCGATATCTGGCCTGGCTCATGAACTATGAGGGGTATATTAGTAAAGAGGGACTTGTTGTCGTGCTGGTTTTTCTATTTATTATACGCCTCCGCTTCCCCCATGAAGAGAGCATCGCTTCTCTCTCTCTCTCTCTCTCTCTCTCTGTCTCTCTCTCTCTCTCTCTCTCTCTACATATATATATATATATATATATATATATATATATATATATATATATATGACCAATGCGATCGTAATATGCTTTATACGGTCAAACTTAACACACTCAACATTTACCTACCACTTTCCAGAATGGTGAACCCCGCACCTCTCCAACAGCGTGACGACGTCAATATTAACAAGATACAACGGACTTGTTTATCTGTACGATGATGGCCTTCTTTGCTTGATTTGGCTAGTGTTAGACAATTGAACTCAGACCATCTGAGTCAAGGTGCTGAATGAAAATGAATAGTTTATTGTTTGGCATATAGACAAATTGCAAGAACCCCTCACATCATGTTATTTCATGAAGTGGTAACCAACTTCGAATCAAATTCGCCTTTTGGTCAGGTATGAAAATCACATGCGCGTGCATGTAATGTTTAGTATATGGATTTTTGCGTAGGAATACCCTTAATCAGCCAATAAAAGACATTTACAAGAGATCCACGATGTGATCTTTCTGTCACAGGCATGAGTGTTTATGTCTGCTTCTTGACTGAAACCAAATTTACTGAGGTAATAGAAATGCTGTTTTCCGAGAAGATTGTAGCTTCAGAAAGGATCTAAGAGGTCTCCTTTGTCGAGTTTACGATTTGTTTGTTTCTCTTCCTATGTGCTATTCAAGTATGTGTGTAACCCCTTCTGTACCGGTGACGTCTTTTATATTTTATGCTAGCCATATTTAGACGATTGTATGGTGTTTAAGGGTCTGTGGTAGAGAAAATGGTTAAGTGAGATAGTTCGAAGCCTATACAAAGCTGGAAACTCTTTTTAAACTGAATATAATTGTCTAATAGTAGCCAGAATAAGGTTAAAAGGACAGCACCGGTAGTCAAGAAGTGATGAATCTTTTGTAACAAATATTTTAATATTTAATATTCATAATGAATACCAACCGTACACAGCAAGATCCTGCATTGCATAAATGTTGAGATTGAACCATACGAATGTTGTGGTTGTTATTTTTTGTATTACAATATTTTCTACAAATCAAGTAATATCAAATATAATTCAAATATAAATATGATGGTTGTACCTATCAATGTTACCACTAAAAACATTTTTTTTGTTTTTGTCTTGAACATTAAGAGAGATATGAACGAAAGGGTCCACATATAACACCAATGAGCGTCGTTATAATAGGGCAGTTTTAACTTGACATAGGTCAAAATAAGTAGAGACTTAGGAGGAGGTTTTAAGTTTGCTCCATAGACCTCTATCAAGCTTCAAAAACACCCATAAGACCCCTCACCCCCTTCCTTTGACCAATGTGTGTGCATTTTTAGATTGCCAAAGGTCATGGCCGAATGTAGATTCCTCCTAAATTACAGACGCGCTATCGCTTGCCTATTGATACCTAAATGACACGACAGGTCTTAATATTGACAAATAAATGGGACGAAACCTTGTACAATCGCCAAACTAATGGATTGAACCTCAATAAATCTCAAGACTAGAGAGATTACAGTTATCAGAAAGTAGTTACAATCTAAACAGAGTATAACGTGATTAGAGGCAGAACAATGTAAAGTATCAACACACTAAAGTGGTTCAGGACCTCCTTCTCCCTTAGGTTCAGTCCCATTAGTTTTGAGATTTTGAGATTTTCGCTTCATTTTGGTGTCGATTTCTTCTTGACGAGCCATAGCGAACTTGCCATTTTTGTATTTATCTGCACATATACTGTAGGCCATATCTCGAAAGTGTAGTGTATTATATTTATGACTAAAAAACGGACAAGCTACCGTGACTTACCTGTGAGAACCACCAAACCATTATTGCTCCTCCATCAAATACGGTAGTTATCAGCCACCACCCAACCCTATTATCGCCCTTAAATTCAAGTTATCTGTCAATATTAAGTATAAATATACAAAAAGTATGTATTTTTGTATATTTATATTTTGATATTGACAGATAACTTGAATTTAAAGGAGATAATAGTGTAGGGTAGTGGCTGATAACTACCGTGTTTAATGGAGGAGCATTAATGGTTTGGTGGTTCTCACAGGTAAGCCACGGTAGCTTGTCCGTTTCTTAGTCATTAATGTGTGACTTTAACCTCGTGACACAGGGACAAGTGGCTTATTTCTACACTTTTGGTAATGCACTATATTGACGAAAATTAGGGCACGGTGTGAACAAAACCTGTGTCAAAATATCATACTGATCCAACTGTTTATTATTAAAAAAAATCCCGAAGAACGATGTAACACGGCCTCTGAAACTCATAGTAAATGACACAATATGGGCAATATGGGTCTTAATATGGGCAAAACAATGGAGTTAACAATCTTAAAATCGCCAAACTAATTGGGCGAACGCCTTAAGATGTCAAAACTAATGGAGCTAAAAATGGGGAAGAAAAACAAAAGAGAGAGAGAGAGAGACTTACATAGATACACTGGCCACACAGACCTTACGATCCAAACGAGGTGGTCAGGATTAAACTATGTCTTTGCAGTGATAGTGACATTTTCTTTTAATGAAACCTAGTGCTCTGTTTGCTTTGTTTGCGGCTGTTGTGCATTGACGAATCTACGAATTTGGAGAGAGAGAGAGAGAGAGAGAGAGAGAGAAAGGTGGGGTGAGAGATAAAAGGCAGCCGGTAGTGTGTTTCTGACACATGGGAACAACAGCAGAGAAAAACAAGAGAGAACACCAAATATTGGAAATACTGTACATCAATACCAATATCCAACAGCACAGATATATTTGGCTTTGGCTGAAGAAATATTGAATTATTTAAGCAGCATTAGATATGTGTGAATATATATTTTGTGTGTTTAATGTTGTGTTGTGTTGTCCCTGTTCGAGTTCTGTCTCGAGTCGGCCATCCCCAGCTATGGGGTATGTATTGTACCTGTGTATATACAGTATACATACATACAAACATACATACATACAAAGAAGTATTAACCCTTTGAGGGCTATGATGAGTTTGGCAGTTTAGTCTGGCTATTATTATGTTATTTTAGATAGATTAGGAAGGTTATATAGAAGCCAGAGAGTTAAACGAGGAAGTCTTTACCCTTTGAATATCCACAGATTCTTCCTAAGCAGTTTAACATCGTTTAACCCTTAATTAGCGGCGAGCAACATAAGTCGAGTTAAATAAAGCTGGACTATGTGGCGGCGCTCGACATAACTCGAGTGGCAATTTCAGCACGTAATGTGGCTGAGAGAGAGAGACAAGTGGTGGCAGGAGACTAGCGAGCGTATGACTGCTCCAGACCACCGCGGCGAACCTACTGACACAAATCTCAGCTCCCTCCTCCCTCTCTCACTCGCTACATACTCAATTATGTACTGAAAGTACCGAATTACCTGCTTTTTGCACTCGCGTTGCACGGTTATTGCAAGAAAACTATCCATCATACAAGGATCGTTATGGTGTCATTCGAAAGCTCTGTTTATGCCCTTTCAGGGATAGGTACTTGTTTTACGTTCTGGGTCTTATTTAGGCATGAAAATGACCACGTAAACAGCCCTATTTTGGCTAAAAACACCCCGCTGTGCGGTACACATAAATAAACCGCATAGGCCGCTCGTAAGGTGTTAATGATAGCCAGAATAAAGTGTCTAAACGCGTCATGATCGTAAAGGAGTTAATGCTATATTTATGTTTGGCCAATTATCTAGTATGAAAACTTTCAATATTTTAACGGAAAAAACATGAACTTATTCCGCTGAGAATTACCCGACAAATGTGGAGAAAACTGGAGAAAAATTAAAGAAAATTGGGGGAGAAAATGTGAAATGCTTTCCCGTAAATATTATCAGTAATTACCACTTTTATGACCTAAGTTTCATCTGTATTTTGATATGAATAAAGCTCATTTAAATTTGTGAGCGTTGAAATGATGATACAACTAAATTTGATATCCCTGATATGATGACTGCGTGACTTTTCCTTATACACATCTAAATCAGCTTCCGGTACCTCAGCATGAGGTCCTTCGATCGGGTCATTTCATGCCATCACTTATACACACACAAACACACACTCTTCCTCTCTCTCTCTCAGGGGATCGCACCTCATAACTTTCATCACACCATTTCTTCATTGCATTCCTGTCTTCTTTCCTTGGTCTTTGTTCCTACGATATATTTTTGTCTGGCCTTGCCTTTTGTTTAGTTGTATTTTGTTATTTAGCAATACTTCTCCTTTGTCTCTTTGTTTTCTGAATCCTGTAAGTCTTTCCTAACTTTAAGGACATCTGTTCAACATATTATTAAAATCAATACAAAATCAATGGTATTAACAGGGTGGCAACATTTGCTAACCTTTTTAGCCCTTCATGCCCGGGTAGCCTTTCTAAATGACAGCACACAGAGCCCGGGGGATATGGCCAAAAAAAGTTGTAATAGGCGAGCCCTATCTTTGTTATTTTCACTGCTAGAGACTTCGCACAAATCTCAAAACGTAGCCCTGTTTCATATCTGTAAACGGGCATTGAGTAGAGCTCTCTAGGTCAACTGGTTCAGTTGTGATGACGGTTTTTGTGGAGGGAGATTCGATGCGATGTTAGCAATATCAGACAATAACAAAGACTTGTTCTTGTTCTCCAAAACAATAACAACAAAAGTCAGACTTCTCCTTCTTGTTTTGGAAGGTGCGCGTCGCTCCAACCGGCTTGTTTACATACGGTTCGACGCACCGCTTTCAAACCACGCTTAATAGGCTTTCAAGCTTACGGATTTTAAAATGACACCCGGGCTCATCCTGCCCATCTGCCGCCGTGTCATTTTAAAATGACAACCGGGCAGGAGGGGTTAATGTGAACTCACCTCGCAACATTATCCAGCTACTGCATCTGTGAGAACTCCCTACACTTTCTCAAACAATTGTTTCTTCAGACCAAGGATGATGATATCTATTCTCATACAATGGCCAAAAAAAGTTATGGTCCTGAATTCCAATTCTCTGTTAACACCTTTAATTATTATTATGGCGATATTATTTCGGTTATTGTGTCAGTAGATAATTCCAAATAACTTAGAAAAAGATAATTAGTTTCTTTACATTTTTGTATTTACTTAATTGAAACCCACATCTTTTAAATTAAATTAATTAATGTTAATCTAATTACATCAAAAGTTGTTTTTCTAGGGTATATTATCGAGATTTTAGATTGCTACAATACTATATAAGGTTACGCATATTATATACAGATTATTGAACATAGTCATGTTAGTATCAGCATCAGCAGCCAGTCTTTGGTTTGAACAAGTGAGGGAATTCTTGTAACAGTATTGTAGTTTTTAAATTTAAATCTGTTAGACTACAACTACTACTGGGGATAATTCGACAGTCATTTAGAAGTTCGTATATTTTATTTAACAGACTAGCTAACTACTCTAATAATAGGTTCTTGGCTCGGGCCGAGATGAGTTCAAGACACAAATTGAATATTACGTCGATTCATGCTAGGTCGCACTTTGGAACCCTATGGTTCCCGTTACCCACTAACTGAATGCCCGCTATTCAGGTATTGACTCAGGTCGGCTTTGATCCTCCGACCCGTTATTAGTGATAAATCCTAAATAACTAAATCAAAACCCTGCTGTGTCTTTTATTGAGACCAGGGCCTAATGAACAATTTGCTCTTTGCCTAACTAAAACAAAACGATATTCTTTCCTCTACTCTTTAGGTTCTCCCACGTTTACTGAACCTTCTGGATCCTTTCCCAATACCAAGGCTATAACACATATAATCTATCTCCTCAATACATAGAATCTATTTATTACTTTGACACAACCATCGTTACTACACAAGTACCTTCATCATGACATAAAATCGTTACAAATTACCGAATGAGATTACAAAGTCTCGCTCACATATAATATGGGTTCCGCCACCCAGTTACCTCGCTATCTAGGTTTACAATCCTTACCTCAACAACACTATTGGGTTCCGCCACCCAGTTACTTCACAGTCTAGATTTACAAGATTTATCTCAATGACACTATTGGGTTCCGTCACCCAGTTACTTCACCATATACTGTAGATGTACAAGATTCATCTCAACGACACTATTGGGTTCCGTCACCCAGTTACATCACAATATAGATGTACAAGATCTATCTCACTGACACTATTGGGTCTCGTCACCCGGTTAATTCACCATATGGGTGTACAATCGTGAACTCAATTACCCCTTTTGGATTTATCCTCAATTAACCCTGATACATCGGTCAAGAGTGGCATAGAGGTTGGGCTGTGGACGAGCCGGCATGCCCCACCGCCTCTACCAGTCTGGACGAATCAGATGAGTCTGGGTGAATTTGAATATAAAATTTGGTAATGGAGAAGGTTTTAATGATGGTCTGGCAATTTTGGATGGTAAGGGTCTAAAGTGGGGCAGCAAGGCATGGCTGTCAACTGCCGAGTTTAGAGATGATTGCACTGTCTTATGAAGAGCTTAATTTACTTTAGTTTTTATTGTGTATTTGTGAAAGAATTATAAATTTTGGCTGGTAGGTGAGTAAAAGGAATGGTGAAAATTAAGTGTGAGTTTGTGGTGTAACAAAGTTATTATGTGAATAGGGGATTGGGAGCCTCTCTGTTAATTGGATGCAAGAGGTTCGACCAGGGACGGATGGGTTGAGTGATATTATTAAACATTTGGACAAAGTGATCAAAGGTCTCAAGTTTTTCAAGTTGTTTATTAGCCAGAAAGTTGTTGTAGACATTAAGTGGAGGGATGCGGGAGAGTTCATGCAAGTGTTCCGATGTTTGGAACTCATACTACCGAGTTCCATGGATCCACCTCAGTGCTTTGTTCTGTATTCTTTGGAGTTTCATTTTGTGGGAGTTTGCCAAAAGAGTGCTGGTCAGTGGGGCATATGAAAGTACCGGTCTAATTAGGGCTTCGTACAATTTTTGTTTTGTTTTTGATGGAGGCATTTCGAAAACGGAAAATTGATTGAAGAGATTTTGAAGCAATGGGGATAATCTGATTTGCATGACATGAAAGTGAAGTTTTTTGTCAAAAGTGAGGCCGAGTACTTTGTTAGTGGGTGAGACAGTTACTGGGATGCGATCGGGAGGAGGTGCGCAGGAGTTGAGGAATAGTGGTCTAGGACGTAGGTAACCAGTGGATATGTAGGTGATAAAGGATTTTTGAGGATGGGCCAGAATCCGCCATTTCTGTTCCCATTGTGCTATTCGGTCAAGCTCTCTTTTGGCTTTGTTTGTCAAACCATCTATGGTAGTTGCCCTAACAAGTTGCGTCACGTCGTCAGCGTAGGAAATTGTGAGAGAGTCATTATTGATTGGATCTGGCATGTCATTAGTGTAGAGAATGTACAGTGTAGGTGCGAGCACGGAGCCCTGAGGTACGCCTGCATGGAGTGGAAATGAGTCTGAATAGAAATTTGAACATTTAATTTTGGCTGATCTGTTATTTAAGAAGTTGCAGAGAAGTTTTTTAATTGGTAAGGGGAACTTGAAGTTTTCGCAGATTTTGTACTTCAGGCCTACGTGCCATACAGTGTCAAATTCTTTTTTGATGTCTTTTGTGATGAGTGCTGTTTTGTGTCCGCATCTGGAGTGTTTGTTAATGTGAATGTAGTTGGTGATTATGTTAAGTGCTTCCTGAGAGGATCTGCGGGGTCTAAAACCAAACTGTTTGTCAGTGAGAAGTCCTTCGTCATCGAGGTACAGTCGGAGTCGGCGATTTATGATTGTTTCAAAAGTCTTCAAGAGTCTCAAGTAGACTAATGGATCTGTAGTTCAGTGGGTCTTTGCTATTTTGATTTTTCTTGGGAATAAGGATGATTGTTGCAGTCTTAAAGCAGACAGGGAAGTAGCCTGATGCCAGGATGGCGTTGTATAAGCAAGTGAGTGCATTAATAAGGGTGTTTGGGAGGTGCTTTACAATGTGATGGTTTATTCCTGTGGCACCAGGCGCCTTCCTCCGTGTTTTAGAGAGAATGAGCTTACCTTCGTCAGGCACAATGGGAGCAGTGAGGTAGTTGTCGGGGTTAAGTGAGTCTGTGTTGATGTGTGTGTCGTGAGAGATGTTGTCTGCAATATTATTAACATTTTGTTCAATGTCTCGAATGTGTTGTTGGGCGGGTCTTTCAGGAGGGTGTGGGTAGTATACTTGGGCCCATGTGTCTTTGAAGATGTCTGTGATTTCCCTGGGATCGGTGATGGTGTTACCGTTTACAATGAGTGAAGATGTTATAGGTTTATTGTGGCCTTTTAAACGGTTTATGTGTCTCCAAAATTCCCAGGGTTTAGTTTTCATGTGTTGTTCAGCAGTGCGTATGAGGTGTATCTAGTGGCTGTCATGGTCAGATTGCAGGCTGTCTAGGATATGATTTCTGAGGTGTGAGAGGTCATGTCGTACTCGGCCTAAGATGTGGTTTTGTTTATTTTGTTCAAATCGACGACGATAGCACACAAGGAGTCTTTGTGAACGTATAGAAGGTCTGAATGTGTGTCTGACTTTGTAGGATGTTTTAGGTATGGTAGTGTTTGCAGCGTTGATGATTGTGTTGTGTAAGTGTTCTATTTGTTGATCTAGATTTGTGTAATGGAGTCCCTCATAGTCAGTTGTGTAATCTTGTTGTGATAGGATGTGTTGAAATTCATCCCAGTTAGCCTGGGAGTAATTGTAATGTGATGTAGAAGGAACTAAAATGGGATTTGAAAATATTTGCATGAAAATGGGGATGTGATCGGATCCTGATAAAGGCCCAGAGGAAATTTGATGGTGAAAAAGGTTAAATGCTCTGTTAGAGAAGATGAGATCAGGTCTGCCAGACCCATTGTGTACGAAAACTGTGTCAACATCTGGGCCAAGGTAATTTAGTCTTTTTATGTCGTGTAGTGCTAGAAGTTGTGTTCCGTATGGGTTGTTGGTAGTGTGTTGAAAAACATGATGTTTAGCATTAAAGTCTGCAAGGATGAGTGTGGGTACATTGTTGTTAAATAATGTGTTTATATCAGTGTAAGGAATGTGTGTGTTGGGTCTGACATAATTATGTAGTGGCGACTATGAGGGGACCAAGTGTTGTGTGTGTTTTTACTGCTAAGAAGTGTTTATATGTCCAGTCTGTCATGAATTCATGTTGTATTGGTCTTTTAATCATGATGGCAACTCCGTTGTGTGCATCGTTGTCAGATTGTCGTATTGTGTAGCCAAAGAATTTTATTTTGTGTGTGTTGTGTATACAAGTGCTGATGAGTAATATAATGTCTGGGTCATTATCTAGTATTAATTGTGTGAGTAAGTGTCTGTTTGGGTAGTAATGTCTAATGTTGAATTGAATTACTTTGAGCATGATGGATGATTGTCGGGTGAGTTGGGTGAGTTGGTGATAATGGGGTGATGGGTAAGGTTGGTGGGCGGGATGGGGAGAGTGAGGTGTGAGGAGAGGAAGGATGGCTAGAACGGGAGGAGCCTTGTCCAAATGACACGGATGGGAGGTCACGTGAGGCATTTCTTATGGGGCTTTCTGTCTTGCGGGATTTGGATCGAGAGCGGTGGGAATTGGGAGAGGTTGCATCAGCAGGGCTGCTAGGTTTGCGTTTTAGGGGGATTGAGGTGGGATGGATGGTGTTTTGGGGATAGAGGTAGAGGTAGACGGGGGAGGCATGGATGTTGGTGAGGTAAGGGTGGCGTCAGGAGTGTGGATGGGCATGTCTACTTTGGGGGGGAAGGGATCTCGGCAGGAGTAATTTGGGTTGTGACTTCTCGAGAGTTGGGAGTAGGAGTTTTGGAGTTGAGGGTGGATGTGGAGAGGGTGGAGGTGCTGGCAGAGGGTGTGGCTGAGGTGGGGAAGGAGATAGAGGATGAGGAGGTATTGGGAGAGGAGATGGTTGTAGGGTTGGGGGTGGTTGTGGGGGTTTGGGTGGATTTTGTTTTGTTGAATTGGTACCAGGATTCAGGAATAGAGATAGCAGGGAGATTGTGGGCAGTGAGGCCGTCATTGAGAAGTTTGTTGAACATTGGGGTAACTTGTTGGTCTGTTAATATGGAGAGCTATATTTACCAGTACCGAAGTTTTGGCAAGAATTTCTTGGTTGAAGAAAGGGTTTGGTGGGTTGGAGCTGGTGAAGGAGGAGGAAGGTTGGGGGTGGGAGCTGGTAGAGGGGGAGGAGGTCATGGGTAGGGATTGAGAGGGGAGTGATTGGGTGGCAGCTGAGGCATATGATATGTTGGTGACTGCATGGGACGAGAATAGAGGGCGGGGGTTGTTGGAAGATGTTGGAGAGGTCGTTGAGTTTTTTCGGGTTTGTTTGAGAACATTGAGGCGGAAGGAGCATTCTGAACTTATGGCAATGTGGGGGCCATTACAATTATTGCACTTCAGGGAGCTTGAGGAGCAAGTTGTGAATGAGTGGTTGTCACCACAGCGTGAGGATACTTGTTCATTTTTACAGGTAGATGTTATGTGACCATACTGGTAGCACTTAAAACACTGTTGGAGGTTAACCCATGATTCAGGAGAGAGGAACTCAGGTGGTATGATCACATGGAAGGCTTTGAGACCTGACTTAAGGAGTTTGCTGGCTTCCTGAGGGGAGGCACAGCGAATTTTGATGGCTTTTTTTGGAGTCTTTGAGACATCACAAACTGTAATGTTGTTTCTTTGTGAAATTTCTGTAGCTATGTCATTCTCATCCCTGTTTAAGATGTTGTTATCAGGATGAGCAATCTTGACAGTGCAAGCAGCTTTCAACTCGGGAGAGACCACTAATTCATACCCTGCATCTTTGAGTTTATTTACGTTATCAGGGGCTAGGTATGCCTTAACACCTTACGAGCGGCCTATGCGGTTTATTTATATGTACCGCCCAGCGGGGTGTTTTTAGCCAAAATAGGGCTGTTTACGTGATCATTTTCATGCCTAAATAAGACCCAGAACGTAAAACAAGTATCTATCCCTGAAAGGGCATAAACAGAGCTTTCGAATGACACCATAACGATCCTTGTATGATGGATAGTTTTCTTGCAATAACCGTGCAACGCGAGTGCAAAAAGCAGGTAATTCGGTAGTTTCGGTACATAATTGAGTATGTAGCGAGTGAGAGAGGGAGGAGGGAGCTGAGATTTGTGTCAGTAGGTTCGCCGCGGTGGTCTGGAGCAGTCATACGCTCGCTAGTCTCCTGCCACCACTTGTCTCTCTCTCTCAGCCACATTACGTGCTGAAATTGCCACTCGACCTATGTCGAGCGCCGCCACATAGTCCAGCTTTATTTAACTCGACTTATGTTGCTCGCCGCTAATTAAGGGTTAAGATCTTTCCTAGAGGCAAGGCGAACTTTTAGGGTATTATTTGGATTTTTGAAGACTTTAGCAATATGGGTCTGGCTGATGCGGAATATGTGTGAGCCAGGATCATCAGGGGGAGGAGAGTTACATTTAAATTTCACATACAGTGCCATACTGAAACATTAAGAGAGCTAAGTTTAAAGGATTACATTTTGAAATGGGGAGATGGGGGGAGAGATCATTTAAATTATAAAGCTAAACTGTACCCAGGGGGCACTCCTACGGAGTGTCCCCAGAAAAAACCTAATTCCTACCTATGCCCTTGGACTAAGTCTGTCACAGGGCCCTAAACCTACTTGGAGCTTAAACCCTACCTACTTGCCAACTATAACCAGGGGCGAATTCCCCCCCCCCCCCCCCCCTCGTGGCAATGCCCTCGGGGTTCGGCGTCGTCCTACAAGTGGGTTTCTACTGGGCGGGAGCGGGTACACACATTTAATAAATTGGAACAAAAAAGCTGGAAAGAAATTGGGGAAAGAAGAGAATATAGGAAAGGTAATGACAATGGGGGAGGATGATGATGAGGTATGAGGTGAGATGCAGGGAGCTGATTGGCCGGGCGAGCGCAGATCGAGGTGTTGATTGGAGGAAGCTAGGGGGCTAGGTTTGGCTGGTCCTCAAGATGTCCTTCTTCTATCTTCTGCTGCTTGAAGATTCTTCTTTCTTCTTTCTTCTTTCTTCTTCCGCTTGAAGATGGGGGGGTGGGGGCTACAGGCCTGTAAGAGAGACCAGAGTGTCACCAAGTACCACCTAAAAAAACTGTGGAGTCCACACGCGGCAGTCTTTATACTCAGGCCTCCCGCTCTCCCGCGCTGTGATTGGCTGCCTGGCACGCCTCAGAGACACGATCGCTCTGGATTCTGGCTTACTTCTCCTCCTCTCTCTTCTCTTCAAAATACGTCCCAGGAAGCTGATTATAACCCTCTTTTGGCGGCTTACGGGAGTACAGGGCTGGCACTGAGGTATTACTCAAGGGATAATCAGAAGGAGTTCTTCGGGCAGAGAAAGAGAGTGACTTCTGAGGGGGAGTAAGAAGTCCAGCTTCGCGCTCCGATAATGGAGGCCGCTGGTGGGCGGGGCGTGGCACGTTGCAGCCATGAGCTGTCAAAATCAGCTGGCTGTGCAAGTAAGTATAAGGGAACGCGGTGATTAGCGGAGGGCGTTTCTAATTTAAGTATTATTCCTTAACAATCGAATATGAAACTTGAAAATAAATGTTAATGTTGGCTGAAGCTTGAAATTCTAACCTGTCAAGACCCTGGTTGTCAATAGAAATGCAGGATAATGTATGGGATAATGCCCACCTCATACTCGCGGTTCCTTTGATGTCTTTGTGTTTCATATACATCTTCACCACCACTGATAACATATTATATACTTTCTTGTTCTCCTTCCTTCCTTTCCTCCTCCCCAGGCTCCTCTAATGCTCCTCCTTCACCTCTTCTTTCTGTCTTTTCTACTTGTTGCATCTTTACGGAGTCTTCCAGTATGATGAGTATTGGAAACTGCTACGTTAAGGTTCATTGTCTGGGAGGATGAGCTTGCTGCCTCTATTGGTAATTAATCGATTGTTAGTATTGGCTTGCATATTCGGGCTGTGCGGGAGGTTTGGCCGGGATGTGGTATTTGGAGTCTAAAGCATGGAGAGCTCTTATGAGAGGAAATTAATGACTTCCCTCTGTTTTGGTATTCTTGAATAATTGATTATAGTAATTAAAATGGGAAGGCTTACAGCTAATTGCACCGGTACTGATCTTCGTGCTTTTGTCTTTTGCAGCTTGTGCTAAGTGTGATACCCAGTCACAGGGGATACCGGTACAGCAATTACTTTTGGTTACTAAGGACACTCTCAGGAACAATACAACCACTTGGTTTCCACCTCACCTCATTACTCCTTACTAATTTTGAGAACTTAAACCTAGTTGCCTTGCAAAGGTCACAGTTGGTGCAGTGTGTATAAATGCAATCTTTTCAACGACCACACTCCTGTGAATTCCAATATTATGGACCGCATTACATCGGAAGTGGCGAGGCCATTTTAAGAAATACTGACATTAAGTATATTGTAGGACTATGTGTCCGTGTATTGGGATGGGGGGGGGGGGGGGGCATATAAAGGGCGATAGGAAGGACACCAAAACGGAAGGGAAAGAGGATGGAAGTTATACACAAGAGCATAGGATAGCTCAAAAGAGTGAAGGGAAGAAGGAGGGACGGCAGGGAGGAAGGAAGAACATTAGAGTGGTAAGGAAATATTATAAAAAAACACCCAAGCAATGGGAATAGCACGATATGATATCCTATCGAAAGAGATTAGCTAAATTCTGGGTAGGCAACAACTACATAAATTAAAGAGGACTCCATAAAGCTACTGAGAGTGAAATTGGCCTAAGATGAAAATGTTTTTTTTTTTATGTCCAAAGTGTGGTAAAAATAGCTGTCAAAAACTGACACTTCTACATATAATTGCAAGAATCCTAGGATTCCTTGGTGCACTCCCATCTTGAATATATTCCTTTATAATATTGTCAGAGCTGTCCTTTTTCTCACTTACGTCTTCTAAATAAGGTTGAAGAACAAACGCAAAGCCTGATTGGTGTTCTTGGAGCAGAACAAAGTCATCAGCAACACCCCAAAATATTCCAACTCAAAAGAGATGTAGCAGCACTAGCTGCGTTATCTAAAGCCAATGTGGAGAGGATACTACCTCTACAACCTTTGCGGGTCAAGGAAGAAGAGAAAGTCGGGATTACAAGAAGCTCCCTCATAAATTTTCTTGTACTGTTCTCTACCAATGAAGTTTCATTCCCCGATCCACGAGTTCGCCCAGGTTCATTCTGTCAGTACTATAACTTCAACTCACGAAATGAAGATCATGGTTCACCACTGGTAACTGGCTACAGATGCACTGCAAATGGATGATAGAGCAAGTGGCAAACGATTAATACATGAAATTATACTCTACTAAATATGTTATTATAGATAGGATGAGGGTAGACTTCCAAGATGGGAAGGGGACAAATCGTATTTTTACTTCTAATGTAGTAATGTCATGACTATTCATATTCCAGCACATACTTGCGATGCCTCTTCACTCATATAGTAACTTGGCTATTGTCACCAACAAAAAACAAAAACAATTATGTGTTTGTGTGTGTGTGTGTGTGTGTGTGTAGGTGGGGAGGGGGGGGGGAGATACAAACTCCCTCTTGTCATTACTATAAAAGAGGAAGGGAAGCCGGTATGGAAGGTCCTTTGATTTTGGCCCTGTCACTTTTTTCAAATCTGGGGGAGGCACTCGCTGCAGGCAGTTATGCCTTTTGTCTCCTTCATTCACATAGACAACAAATTGGACATAATAATATTCGTTTAGTTCCACCTTAGTGTTTTGGGTTTCAGGAATGACTGTATAATAACTTATCAATATTTTCCGGACGACAGTTCAACGTGACATTATTTTCTAGATGTTATGTATACGTAACTGTGTTGACGGTTTGTTATTTATATAACAAACTAATAACTAATCCCGACTTAACTAATATCCAGTTACGGGATAATCCAGTGATTGATTTGTATATATATATATTTTGACAATTGATAAGCATACGTATATAAATATATGACAGAATAATTTACCGGTAATATTATGTTTTTCCTTGCATATACTGTAATATCCTCTGGCAGTACAGATATTATTCAAAGTGTAAAATACAAAATCCCTGAAGGCTAATGTATAAAAAAACTTGCTTAAGTAGTTGTGAAGCTACCATGTTAGTGAGTGGCAGCCTCTGTATGAACCAACTGCTTTAATGGACTGAAGACAAGTGGAATGCATATTCACTTATGTTTAGTTAAGATTAGTTGTTACTGACGAAATATACGGTCATACAGTAAGTATCCTAAACAATAACTAGTGTTATACCAAGCTGACATTATTCTATTATAGTCGTACTATGTGGCTTAAGTCTAAATTCTTTCCCATCTTTCTTCTGAATAATATCACAGATAAGCTGTTGTAACTGGAACCCATCTGCCTGTCTGCCCTTCTCTTCCCATAATGTGATGCAGTTGTTAAAGCGTTCAGATTTGCAGTAGCTTTGGAATTTATTTAAGGTGGCAGATAACATTTGGCTATTGATTATAATTTCAGAGAACATTGGCTATTTATTATAATGACTAAAGTTAACATGCATTAACTAAATTTGACATCAAATGTCAAAACGTCTATGAAGGAAAAATGATGCAAATAAAGATGATTTTTATTGCGACTCTGGTGATTCTCTTCCTACTCAAACTGCGATTCCCTAGGAACACCCCTGTGTCTGAGAATAACATCCTATATTATAACAAATGCAGCAAGTGCAACTTACCATGTAGCACCTGCAAGATCCTCAGGAATATTTCTAAATTTAGAAAGAACTGCTGATAGGAATATAAACCTAGCAAAATATATATAGATAGAGAGTTACAAGGAATTGTTAGTATCTGAAAGACGTTGCGGTCCATTCCAGAAAGATACTCTAGGTAGAAAAAGAGAGGACTTGTTAAGTGCACTACTCTCATTGCTGAGTGTGATGCAGAATACCTACAATATTGTTGAATCTCTCTTATAAACTATTTGCAACTTTTACAGGAAGTTTGTACCAAATACATCAGTAGATTGATATGCAGGATTCGTAGTTGCATAATAAATCGTAGGCATTGTCCACCATTCTTTAACTGTCTTCCTGGCGCAATGCATAAGGTGTAGATTTTCGGTGTGAGCGTCCTGGGTTCGAATCCACGGACTGCCACATGTGTTTGTAATATTTCATTAATCGATTTTAGGAGTAGAGTTGGTTGTTAGATAGAACATAATGATTGATATTGTTTCAGGAGTAATTTATCGAGAGGACTTCCCTAGTGGTTAAGGCCCCATTAATTGCTCTTTCCATTCACATATGCATAGCCTACGTGAGTTGCAGTTGGGATGTGTGTACATGCTTAGATTGATATGCAGGATTCGAAGTTGCATAATAAATCGTAGGCAGTGTCCACCATTCTTTAACTGTCTTTGTGGCGCAATGCATAAGGTGTTGATTTTCGGTGTGAACGTCCTGGGTTCGAATCCACGGACTGCCACATGTGTTTGTAATATTTCATTAATCAATTTTAGGAGTAGAGTTGGTTGTTGGATAGAACATAATGTGTAAACTAACCTCATATATACAAGACCGAAAAGGAAAGACATAGAGAGGAGAAAAACAATCAAGCGAAAAGTATAAATATTTCTAGTTTTTCTTGGAGAAATATCGAAGCCTAAATTCTAAATTAATTTGAGAAAGATTTATGGAATAAGGACAAGGACTGTCCAACTTCAACAATAACGCTGCCAACTCCTCTTGTTTGGTCTGTTCTGTTTGGCTGAAGGCGGTACCAGAATTATTTAAGGAGATTGTTTAAGTGTATATTGTATTAAGAAGTAAAACATTTACAAATGTTGTCAGAAGATATGTATGTAACCTTCTTATTCAAGCTATATCAGACTGAAATCACTGGTAAAACTGAACCAAGTAAAATACGCACTCATTGGGCCAAATCTCTGACTGCAGTAATGCTCTTACAGTACATGTAACATGGCACTTTTTTAGTTTCTATTCGAATGAAGGAGACAAAATGCAGGTTGCCTATGACGAGTGTCTCCCCCAAAGCCGAAAGAGTGACAGGGCCGAATTCAAGGGACGTTTGGGTCAAAATTCCAGGACACACGATGTTTAACTCCCATAACGCGGGGAAACTGTTCTGGAAAGAAGTCAAGAAAGTTAGGGAAGGTAGCAAGGGAAACAGTAAGGGTGTGAAAGATAAGAATGGGAGAATGCTAGCCGAGAAGCAAGAGAGAGTCGAAAGATGGAGGGAGTACTTCAGTGAGTTGCTAAATGAAAGGAATGAAGAGCCAGCAAACATAGTTGGATATGGTATGGGAGGGAGAAGAAGAGAAGTAGTGGAGGAGGAGGTGGGGATCAGGAGGTCAGAAGTGTGGGAAGCCATGAAAAGAGTGAAGTTGGGGAAAGCACCAGGAACAGATGGAGTGTGTGGGGAAATGTTGAGGTATGGTGGTGAGATAGTGATAGAATGGGTATGGAAAATGTGCAAACTAGCATGGGAGAAGGGGAGTGCACCCGATGACTGGAAGACTGGCATAATAGTCCCCCTATATAAGGGCAAAGGGGAAAGAGGAGTGTGTGGTAACCACCGAGGAATATGTCTTCTAAGCGTAGTAGGGAAGGTATACAGTAGGGTAGTGATTGAGAGAGTGAGAGTGAGAACGGAGAAATGGATAGGCGACGAGCAGGGAGGTTTTAGGAAGGGAAGAGGATGTGTAGATCAGATTTTTACCCTGAATTGTGTTGTGGAGAAGTATCTGGAGAAGAAACAAAAGGTGTATGTTGCCTTTATGGACTTGGAGAAGGCCTATGACAGAGTGGATAGAGAAGGTTTGTGGAAAGTACTTAGAATATACGGAGTAGAGGGCAAGTTGCTGAAAGCAGTGAAGAGCATGTATGAGGGTGCAAAGGCGGCAGTACGTGTGGAGAGTGAGCAGAGCGAGTTCTTTGACCTGAATGTTGGTTTGAAACAGGGGTGTGTGATGTCCCCGTGGTTGTTTACTGTATATATGGATGGAGTTATGAAAGAAATACTATCAAGAGCAGTGGATGTTGGTGTATCGCTGAAAAGGGAGGGAATTGAGTGGAAGCTACCTATACTGCTGTTTGCGGATGATACAGTTCTGATGAGTGATAATGAATGGGAGTTGCAGGGTCTGGTAAATGAGTTTGGAACAGTGTGCGAAAAACGGAATTTGAAGGTAAATACGGGGAAGAGCAAGGTTATGGTCTTCGAAAGGGGTGAAGTCACAGAGTGTGAGGTGAAGCTGAACGGTCAGGCTATGGAGATCGTCAACTCTTTTAAGTATCTGGGCAGTGTGTTGAGTAAAGATGGGACTATGGATGAAGAGGTGCGGGAGAGGGTACAACAGGGGAAGAGGGTTGTAGGAACGCTAAAAGCAGTAACAAGAAATAGGGTGGTCAGTATGGAAGTGAAGAAGTCCTTGCATGACAGTGTGGTAATCCCGACACTGACTTACGGAAGCGAAGCATTGACGTTGGTTGAGAGAGTCAGACCAAGAGTGAGAGCAGTGGAAATGAATTACTTAAGGAGTGCGTGCGGAGTTACATGGAGGGATAGACAGACTAATGAGGAAGTAAGAAGGAGGTGTGGTGTGGAGGTAGATGTGCTGGAAAGTGTGAAAAGGAACAACTTGAGATGGTTCGGCCATATGGAACGCATGGAAAGCGAGAGAATGACTAAGAGGGTGTACGAGAGCGAGGTGGAGGGACAGAGGGGGAGAGGTAGACCGAATATGAGGTGGAAGGATGGAGTGAGGAACTACATGAATGAAGGCGGTGCTGGTTGGGGGGAGGGGCGTCGACTGACTGGGGACAGAGGTGCATGGGGGCGGTTCGTTCGTGGCCACCCCTTCGGGGATCACAGCGTCAGGCAATAGATAGATAGATAGAACGCGGGGATGCTTGTTTACATCACCGTAGTGCTGGGCGGGTATATTTACCGAAAACGAGCTTCATTCCATGTTTTTTTTTCATGCATAAGCAAGAGCCAGAGCGTAATACAATTATATATTCGTGAAAGGGCGATAATAGAGCTTTCCAATGAAACTTGAATCATCCTTGTACGACCACGAGTTCTCTTGCAACCGTCATGTAACCCGAGGCGAAAATACTCTAAAATGAGGTATTTTCCCGTTTGTTTCCTTGTTGAGCGAGGTAGGGAGGTGCCAGGTGGTGATGAGATATAGTATGTGTCAGTGACAGCCACATGGTGGTGGCGAGCGGTTCAAGGCCGAGTACCGTCCCCCAAACGCGCAGTCTCGCTCTCATTGCTCATAATGTACTCAAAATGGCACCCGTCATATGAAGGGCGCCGCAGGGGTGGCCAATATTATCTCTCCCGTCATATGACGGTCACCGTCAATTGAGGGTTAAAGCAGTTTAAGTCAGAAGTAAGTCAGTTTAAGTAAGAAGGAATGATTGATTGAGGGTGAGCACTCCAGAGTTCACTTGTTGAGTAGAAGAATTCTTGGGTTGGAGAGCTGGACAGAATAGGAGAGGGACAGTGTTGAAAGTTGGGTGCCTCACACTCGCCGCAAGGGAGGGGGTTATGCACTGACAGAGCTCTGAAGAATACTGATTGTTGTCATAGCGATAGCAGAGTGCAAGAGATGCAACATTGCGACATGTAGAAAGAGATTGTATGGAACTAGTAAGAGGAAGTGAGTTGATGAGATGAAATGCATTGGTCTCAACTCTTTCGAGAAGTGCGATACGGGTGGAGCCTCCCGACACGTGCGAACTATACTCAATACAGGGGCTTACTGTGCCCCGATACAGAGCAAGCTGTGCGGGGGTGAAGAACTCACAGAGACGATTGAACACACCTAATTTTTGGGAAGCTGTTTTTAGCAAGATTGGTAGGATGATCTTTCCAAGAGAGGTCGGATGAAAAAGATAGACCTAAAATATTGAGGAAAGATGACAGGTTGATTTGTGTATTGTTAAAGATTAATTGACAGTCTTGCAGAAGATTGCAATGGAGAGATAGAGGGAGATATTGGATCTTGGAGGCGTTAAAAGTAACAAAGATATTATCTGCCCCATTCAGAAATAATTAATAGCTCAGAATATAGGCGTTTTATGGCCCTTTTACGTTTTTTGGAGTGATTGCATGCTGGGTTGAAGTGAACAATTAGTTGAATAGTGTAAGGTAGAGTCATCAGCATATGAGTGGATAGGACTGCAACTCTAGCCAAGTTCCACCCTTGTAATGCAGTTGTGGCAGAGAGCTTAAACGGAAATACGATGCAAAAAATGCTTGAGCTTGGCTGTCTAAGTGCACTAATTCTCTTGGTGTTTTGGTGAGAGAGTTCGCCTCCTGAGCGTGGGGACCCGGGTTTTAATCCTGGTCCGGGTAAGTGCATAGCCCCTTAGTTTCGGAATATGATCGATTATGTTTACCAGGGGAGCGATTGTAGACAGTGAACGAAGAGCACACATTTTTGGTAGAAAGAAAACTGTCACGATCTAAAGCGTAGCTCGGAATAGCATGTTCATAATCTAGACTCTAGAGACCATATATACCGTATATATATATATGCTGAAACATATCCACAATGTTTTATGGGATCACTTATTAAACGTATCAGTGAAACTTCATAGTGTTCATTAGCCACGACATAATAATTAAAGATGGTTTTGCAATCCTAGCAGCGATATATTTGTTATTGAGCATCCATCTTTGTTTATACTGTAACGTCACACAACTTCACAAGACCAAAGTTACCAAAGTTCCCCATCTCCCGAGGTGGGGCGCTTTGGCAGCCGATCGGGATGGCCCAAGTTTCTGATCTCTACCGTTTGTGGGCTCATTGGTTCGTCCCGGTCGCTGTTTACAAACGCACCCCTGGTAAGGATCTTTTTTGTATTGCATTTTGTTTTGTTTTAATCTGGTAGCCTCTGTATTTAATGTTATCTAAGCTATTACGTTCTGAGCTGATGACTGGGCATCCGAACCCCTGAACTTTTCTCATCTCCCCTAGTGAACTACTGAACTCTTCTCACCCGCCTGGTGAACCCTCATGTTTCCTGGAATGAACTACCTAACACTCTTATCCATTCGCCACCTACTTCATGGAGCGCCATCTGTGTACCTGCTACGACTATTCTTTCATTCACTAGAGTTGCGTATCGTATAAATAAAGTATATTCTTGTACTAAAATGATGATGATGACCAGAGTTGATGTAAAGAGTAGTCCTAATTTAGAGAATCAGTTGACCTAGTGATATCGCTCTGGTGGTTTGCTCTTGTGAGGGCTGTGTGAGTTACCTCCAGCCCCTGTGTCGTCCGTGGAGACTTGACGTATTGGATATACTATACTGTACAGAGTTCAGCTAAGTGAGAACATATAGGAATGAGCTTGGGCGGTTTTTAATCTTATTAATTTTGTTTTATTGTTATTAGTTATATTTATTGTTTATTAATTTGTTATGTAATTAAACTTTGCTCAGAGTAAGATTATTTATAATTAATTATTATAGTCCATTAGCATACTTTCTGGTAAAGCGTGTAACTCTATGATTTGACTAGCTTTCGTTTTATTCAATATAATAATATTCATTAAATATATCTTTATCTAATATCTTCAAATTCCAAGAGAAATCTAAATCAATATTTATCTTAATATTATTTTAGGCTTGTACATTTATATTTATAAAAATCGTTAGTTTTCTTTCTTTATAAGCATTTGTATTGTGCTGTACCTATCATTGATTTATTTTTCTGTTAGTAAATTAATATGATGACTTTACATTTTCTTTATACCTCTATTGAAAAGTTGAGTGTGTGACGCTTCTGCATAGTAGCCACGTGCGGGCATGCGCGCGCGTCGGCTGCCCAGCCGTTTAGAAACTGGCTGGCGACAGCCGGCCGGCCGGCTTTTCCTTAGTATATATCCTATGACAATGTAACTAATGTCTGGGATATTCTTATGTTGTTTCATAGCTTGTAGCTGCCCTTATTCTTAACCAACGCATCTTAGTATATTTTATTCTCGATAGTTGATTGTTTCATTATAATATATAAGATGTAAGTTTAGTGAGAGTGGGAGTAGACGAGCGGGAGAGAGAGACCGGCTGGGGGACGTTGCTTCGCGCGGAGAGTCTAGCTTGGGACGAGCCTGATGTGCCACATGCATTTGTTCGCAACGTTAGGTTTAGTTTCGACTCACGCACGGGGTAGACGATTTTGACCCGGCAACTGTGTTGAGTGTTGCCAAGCCTGGGATGTATTCTGCATGCCTAGGGCAGGGTCCAGACAGATTCAAGACTCAGAGCTCGCCTCACTGTCGTACCCTTCGGACCCCCTTGATATCTATCCCTCTCAACCCCACTTAGAAACTTTCTCTCTTACTTTGTATACCTTCCTTCCACTACTTCACCAATCTATTTAATTATCCCATCCCCTTGATAGACCTTATATCTATTATTGTATTAACGACGAGCTCTCAGATAACTAGATAGGATTTTGGGCCTTATGCAGAGACGTAATTGTTAATGAGACCTAGGAAGCTTTTTTGTTGTCTCATATTTGGTGGTTTCATGCTTGCTAGTGTGTTCTTGTGTCAGGTTAGCAGGGGCTAGACTGGAGGGGAGGATTTTTGCGATCCTTTAAGTAAAGTCTGCTGGTGCGAGTCCTGTGGACCCGCACGACTTTACTAGGATACCCGTGGGAGTCTGGGGGCATTTTCTTGTCTGTGTCCCAGTGTGTCTAGTGTTGTGTTGTGTGAGGGCCCTTGCCTAGTCCACTCAGCACTGCGCTAGCACGTCTTGCTTTTGTTTTAGGGTCTCCAGGAGAGAGTCAGATACTGGCGATCTGAGTCTCTCAAGAGAGCACCCTTTCAATTAGAGTAATTTGGCGCACAGACTTGGGAACGTCCCTAGGCTAGAGCAGGTGGCTCAGCCCGGGTATCCGAAGCCTATATCCTTCCAGCTAGACCTCTGCCACCTGGCAGATTAACAGCTAGGGGTTTATTATTTCTGTATGCTTGTCATTGTGCCACAGTTTACCGTTTTTGTGAGCAGTGTGAGTCAGGGTGTGGCTTAGAGACTCTGTCCGAGCAGGCTTGCCTGACTAAGAGTGAGAAGCACGACTGTATGTGGTTATGTTGAGAGTTGCTGCCTTTATTTAATTATACCTATGCCATTATCCACTGTAGGTCCTATCACTAGTATTTATTCCTGCTTATGAGTTGAGAGGTCTCTAAATCCGTAACGTACTTTCTTTGCTAAGCATCAGATCCTACAGTAGCCGCATGCAGTTTAGAACCCTGCATCTTGTCTACTGGTACGATGTTTTTGAGGACTGTTTGCTTTCACCTTCTTTCACTGAGGGGTGATTAGTTGTATTAATTAACGTAACGTTAAATGTACTTTCTTCTAGTTTGTTATTAAATTGTTTCTGCAATTTAATTCCGTTATCTATCTTTTCCTTGAAGCTTTAAGTCAACTTAATTGTGTGATCTTTTATATAGCCTGCTTGACCATCAGCAGTCTATAGTGCGTGCACCCTGTAACCGAGTCATAGGATACCTCGTTGTCCAGGCAGGACTCTTGACGGTTTAGGGTGGTTTGTTGCCTGGGTTTATAGATAAGGGTTGGATCTAGCGTTTTCCGTTGTTGCTTGTTGCCGCATACCTAGTCCAATAGAAAGAGCCCAGTGTTTATATATCCCAGGATGTAACAAATGGCGACCTTGCATAGGATTTACTGAACAGAGGAATATAGTGGTCATTTGTTTTGAGATTCCTTATGATTAGAGGAATACAATGGACATAGAGTTTTTTTTTGGAGCAACCAATATAACACATTAAAGACTTTAAATGGGAGGGAGAAGAAGAGAAGTAGTGGAGGAGGAGGTGGGGATCAGGAGGTCAGAAGTGTGGGAAGCCATGAAAAGGGTGAAGTTGGGGAAAGCACCAGGAACAGATGGAGTGTGTGGGGAAATGTTGAGGTATGGTGGTGAGATAGTGATAGAATGGGTATGGAAAATGTGCAAACTAGCATGGGAGAAGGGGAGTGCACCCGATGAGTGGAAGACTGGCATAATAGTCCCCCTATATAAGGGCAAAGGGGAAAGAGGAGTGTGTGGTAACCACCGAGGAATATGTCTTCTAAGCGTAGTAGGGAAGGTATACAGTAGGGTAGTTGAGAGAGTGAGAGTGAGAACGGAGAAATGGATAGGCGACGAGCAGGGAGGTTTTAGGAAGGGAGGAGGTGTAGATCAGATTTTTACCCTGAATTGTGTTGTGGAGAAGTATCTGGAGAAGAAACAAAGGTGTATGTTGCCTTTATGGACTTGGAGAAGGCCTATGACAGAGGATAGAGAAGGTGTTTGTGGAAAGTACTTAGAATATACGGAGTAGAGGGCAAGTTGCTGAAAGCAGTGAAGAGCATGTATGAGGGTGCAAAGGCGGCAGTACGTGTGGAGAGTGAGCAGAGCGAGTTCTTTGACCTGAATGTTGGTTTGAAACAGGGGTGTGTGATGTCCCCGTGGTTGTTTACTGTATATATGGATGGAGTTATGAAAGAAATACTATCAGAGCAGTGGATGTTGGTGTATCGCTGAAAAGGGAGGGAATTGAGTGGAAGCTACCTATACTGCTGTTTGCAGATGATACAGTTCTGATGAGTGATAATGAATGGGAGTTGCAGGGTCTGGTAAATGAGTTTGAAACAGTGTGCGAAAAACGGAATTTGAAGGTAATAACGGGGAAGAGCAAGGTTATGGTCTTCGAAAGGGGTGAAGTCACAGAGTGTGAGGTGAAGCTGAACGTCAGGCTATGGAGATCGTCAACTCTTTTAAGTATCTGGGCAGTGTGTTGAGTAAAGATGGGACTATGGATGAAGAGGTGCGGGAGAGGGTACAACAGGGGAAGAGGGTTGTAGGAACGCTAAAAGCAGTAACAAGAAATAGGGTGGTCAGTATGGAAGTGAAGAAGTCCTTGCATGACAGTGTGGTAATCCCGACACTGACTTACGGAAGCGAAGCATGGACGTTGGTTGAGAGAGTCAGACCAAGAGTGAGAGCAGTGGAAATGAATTACTTAAGGAGTGCGTGCGGAGTTACATGGAGGGATAGACAGACTAATGAGGAAGTAAGAAGGAGGTGTGGTGTGGAGGTAGATGTGCTGGAAAGTGTGAAAAGGAACAACTTGAGATGGTTCGGCCATATGGAACGTATGGAAAGCGAGAGAATGACTAAGAGGGTGTATGAGAGCGAGGTGGAGGGACAGAGGGGGAGAGGTAGACCGAATATGAGGTGGAAGGATGGAGTGAGGAAGTACATGAACGAAGGTGGTGCTGGTTGGAGGGAGGGGCGTCGACTGACTGGGGACAGAGGTGCATGGGGGCGGTTCGTTCGTGGCCACCCCTTCGGGGATCACGGCGTCAGGCAATAGATAGATAGATAGAAAGACTTTAAATAACATTAGTATATACATACTTGCATAGGAGATAAGGCACATTCTATAACCGTGATAATTACTGCAGTACACAAACATGTCTAATACATCAGAACACAGTGATGGGTCAGGTCACGATACAGGCTCGGAGGGAGAAAGACCTGTGGAGTGGCTAGTCGATAGCGAGGAGGGTGCTAGAAGATTTTTAGAGGTGCCCCTTACCGCTGCCAGGGTGTTGAAGCTGAATAAGTATGGCTTAAAGTGTGTGGCAGGTCTTCAGGGTCACCAGGGTTTAAGTGGCATGAGGAAAGATCAGCTGAGGACTTTGATATTGGGTTTAGAAGGGAGAGACCTGGGTGGAGAGGCAACTGGGGGCCCCGGTCCCCAGCCCCCCCCTCCACTCTACCCCCGTATCAAATGTCAGGGTGCCTGAATTTAGTACATACCCCCAAGTTGATGGTCAATGGCAGTGTGGAATTCAATCACAGGGACCCTCTCCATTAAATGCACCTTCCCCTCCTCAAGGGTTGACTCCATATTTGTTGTTTCGGCTTGAGATGGCCAAGGTTGAGGCTACCGAAAGACAGGCTAGAGCTCAGGTTGAGGCTACCGAAAGACAGGCTAGAGCTCAGGTTGAGGCTGCCGAGAGACAGGCTAGTGTGCAGGCTGAGGCTGCAGAGAGAACAGCTATACGAGAGGTTGAACTGCAGGCAGAGTCTACTAGGTATCGGGCTGACAGGGAGCTGGAGAGATCTCGAGTGGAGGTAACAGGGCGAAATATTGGGGGAGGTAACAGACATCGGGACCAATCATTGTCGCACCTGCTTAAACTAGTTCCTGTGTTCGATGAATTAGGTGTGGCTGAGTTTTTTATGCGATTTGAGAAGAAGTGTCAGGAACACCAGTGGCCTCAGGAAAAGTGGGCAGCATTAGTTTCATCAAGACTCCTAGGAAAGGGGCTAAAAGCGTATGATGCACTACCTTTAGAGTCCTGTGTAGTTTATGATGAGCTAAAGAAGGCTGTGCTACGGGCCTATGAGTTACAACCAGAAACTTACCGCTTGAAGTTTCGGGGTGTTACTAAGGGCAAGGATAGTACCTTCCTAGAACACGCCCGGGACTTGTCTGATGCACTACGACATTGGCTGCGTTCTGAGAGGGCAGCTACTTTTGAGGAGTTGAGTGAGCTGGTTCTCTTGGAGCAGTTCTTTAAGTGCACAGGCAGGGACTTAACATTAAATATAAAGGAAACAAATCCTAGAAATCTCCAGGAGGCAGCAGAAATGGCTGACCGCCGACTGTCATTAATTCGAGGGTGCGAAGCAGCAGCTAGGAGTGAGTCGGGTGCAAAGGATCGTACCCCTCCCCCTCCTAAGAATTTTGATACAGATAAATACACGAAACCATGTAGCACTGACAATAAAACTGAACATAAACCAAATACCGTCCCGTATAAGAAGTCTAATGGTACCTCCCACTCCCAAGGGAAACCAAAGAGTAAAGAGTGCTTTGCATGTCACAAGGAGGGTCACTTTGCAAATGCTTGTCCGAACAAGCCACCAAACAAGGTTGTGTCATTGGCCCGCAGCATAAGGGTGTCGCCTATATCTTCTGAGTTTGCCAAGGGTAGTTCATCAGAGGTTGGGACACAGCCTGTGTTCAAGAGTCCGGAAGGCTCGAACCCTGTCCGTGACGTCTTTGGGGGTCATAGAGGGCATGGTTTTGTGAGGTGGGCTGGCGAAAGGCGAGGAGTTAAGCTATTGCGTGATACGGGGGCTTCTCAGACCTTATTAAAGAACTTTACTGGTAGACTGATTAACGCTGCTCTGGTGGTGGTAGTTCAGGGGATCAATGCTATGAAGTCCTACCCGCTGGTGCGGATGGAGCTGGAGGTGGGTGGTGTGGCGAAGGAGCGGGATGTAGGAATTGTAGAGAACTTGCCTGTTGGGGGCGTCGACCTCCTCCTCGGCAACGACTTTGCGGTGCCTGCTTCTAAGGTTTCACCCTTGGTCGTTGCCGAGAAGGCGGCCGACGTTAGTAGGGAGGAACAGGAGTGGGTTGAGAAGTGTAACGTACAAACCATGGCGTGTGTTGTGACGCGTTCTCAGACATCCGGAGCCTTGCAGCCACCACCTCAGTCTATCGAACCGCGGAGGAAAGGTCACAAGAAAACGGGAAGTGTTGGTCAATTGGAGAGTTTTGAGCCGGCAGTGTTTCTTGGTGACTCATTATTGGCACCTATGTTAGAGTCTGGAGAGGCCCCGGGGCCTGTCACCGCTAGTGCAGGTGCAGGGCAGGAAGAGACACTGCGACAGCATCGTTATGCGCAGCGTGAGGAAAGGATGGCTCAGCGGGACATTGGAGGTGGAAATAAATTATTTAAGATGAACTTGGATAATCTCGCACCTGCTGATATATGTTCCTTGCAGCTGGAAGATCCTGATGTCAGGGCGTGTGGTAATGGTGCTATCGAACTGGAGAGCGATGGGGATGCGCAGCCTGGTGATTTTTTCTTGTCCGAGGGGATCTTGTATCGGAGACATCAGGATCCCAAGAAAAAGTGGGATGGCGGGTCAGGATTAGTGGACCAGTTAGTAGTACCGAGGGTGAGCCGTGAGAGCTTATTGAGATTAGCTCATGATGTGCCTTTGGCAGGGCACCTGGGGGCACGTAAGACGGAGGCAGCTCTGAGCAAGCTTTTCTGGTGGCCTGGGTTAAAGGCGAGTGTCGTGTCATGGGTGTCACAGTGTCACACTTGTCAAGTTGTTGGGAAACCCAATCAGGTCATCCCGAGAGCCCCGTTACAACCCCTCCCTGTCATTGGGCCGCCCTTCAGCAAAGTCGTTATCGATATGGTTGGCCCATTGCCCCCCACTAGTGCCGGCAATAAATTTTTACTAACTGCAATGGATGTAGCAACATGGTATCCAGATGCTTACCCCATGCGCAACGGGATGGCTAAGACTGTTGTCAAAAACCTGCTTGTCTATTTCTCTCGTTATGGCTACCCTCAGGAGATCCAGTCTGATCAGGGATCCAATTTTACTTCTGCTCTGTTTAAGCAGACCATGCAGCAACATGGGATAGTGTCTGTGGTGTCATCTGCCTACCATCCCGAGAGTCAGGGAGTTTTGGAAAGGTGGCACTCGACTCTCAAGAGTATGTTGCGGTGTTATTGCATGGAAAATGGGAAGGACTGGGATCTAGGTCTCCCATACGTTTTATTTGCTGCGAGAGAAGTACCTGGGGAGAGCTTTGGATTTAGCCCGAACGAGTTGGTTTTTGGACACAGGGTCAGGGGGCCTCTCCACATAGTCAAGGAGATCTGGGAGGGAGTCACAAAGCCATGCTCGCTTCTAAAGTATGTAGTTGAAAGCCGTGAGAGAATGCTAAAGAGCTTGGAGGTAGCAGGTCGGAACCTTAAGAGTTCACAAGCTCAGATGAAGGACAGATACGACCAGAAGGTGAAGCTGAGGGAGTTTGAAGTAGATCAGGAGGTACTGATACTACTGCCTCTGGTGGGACACCCCTTGTCTGCCAAGTATTCTGCTTCGTATTGGGTTGTAAGGAAGGTTTCTGATCTCGACTATTTAGTAGCTACTCCTGATCGTAAGAAAAAGAACCAACTTTGCCATGTAAATCTGATGAAAGAGTATGTGAGGCGCCCCTCCGAGCCTCTCACTGTCCCGGTGTTGATCTGCAGCGATCGTGGTGGAGAAGGAGGAAGGGACAGTCAAGCTGCGGGGGAGGATAATTGGGATTGTTATGTTTCCACGGATCAGTGGGCGGGGAATTCTAGACAAGTGGCTCACGAGTTGATATTGCACCTGCCTGAGCAACAGCGTGTAGCCGTGCAGCACTTGTTTGATTCAAACCCAGCTGTTTTCGCAGAGCATCCTGGCCTCACTACTCAAGCGGTGCACGATGTTGATGTTGGGGACCACCCGCCCTTTAAATCAGTGCCATACCGTGTTCCCCCTATTAAATTACCAGCACTTAGTGAAGAGCTGGATTATATGCTGAAACATGGGCTGATTTCTGAGGGTGCAGTAAGGTGGACTTCCCCAGTCACACTGCAGCCCAAACCAGATGGCAAGGTGCGGTTTTGTATAGATTTCCGCAGGTTGAATGGTTTAACCCTCACAAATGCCTACCCTCTTCCTCGCGTGGACGACAGCGTGGATAAGATAGGAAAAGCCAAGTTCCTCACTAAGATAGACCTTGTTAAGGGTTATTGGCAAGTGCCCTTGTCTGAGCGAGCGCGAGAGGTGTGTGGGTTTGTGGTGGACGGTGCCACATATCGTTGCCATGTTATGCCATACGGGCTGAAAAATGCCCCTGCAACGTTTCAGAAATTAATGAACGACATTGTAGCCGACATTCCCAACTGTACGGTGTACCTAGATGATGTCAAAATATACGACGATGATTTTAACAGTCACTGTGCTCACATCGGACACCTTTTTAATAAACTGAATGAAGCAGGTTTGGTGGTAAACCTGGGTAAGTGCGATTTTGTCAAAGCCACAGTTTTGTACCTGGGGTTCGAGGTGGGGATGGGTCAGGTGTGCCCTCCACAGACAAAGATCAAAGCCATCGATCAGTTTCCCCAGCCTACGACTAAGAAACAAATCATGCGGTTTCTAGGTATGATAGGCTATTATCGTCGCTTCATCAAAGGCTATTTGACTGTACTGGCACCTTTAACTGACTTATTATCTAAGGACAAGAAGTTCCGGTGGTCTCCTGAGTGTGCAGAGGCGTTTTCCTTGGTGAAACACCTGTTATGTACCCACCCCATACTCAGGGCCCCGGACTTCAGCAGACCTTTTCAGCTGGCGACTGATGCCAGTGGCGTAGGGGCTGGGGCTGTCTTGTTACAGACAGATGATGAAGGTATCGAACATCCAGTGAGTTTTTACAGTCAAAAATTAAATAGTGCACAAAGGAATTACTCTGTAATTGAAAAAGAACTCCTGGCGACAGTGCTGGCGCTCAGGCACTTCGATGTATATGTTCCTGCTTTCGGACCAGTCGTAGTGGTTTATACCGATCATCACCCTCTGAAATTCTTGAATCAGTTTCATAACCGGAATATGAGGCTGACCAGGTGGTCACTCATGCTTCAGGAGTATAATCTGGACATACGCCATATTGCCGGTTCTGATAACGTGATAGCGGATTTTCTATCAAGGGTGGATGATGTTGGTTAGACTGCCACAGGATTGAGGGTTGAGTGTGGAGGAAAATAGGCTGTCACTGTAGTTCAGCCGAAAAAATAATAAAAAATAAAAAAGCAAAAACCTTATAAAACCTCTTTATTTTTTATAACGTGTAGAATTTTGTATAAGATGTTGTAGCAGTATCTAAGTTGAATGTTTTCGCTTATTGTCGCTAAGTTAGTTGAACTTGCTCGGTGGAGCGCAACAGTCTTTCTTTTTGTTATATATAGTGCCTTGTGTCGCAACAGTGTGTGGTACTATGAGAAGCTTTCTGTTCGATATGAAGAACTTAGTCAAGGGTCTTATATCTTGGGGGAGGTGTGACGCTTCTGCATAGTAGCCACGTGCGGGCATGCGCGCGTGTCGGCTGCCCAGCCGTTTAGAAACCGGCTGGCGGCAGCCGGCCGGCCGGCTTTTCCTTAGTATATATCCTACGACAATGTAACTAATGTCTGGGATATTCTTATGTTGTTTCATAGCTTGTAGCTGCCCTTATTCTTAACCAACGCATCTTAGTATATTTTATTCTCGATAGTTGATTGTTTCATTATAATATATAAGATGTAAGTTTAGTGAGAGTGGGAGGAGACGAGCGGGAGAGAGAGACCGGCTGGGGGACGTTGCTTCGCGCGGAGAGTCTAGCTTGGGAGTAGCCTGATGTGCCACATGCATTTGTTCGCAACGTTAGGCTTAGTTTCGACTCACGCACGGGGTAGACGATTTTGACCCGGCAACTGTGTTGAGTGTTGCCAAACCTGGGATGCCTAGGGCGGGGTCCAGACAGATTCAAGACTCAGAGCTCACCTCACTGTCGTACCCTTCGGACCCCCTTGATATCTATCCCTCTCAACCCCACTTAGAAACTTTCTCTCTTACTTTGTATACCTTCCTTCCACTACTTCACCAATCTATTTAATTATCCCATCCCCTTGATAGACCTTATATCTATTATTGTATTAACGACGAGCTCTCAGATAACTAGATAGGATTTTGGGCCTTATGCAGAGACGTAATTGTTAATGAGACCTAGGAAGCTTTTTTGTTGTCTCATATTTGGTGTTTTCATGCTTGCTAGTGTGTTCTTGTGTCAGGTTAGCAGGGGCTAGACCGGAGGGGAGGCTTTTTGCGATCCTTTAAGTAGTCTGCTGGTGCGAGTCCTGTGGACCCGCACGACTTTACTAGGATACCCGTGGGAGTCTGGGGGCATTTTCTTGTCTGTGTCCCTGTGTGTCTAGTGTTGTGTTGTGTGAGGGCCCTTGCCTAGTCCACTCAGCACTGCGCTAGCACGTCTTGCTTTTGTTTTAGGGTCGCCAGGAGAGAGTCAGATACTGGCGATCTGAGTCTCTCAAGAGAGCACCCTTTCAATTAGAGTAATTTGGCGCACAGACTTGGGAACGTCCCTAGGCTAGAGCAGGTGGCTCAGCCCGGGTATCCAAAGCCTATATCCTTCCAGCTAGACCTCTGCCACCTGGCAGATTAACAGCTAGGGGTTTATTATTTCTGTATGCTTGTCATTGTGCCACAGTTTACCGTTTTTGTGAGCATTGTGAGTCAGGGTGTGGCTTAGAGACTCTGTCCGAGCAGGCTTGCCTGACTAAGAGTGAGAAGCACACCTGTATGTGGTTATGTTGCGAGTTGCGGCCTTTATTTAATTATACCTATGCCATTATACACTGTAGGTCCAATCACTAGTATTTATTCCTGCTTATGAGTTGAGAGTTCTCTAAATCCGTAACATACTTTCTTTGCTAAGCATCAGATCCTACAGTAGCCGCATGCAGTTTAGAACCCCGCATCTTGTCTACCGGTACAATGTTTTTGAGGACTGTTTGCTTTCACCTTCTTTCACGCAGGGGTGATTAGTTGTATTAATTAAGGGGAGCGTCCGGCTCATACACGTAATAGTGCTCAAAACGGCAATATTGCGCAACCCGATATATGGCATCATCACCCATCCCTCTGTCTTCAGTTAAAATCCTGAGGCAATATTCCGTCTGGAAACATGTTATTTCTGGGCTAGTTTAAAGTTTCCGCGGGTCGCGTGTCGCGCAGACGCGTAGAAAATGCATTATGGGTTTCGGATCTGCAAAAAATAAAAAATAAAACCATGAATTTTTGGTGAAAATATGACGTTCTTAGATATTTTGCCTAACAGTATCTGGTACTCAACCCGGGTAACAACGAAGGGTGTGGTGGTGGTGGAGGAGAAAGAGCAGTGTGGTCCAAGCCGCGAGAGAGGTAGGGTGCGGCTGGCCGGCTGGCTTGCAACAGCTCTCGTGCCTTAGTACCTCACGTAAGAAAGTTCACTTGTCGGCGCAGTTCTGACGTAACCAAACATGCTACAACAATGTTTCTGGTGTCATTGGAAAGGGCATGAAATTCTCTACAACTCCACGTCGCCATTTGTTTTTATTCTTTCCCATTTCGACACAGCACCCCGAGACATTTGTCACCTAATTTGTACCTAATTGTAAATGCCCTAATTCTACAATTAGATACAAAATGGAAAAAAGTATCAACGTACAATTGAAACTACACCTATTGTTAGTACCCCCAATGCATTAAAACAATCAAGCAACAACATTTAAATGAGATTTTGATTTTACAAAAAGTCATAAATTTACACACCTAACTCAAAAAATAATTGTCCTAGAGAATTAAAATTTTGGAAATTTCTTAGTTGTTAGGTCCCCTATACGTGTACAAAATCTTATGAAATACAGACAAAATCCACTGACACGTTCTAGAGTAAAAGCCTGACGCTCCCGGACGCTCCCCTTAACGTAACGTTAAATGTACTTTCTTCTAGTTTGTTATTAAATTGTTTCTGCAATTTAATTCCGTTATCTATCTTTTCCTTGAAGCTTTAAGTCAACTTAATTGTGTGATCTTTGATAGCCTGATTGGCTATCAGCAGTCTATAGTGCGCGTGCACCCTGTAACCGAGTCATAGGATACCTCGTTGTCCAGGCAGAACTCTTGACGGTTTAGGGTGGTTTGTTGCCTGGGTTTATAGATAAGGGTTGGATCTAGCGTTTTCCGTTGTTGCTTGTTGCCGCATACCTAGTCCAATAGAAAGAGCCCAGTGTTTATATATCCCAGGACGTAACAAGTGATAATAATTCCCTATGAAATACATACTTTCCAACATTGAAATTTGAATCTATTGAACTTTATTGCTGATATTCAATAATTTGTGTTAAGGACTAAGTTCTTGGAGACAGAGGCCTCTATAATCTTTTATCTAAGGAAACGATAACCTAGTTAGTCAACTTGGTCTGTAACATAATGGGGCCTGTCCGGAATAGTGTACGAACTTCTGTTGGCGTCTGTACACCACTCAACTATCTTTAGATGATTTTTTTTTTTTTTTTTCTATTGGTTAATCATATAGTTTCGGCTTTGCTAGTGTAAACTTTGGACACTCTTAAATTTTGTTTACACTTTAAACGAGACAACTTAAAACGGCATGAGTTAGTTTCGTCTACTTTTGCATTGTTATCATTAATGAGCGTGGACGGTTTAGCTGCATTTATTAGTATACTAACTTACAGGTATAACATAATTCCCTTAATTTAATGTATAGGTTTGCGTTAGTACTATTATTTAATGTGGATACCCTAGCCTATTTTAGTATGAACAAAGTGATCAGATGGCTTAAGAGTTATTTTACGAATTTTGATGATTACACAGAATTAGGTAACGCCCCTCACAGTTTATAGGAATTCGAACTTTGTATTAATGCTTAAGCAGAAACATCAGTTCGTTTTTCATCAGTCCAATAAAGAACCCATTGTTTATCCAAATTCAATAAACATTTGGGCTCCTTTGTGACTCGGAGACAAGGTGAAATATCTTGCTCCACAGTCTTCCCTTAATTCTCATCCGGATCATCCCGTACTAGAATTACAGCTTCGAAGAATCATAAAATATTTCTACCCTCGCATACCAAATGCAGTCTTGGAGATCGAACAATCACGATAATCAAATTCCATGAACAAATCTCTCTCTGGTACTTGCAACCGCAATAGTTTGTTTATCTATTGGGATTGTTCCTGTGAGTAACTTGGTTTAGTTCAGTTTAATCAAATTGCTGGAGTTTTGTTTTTACTCTGCCCCTAATATGATAATTTGTCCACGCATTAGTCTCTTGGACTAGACGTATTAATGCATCCAACTGAACCAGGGTACTTCACCTCTTAACCACAATTGATATGTTGCTGTTTTAACTAGTCCCTGCTCAAAAAATTCCTATACCATTACCATATAATAATTTACTCATTTTTCTTACTCTGGGTAGTTAAGGCGGCAACCTCGTTTTTATTCTTGAAAAACACTTAAGTCAGTTTAGAGATGATCATAGTGGCTTTTGAAGTTAAAGACTTTTGTCAGGCACCTAGTCTTGCCAAGCTACGTGGTCAGTCTATTAGAAAAGAAGATTGGCAGTATATGGCTAATCACTTTGGAGTAGAAGTAGGCTTTGATGTTACTAAAGAGGTCCTAAAAAATTCAGTCCTCGAACACCTGGTACAAAATAAACTAATTGAGACTGAATCTCTTAGACTTTCTCACCCCAATGGGTCTTGCTCCATTTAGCCGTATTGGTAGTCAAAATGACCCTCCTCCTTAGTTAGGTCCTTGGTCATCGAAGAAATTAGCTTGGGAGAGGTAGAAACTCGAATTTGAATGAAAAAAGGAGAGGCTAGTGAGATTAGAGGAAGATAAAGTAAAGTTAGAAAGAGATCAGTTAGCCTTGGAGAGAGAGAAACAGGATAATCAAGCTAAACTAGAGGAGGAAAAGGAGGAGAGGCTAGCAAGATTAGAGATTGAAAATCTAAAGTTAGAAAGATAAAAGTATGAAAGCCAGTTAACTTTGGAGAGCGAAGAAATACTAGATAAACTAAAGTTAGAGAGACACCAGTTAGCCTTGGAAAGAGAGAAACAGGAGAATCTAGCTAAACTAGAGGAGGAGAAACTGAAGTTAGAACGAGATAGGCAAACTGCATCCCAAACTCAACACCCTCCCTTTAACCCCTCCAAGAACATGTCATTAGTTCCAAGCTTCACGGAGGATGACCCTGACTTTAGAACATTTGAGAAAACTGCTAGTCACTTTGGTTGGCCCGACATTGAGTGGACATGGCTCCTTCAGGGCAAACTATCCGGCAAGGCTGCAGATGTATTTGTTTACTTAGACAATGTAGGAGAATATGATTTGGTGAAGACTTCAATTCTAGCAGCTTATGCCATTTCATCTGAGGGTTACCGTAGAACATTTCGTAATTACCTAAAGCCTATCCAGTCCACATTTGTAGAATTTGCTTATGACAAAGTTAGATTGTTCAATAAATGGTTGGAGTCCACTAACACAAACTCTTTTGATGACCTGAAAGATTTGATAGTATTGGAGGAATTTAAAAGGAGGTTGCCATTTAACATTATGGTGCATGTGGAAGAAAAGAAAGAAACTAATGTAATGAAAGCCGCTCAGTTAGCAGATTCCTATGCTATTCTCCACAAGGCACATGGGGGTCAGGGTAACTCAAAATTACCTAACCCGAAGTCCTCCTCTAGTGATAGTACTGTCTCGGGGGGTGGTAAACCTTTTGGGAAGATATCTGATATTTGTAGTTATTGTAAATAACCAGGACACAACATTGATAAGTGCCCCCATCCTAACTGTAAAAAAGCCACACCTGGTAAATATCCAGGGAAAAAGCCTGAATTTACTATGACTAAACCAGTAGCCAGTGTATCTAATTCTCAGACTTTTGGTGATCCCTGCTTTGGTTTTAGGTCCCAAGGAACAGTTTCTCTTACCCCAGATAGTAAACAATACCCCATCACCATTCTCCGGGATACCGGACCTCCCAGACCATCCTTTTGACAAGAAGTCTTCCTGGTGTGAAAGGGGGTTTCACGGGGGAGAGGGTACTCTTGTGAGACTTTCTTCTTTCCCTAGTTTACTGGTGGCAGAAGTTATGTTGAACTGTGATTTGGTGAAAGGGAAAGTTAAGCTGACGGTGCAGTCTGGGGACTTGCCTGTAGATGGAGTGCAACTCATTCTTGGAAATTATCTAGCAGGAACTAAAGTAATTCCTAATCCAACAGTTGTGTATCGCCCTTTGACAGAGTCCTACTGCTCAATTAGATGTTAGTCAACCACATATCTTTCCTTCCTGTACAGTCACTCGATCCCAGAGCACAGGTCCTAGGCTGCAACCTAACACTCTTGACACTCCTCTTGATCAATTACATTCAAGCGTAATTTCACGAGACAACCTTATCACAGCCCAAGAGCATGATGCGTCCTTAGCTAGGTGTAAGAACATAGCCGCTGAACACAAAGAGACTTGCAAAATGCCTGTTTTATTATCGGAAAGGTGTCCTGATGAGGCTTTATAGACCTCCAGAGTTGAAGGGCTTAGATATCTGGTCTGAGGTACATCAAGTTGTGATCCCAAAATCAGTTAGAAAATCCTTCTTAGAGTTGGCTTATGATGGCTTGGCTGGTCACTTTGGAATAGGAAAGACCTATAAAAAGCTTCTTGCACATTATTATTGGCCAGGGTTAAAACAAGATGTTACCAACTTTGTCAGGTCTTGCCACACCTGTCAACTCGTAGGCAAACCAAACCAAAACATCCCTCCAGCTCCCCTCAAACCTATACCTCTTATGTCTGAACCATTGGAGAACTTTGTCATTGATGTAGTGGGTCCCCTACTTCCAACCAAGAAAGGTAACCAACATCTGTTAAGGGTCATGTGCTCATCCACCCATTATCCTGAGGCCTTCCCTCTTAAGAATAGTAGAGCCAAACATACCAGTAAATGTTTCTTAGCTCTTTTCACGTCTGTAGGATTTCCCAAGTTAATTCAGCATGATCGTGGGACCATCTTCACAAGTAATTTATTCAAACAGGTTCTTAAAGAATTGCAGATTAAACAACAAATATCCTGCTTACCACCCCATGTCTCAGGACTGCCTTGAAAGATTCCATCAAACTTTCAAGGGAATGTTAAAGAAATATTGTACTGAGAACCAGGCTGATTGGGAGGAGAACATAAATTGTCTTCTGTTTGCACTTAGAGAATGTCCACAAGAGTCCCTTGGTTACTCTCCTTTTGAACTACTGTATGGTCGTCAAGTAAGGGATCTCCTGAAAATTCTAAAAGATGAGTGGTTCAAAGAAACATCCCATTCCAACCTCTTTGTGGCTCAGTATATAGATCATTTGAAAGCCAAGATGTCCCAAGTCAGAAAGGTAGGTTTTTTTTTTGTGTGTTTTTTTTTTCTTCTATATTCCAACTTACTTCCTCTCGGGCATAGGCTGAGAGCCTTAACATTCACCGCTTTACAATGAACAGTGAAGCCCGTGAGGTCTTGTTCCAGTCTAGGGAGTGAGACATGTGAAGCACGTAGAGTACAATGAGCACCTGCCATCTTGCCTTCACATGAGGCACGGTGCTCACTCCTGGCCCGAAACTACCCCATCTCTGAAGCCACCTCGTTCCCGTGCTTCACTGTCTCACCCCCTACACTCGGACTCTCACACTTACACACACACAACGCCACCTGTTGAGCAGATAACTCACCAGGCATTGCACCCCTATAGCATATTTTGAATATGGGAATATTCATACAGTGCTATTTAATCAGGGAGCAATGAGGGTATTTTTTTGACGTTTTGGTGGGCTTGTGGTAATGCACTGATACCAGGTACAGCACAAATTCCATCCCAATAATATCTTCCCATTGATACATCGGGATTTGAACCCGGGACCTTTGGATTACCAGGCCAGTGGCAAGACCACTCCACCACACCTCCCCTAGGTAGGGATAATCTCTTAAAGTCTCAACAGAATATGAAGTTGAGGTATGACACAAATACTAAATATCGCAAATTATCTTCTGGTGACAAGACTCTTCTCTTCCTTCCTTTACCCGGTAATGCTCTAAAGAGTAAATATTCTGGTCCTTATCTTATCTCTCATAAAATCTCTGACCATAACTATGTAGTGTGTACGCCTGACAGACGTAGGCACACTCAGCTAGTACATGTTAATTTGCTTAAACCTTACATTGAAAGAAAGCTAGAGGAGGACTCGGTGAGATGTCTCCCAGTTTGTAATGTATCTGCGAATACAGAATCCGTAGACACATCCGGGGTCAACTCTTCCAACCATTATTCTGATATGTTTGAGGACCAGGATTCAGTAGTTGAAATTCCTTCCCTTAAAGTAAATCCCAAGGATGCTAACATGGAAGCAGTCCTTTCTTTTCCTACTCCAACCACCAGGAAAGCTCTTCTACGGTTCTTGGGAATGGCTGGATATTACAGGAGGTTTTGTAGTAACTTTTCAATAATTGCTTCCCCTCTCACTGATCTCACTAGTCCCAAAGTTCCCTTTGTTTGGTCCACTGAATGTGAGAACGCCTTTAAATGTCTGAAAGTGTTACTCTCCTCGGATCCTGTGTTGAGAACACCTGATTATAAGAGCCCTTTTGTGCTGCAGGAAGATGCAAGTGGTTTTGTGATGTGGGGGCAGTTTTATTACAAAAGGATAGTGAGCAAGATTGTCTTCTACCAGTGGCATATTATTCAGCCAAATTTAAAAAAAAAAAACGACACTACTCAACCATTGAGAAAGAAGCACTGGCATTGGTAATGGCTTTTAAAAAGTGTAAATGTTATCTGTACCTCCATCCCCATGTAATTTCTGTGTACACCGATCATAACCCACTTGTCTTTCTCCAGCGCATGCAGGACAAGAATCGGCGTGTCCTAAGGTGGGCCTTAAAAGTTCAACAGTATAACCTCGACATTAGACACATCCACGGAGTGGACAACGGGATAGCGGACGCCTTCTCTCGGTCCACCTCCTAGGATTCCCTGCCGTCGGCTCCTTAGTCCCCTTCTTCAGGTCTGTGGAGGACTTCAAGGGTTACCTTCCATCAGCTCGTTTGTCCTTCTTCTTCGGGCCTGCAAGGACTTTGGGGGGGGGGGGGATGTATTACGTTCTGAGCTGATGACTGGGCATCCAAACCCCTGAACTTTTATCATCCCCTCTATTGAACTACTGAACTCTTCTCACCCGCATAGCGAACCCTCAGGTTTCTCGGAATGAACCACCTGACAATCTTCTCTATTTTCTATCTGCTTCATGGAGCATCATCTGCGTACCTGCTACGACTATTCTTTCATTCACTAGAGTTGCGTGTCTTATAAATAATATATATTCTTGTACTAAAATGATGATGATGACCAGAGCTGATGTAAAGAGTAGTCCTAATTTAGAGAATCAGTTGACCTAGTGATATCGTTCCGGTGGTTTGCTCCTGTGAGAGCTGTGTGAGTTACCTCCAGCCCCTGTGTCGTCCGAGGAGACTTGACGTATTGGATATACTATACTGTACAGAGTTCAGCTAAGTGGGAACATATAGGAATGAGCTTGGGCAGTTTTTAATCTTATAAATTTGGTTTTACTGTTATTAGGTATATTTATTGTTTATTCATTTGTTCTGTAATTTATTTTTTCTCAGAGTAAGATTATTTATAATTAATAATTTTAGTCCATCAGTATACTTTCAGGTAAAGCCTGTGACTCTATGATTTGACTAGTTTGTTGTTTTATTCAATATAAGAATATTCATTAAATCTAGCTTTATCTAATATTTTTTCAAATTCTAAAAATAAATATTTATCTTAATATTATTTTAGGTTTGTACATTTATATATATTAAATCTCGTTAGTTTTCTTTCTTTGGAAGCATTTGTATTGTGCTGTATCTATCATGCCTTTATTTTTCTGTTAGTAAATTAATATGATGACTTTACATTTTCCTTATACCTCTATTGATAAGTTGAGTGATAATAATTCCCTATGAAATACAGACTTTCCAAAATTGAAATTTGAATCTATTGAACTTTATTGCTGATGTTTAATAATTTGTGTTAAGGACTAAGTTCTTGGAGACAGAGGCCTATATAATCTTGTATCTAAGGAAACTATAACCTAGTTAGTCAACTTGGTCTGTAACAAAGTGTGACGCTTCTGCCTAGTAGCCACATGCGGGCATGCGCGCGCGTCGGCTGCCCAGCCGTTTAGAAACCGGCTGGCGGCATCTGGCCGGCCGGCTTTTCCTTAGTATATATCCTACGACAATGTAACTAATGTCTGGGATATTCTTATGTTGTTTCACAGCTTGAAGCTGCCCTTATTCTTAACCAACGCATCTTAGTATATTTTATTCTCGATAGATGATTATATCATTATAATATATAAGATGTAAGTCTAGTGAGAGTGGGAGGAGACGAGCGGGAGAGAGAGACCGGCTGGGGGACGTTGCTTCGGGCAGAGAGTCCAGCTTGGGACGAGCCTGATGTTGCCACGTGCATTTGATTGCAACATTAGGCTTAGTTTCGACTCACGCACGGGGTATAGGATTTTGACCCGGCAACTGTGTTGAGTGTTGCCAAGCATGGGATGTATTTTGCATGCCTAGCGTGGGGTCCAGACAGATTCAAGACTCAGAGCTTACCTCACTGTCGTACCCTTCGGACCCCCTTGATATCTATCCCTCTCAACCCCACTTAGAAACTTTCTCTCTTACTTTGTATACCTTCCTTCCACTACTTCACCAATCTATTTAATTATCCCATCCCCTTGATAGACCTTATATCTATTATTGTATTAACGACGAGCTCTCAGATAACTAGATAGGATTTTGGGCCTTATGCAGAGACGTAATTGTTAATGAGACCTAGGAAGCTTTTTTGTTGTCTCATATTTGGTGGTTTCATGCTTGCTAGTGTGTTCTTGTGTCAGGTTAGCAGGGGCTAGACCGGAGAGGAGGTTTTTTGCGATCCTTTAAGTAAAGTCTGCTGGTGCGAGTCCTGTGGACCCGCACGACTTTACTAGGATACCCGTGGGAGTCTGGGGGCATTTTCTTGTCCCTGTGTGTCTAGTGTTGTGTTGTGTGAGGGCCCTTGCCTAGTCCACTCAGTACTGCGCTAGCACGTCTTGCTTTTGTTTTAGGGTCGCCAGGAGAGAGTCAGATACTTGCGATCTGAGTCTCTCAAAAGAGCACCCTTTCAATTAGAGTAATTTGGCGCACAGACTTGGGAACGTCCCTAGGCTAGAGCAGGTGGCTCAGCCCGGGTATCCGAAGCCTATATCCTTCCGGCTAGACCTCTGCCGCCTGGCAGATTAACAGCTAGGGGTTTATTATCTCTGTATGCTTGTTATTGTGCCACAGTTTACCGTTTTTGTGAGCATTGTGAGTCAGGGTGTGGCTTAGAGACTCTGTCCGAGCAGGCTTGCCTGACTAAGAGTGAGAATCACACCTGTATGTGGTTATGTTGCGAGTTACTACCTTTATTTAATTATACCTATGCCATTATACACTGTATGGCCAATCACTAGTATTTATTCCTGCTTATGAGTTAAGAGTTCTCTAAATCCGTAACGTACTTTCTTTGCTAAGCATCAGATCCTACAGTAGCCGCATGCAGTTTAGAAACCCGCATCTTGTCTACCAGTACGAGGTTTTGAGGACTGTTTGCTTTCACCTTCTTTCACGCAGGGGTGATTAGTTGTATTAATTAATGTAACGTTAAATGTACTTTCTTCTAGTTTTTTATTAAATTGTTTCTGCAATTTAATTCTGTTAGCTATCTTTTCCTTGAAGCTCTAAGTCAACTTAATTGTGTGATCTTTTATATAGCCTGCTTGACTATCAGCAGTCTATAGTGCGTGCACCCGGTAACCGAGTCATAGGATACCTTGTTGTCCAGGCAGGACTCTTGACGGTTTAGGGTGGTTTGTTGCCTGGGTTTATAGATAAGGGTTGGATCTAGCGTTTTCCGTTGTTGCTTGTTGCCGCATACCTAGTCCAATAGAAAGAGCTCAGTGTTTATATATCCCAGGACGTAACAAATGGCGACCTTGCATAGGATTTACTGAACAGAGGAATATAGTGGTCATTTGTTTTGAGATTCCTTATGATTAGAGGAATACAGTGGACATAGAGTGTTTTTTTTTGGAGCAACCAATATAACACATTAAAGACTTTAAATAACATTAGTACATACATACTTGCATAGGAGATAAGGCACATTCTATAACCGTGATAATTACTGCAGTACACAAGCATGTCTAATACATCAGAACACAGTGATGGGTCAGGTCACGATACGGGCTCGGAGGGAGAAAGACCTGTGGAGTGGCTAGTCGATAGCGAGGAGGGTGCTAGAAGATTTTTAGAGGTGCCCCTTACCGCTGACAGGGTGTTGAAGCTGAATAAGTATGGCTTAAAGTGTGTGGCAGGTCTTCAGGGTCACCAGGGTTTAAGTGGAATGAGGAAAGATCAGCTGAGGACTTTGATATTTGGTTTAGAAGGGAGAGACCTGGGTGGAGAGGCGACAGGGGGCCCCGGTCTCCCAGCCCCCCCTCCACTCTACCCCCATATCAAACGTCAGGGTGCCTGAATTTAGTACATACCCCCCAGTTGATGGTCAATGGCAGCGTGGAATTCAATCACAGGGACCCTCTCCATTAAATGCACCTTCCCCTCCTCAAGTGTTGACTCCAGATTTGTTGTTTCGGCTTGAGATGGCCAAGGTTGAGGCTGCCGAGAGACAGGCTAGTGTGCAGGCTGAGGTTGCTATACGAGAGGCTGAACTGCAGGCAGAGTCTACTAGGTATCGGGCTGACAGGGAGCTGGAGAGATCTCGAGTGGAGGTAACAGGTCGAAATATTGGGGGAGGTAACAGACATCGGGACCAATCATTGTCGCACCTTCTTAAACTAGTTCCTGTGTTCGATGAATTGGGTGTGTCTGAGTTTTTTATGCGATTTGAGAAGAAGTGTCAGGAACACCAGTGGCCTCAGGAAAAGTGGGCAGCATTATTTTCATCAAGACTCCTAGGAAAGGGGCTAAAAGCGTATGATGCACTACCTTTAGAGTCCTGTGTAGTTTATGATGAGCTAAAGAAGGCTGTGCTACGGGCCTATGAGTTACAACCAGAAACTTACCGCTTGAAGTTTCGGGGTGTTACTAAGGGCAGGATAGTACCTTCCTAGAACACGCCCGGGACTTGTCTGATGCACTACGACATTGGCTGCGTTCTGAGAGGGCAGCTACTTTTGAGGAGTTGAGTGAGCTGGTTCTCTTGGAGCAGTTCTTTAAGTGCACAGGCGGGGACTTAACATTAAATATAAAGGAAAAAAATCCTAGAACTCTCCAGGAGGCAGCAGAAATGGCTGACCGCCGACTGTCATTAATTCAAGGGTGCGGAGCAGCAGCTAGGAGTGAGTCGGGTGCAAAGGATCGTACCCCTCCCCCTCCCAAGAATTTTGATACACATAAATACACAAAACCATCTAGCACTGACAATAAAACTGAACATAAACCAAATACCGTCCCGTATAAGAAGTCTAATGGTACCTCCCACTCCCAAGGGAAACCAAAGAGTAAAGAGTGCTTTGCATGTCACAAGGAGGGTCACTTTTCAAATGCTTGTCCGAACAAGCCACCAAACAAGGTTGTGTCATTGGTCCGCAGCATAAGGGTGTCGCTTATATCTTATGAGTTTGCCAAGGGTAGTTCGTCAGAGGTAGGGACACAGCCTGTGTTCAAGAGTCCGGAAGGCTCGAACCCTGTCCGCGACGTCTTTGGGGGTCATAGAGGGCATGGTTTTGTGAGGTGGGCTGGCGAAAGGCGAGGAGTTAAGCTATTGCGTGATACGGGGGCTTCTCAGACCTTGTTAACACTTTACTGGTAGGCTATGCGATTATGTGTACCGCACGGGGGGTGGTTCAGGGGATGCTACGAAGTCCTCCCCTGGCGAATTGTGACCTCTCTCTCGAGCTGGAGGTGGGTGGTGTGGCGAAGGAGCTGGATGTCGGAATTGTAGAGAACTTGCCTGTTGGGGGCGTCGACCTCCTCCTCGGCAACGACTTTGCGGTGCCTGCTTCTAAGGTTTCACCCTTGGTCGTTGCCGAGAAGGCGGCCGACGTTAGTAGGGAGGAACAGGAGTGGGTTGAGAAGTGTAGCGTACAAACCATGGCGTGTGTTGTGACGCGTTCTCAGACATCCGGAGCCTTGCAGCCACCACCTCAGTTTATCAAACCGCGGAGGAAAGGTCACAAAAAAACGGGAAGTGCTGGTCAATTGGAGAGTTTTGAGCCGGCAGTGTTTCTTGGTGACTCATTATTGGCACCTATGTTAGAGTCTGGATAGGCACCGGGGCCTGTCACCGCTAGTGCAGGTGCAGGGCAGGAAGAGACTCTGAGACAGCATCGTTATGCGCAGCGTGAGGAAAGGATGGCTCAGCGGGACATTGGAGGTGGAAATAAATTATTTAAGATGAACTTGGATAATCTCGCACATGCTGATATATTTTCCTTGCAGCTGGAAGATCCTGAAGTCAGGGCGTGTGGTAATGGTGCTGTCGAACTGGAGAGCGATGGGGATGCGCAGCCTGGTGATTTTTTCTTGTCCGAGGGGATCTTGTATCGGAGACATCAGCATCCCAAGAGAAAGGGGGATGGCGGGTCAGGATTAGTGGACCAGTTAGTAGTACCGAGGGTGTGCCGTGAGAGCTTATTGAGATTAGCTCATGATGTGCCTTTGGCAGGGCACCTGGGGGCACGTAAGACGGAGGCAGCTCTGAGCAAGCTTTTCTGGTGGCCTTGGTTAAAGGCGAGTGTCGTGTCATGGGTGTCACAGTGTCACACTTGTCAAGTTGTTGGGAAACCCAATCAGGTCATCCCGGGAGCCCCGTTACAACCCATCCCTGTCATTGGGCCGCCCTTCAGCAAACTAGTTATCGATATGGTTGGCCCATTGCCCCCCACTAGTGCCGGCAATAAATTTTTACTAACTGTAATGTAGCAACACGGTATCCAGATGCTTACCCCATGCGCAACGGGATGGCTAAGACTGTTGTCAAAAACCTACTTGTCTATTTCTCTCGTTATGGCTACCCTCAGGAGATCCAGTCTGATCAGGGATCCAATTTTACTTCTGCTCTGTTTAAGCAGACCATGCAGCAACATGGGATAGTGTCTGTGGTGTCATCTGCCTACCATCCCGAGAGTCAGGGAGTTTTGGAAAGGTGGCACTCGACTCTCAAGAGTATGTTGCGGTGTTATTGCATGGAAAATGGGAAGGACTGGGATCTAGGTCTCCCATACGTTTTATTTGCTGCGAGAGAAGTACCTGGGGAGAGCTTGGGATTTAGCCCGAACGAGTTGGTTTTTGGACACAGGGTCAGGGGGCCCCTCCACATAGTCAAGGAGATCTGGGAGGGAGTCACAAAGCCATGCTTGCTTCTAAAGTATGTAGTTGAAAGCCGTGAGAGAATGCTAAAGAGCTTGGAGGTAGCAGGTCGGGACCTTAAGAGTTCACAAGCTCAGATGAAGGACAGATACGACCAGAAGGTGAAGCTGAGGGAGTTTGAAGTAGATCAGGAGGTACTGATACTACTGCCTCTGGTGGGACACCCCTTGTCTGCCAAGTATTCTGGTCCGTATCGGGTTGTAAGGAAGGTTTCTGATCTCGACTATTTAGTAGCTACTCCTGATCGTAAGAAAAAGAACCAACTTTGCCATGTAAATCTGATGAAGGAGTATGTGAGGCGCTCCTCCGAGCCTCTCACTGTCCCGGTGTTGATATGCAGCGATCGTGGTGGAGAAGGAGGAAGGGACAGTCAAGCTGCGGGGGAGGATAATTGGGATTGTCATGTTTCCGCGGATCAGTGGGCGGGGAATTCTAGACAAGTGGCTCACGAGTTGATATTGCACCTGCCTGAGCAACAGCGTGTAGCTGTGCAGCACTTGTTTGATTCAAACCCAGCTGTTTTCGCGGAGCATCCTGGCCTCACTACTCAAGCGGTACACGATGTCGATGTTGGGGACCATCCGCCCTTTAAATCAGTGCCATACCGTGTTCCCCCTATTAAATTACCAGCACTTAGGGAAGAGCTGGATTATATGCTGAAACGTGGGCTGATTTCTGAGGGTGCAGTAAGGTGGACTTCCCCAGTCACACTGCAGCCCAAACCAGATGGCAAGGTGCGGTTTTGTATAGATTTCCGCAGGTTGAATGGTTTAACCCCCACAAATGCCTACCCTCTCCCTCGCGTGGACGACAGTGTGGATAAGATAGGAAAAGCCAAGTTCCTCACTAAGATAAACCTTGTTAAGGGTTATTGGCAAGTGCCCTTGTCTGAGCGAGCGCGAGAGGTGTGTGGGTTTGTGGTGGACGGTGCCACATATCGTTGCCATGTTATGCCATACGGGCTGAAAAATGCCCCTGCAAAGTTTCAGAAATTAATGAACGACATTGTAGCCAACATTCCCAACTGTATGGTGTACCTAGATGATGTCATAATATACGACGATGATTTTAACAGTCACTGTGCTCACATCAGACAGCTTTTTAATAAACTGAATGAAGCAGGTTTGGTGGTAAACCTGGGTAAGTGCGATTTTGTCAAAGCCACAGTTTTGTACCTGGGGTTCGAGGTGGGGATGGGTCAGGTGTGCCCTCCACAGACAAAGATCAAAGCCATCGATCAGTTTCCCCAGCCTACGACTAAGAAACAAATCATGCGGTTTCTAGGTATGATAGGCTATTATCGTCGCTTCATCAAAGGCTATTCGACTGTACTTGCACCTTTAACTGACTTATTATCTAAGGACAAGAAGTTCCGGTGGTCTCCTGAGTGTGCAGAGGCGTTTTCCTTGGTGAAACACCTGTTATGTACCCACCCCATACTCAGGGCCCCGGACTTCAGCAGACCTTTTCAGCTGGCGACTGATGCCAGTGGCGTAGGGGCTGGGGCTGTCTTGTTACAGACAGATGATGAAGGTATCGAACATCCAGTGAGTTTTTACAGTAAAAAATTCAATAGTGCACAAAGGAATTACTCTGTAATTGAAAAAGAACTCCTGGCGATAGTGCTGGCGCTCAGGCACTTCGATGTATATGTTCCTGCTTTCGGACCAGTCGTAGTGGTTTATACCGATCATCACCCTCTGAAATTCTTGAATCGGATTCATAACCGGAATATGAGGCTGACCAGGTGGTCACTCATGCTTCAGGAGTATAATCTGGACATACGCCATATTGCCGGTTCTGATAACGTGATAGCGGATTGTCTATCAAGGGTGGATGATGTTGGTTAGACTGCCACGGGATTGAGGGTTGAGTGTGGAGGAAAATAGGCTGTCACTGTAGTACAGCCGAAAAAAAACAAATTAAAAAAGCAAAAACCTTATAAAAACTCTTTATTCTTATAACGTGTAGAATTTTGTATAAGATGTTGTAGCAGTATCTAAGTTGAATGTTTTCGCTTATTGTCGCTAAGTTAGTTGAACTTGCTCGGTGGAGCGCAACAGTTTTTATTTTTTTTATATATAGTACCTTGTGTCGCAACAGTGTGTGGTACTATGAGAAGCTTTCTGTTAGATATGAAGAACTTAGTCAAGGGTCTTATATCTTGGGGGAGGTGTGATGCTTCTGCATAGTAGCCACGTGCGGGCATGCGCGCGCATCGGCTGCCCAGCCGTTTAGAAACCGGCTGCCGGCCGGCTTTTCCTTAGTATATATCCTACGACTGGGATATTCTTATGTTGTTTCACAGCTTGAAGCTGCCCTTATTCTTAACCAACGCATCTTAGTATATTTTATTCTCGATAGTTGATTATTTCATTATAACATATAAGATGTAAGTCTAGTGAGAGTGGGAGTAGACGAGCGGGAGAGAGAGACCGGCTGGGGGACGTTGCTTCGCGCGGAGAGTCCAGCTTGGGACGAGCCTGATGTTGCCACGTGCATTTGATTGCAACGTTAGGCTTAGTTTCGACTCACACACGGGGTAGAGGATTTTGACCCGGCAACTGTGTTGAGTGTTGCCAAGCATGGGATGTATTTTGCATGCCTAGGGTGGGGTCCAGACAGATTCAAGACTCAGAGCTTACCTCACTGTCGTACCCTTCGGACCCCCTTGATATCTATCCCTCTCAACCCCACTTAGAAACTTTCTCTCTTACTTTGTATACCTTCCTTCCACTACTTCACCAATCTATTTAATTATCCCATCCCCTTGATAGACCTTATATCTATTATTGTATTAACGATGAGCTCTCAGATAACTAGATAGGATTTTGGGCCTTATGCAGAGACATAATTGTTAATGAGACCTAGGAAGCTTTTTTGTTGTCTCATATTTGGTGGTTTCATGCTTGCTAGTGTGTTCTTGTGTAAGGTTAGCAGGGGCTAGACCGGAGAGGAGGTTTTTTGCGATCCTTTATGTAAAGTCTGCTGGTGCGAGTCCTGTGGACCCGCACGACTTTACTAGGATACCCGTGGGAGTCTGGGGGCATTTTCTTGTCTGTGTCCCTGTGTGTCTAGTGTTGTGTTGTGTGAGGGCCCTTGCCTAGTCCACTCAGCACTGCGCTAGCACGTCTTGCTTTTGTTTTAGGGTCGCCAGGAGAGAGTCAGATACTTGCGATCTGAGTCTCTCAAAAGAGCACCCTTTCAATTAGAGTAATTTGGCGCACAGACTTGGGAATGTCCCTAGGCTAGAGCAGGTGTCTCAGCCCGGGTATCCGAAGCCTATATCCTTCCGGCTAGACCTCTTCCGCCTGGCAGATTAACAGCTAGGGGTTTATTATCTCTGTATGCTTGTTATTGTGCCACAGTTTACCGTTTTTGTGAGCATTGTGAGTCAGGGTGTGGCTTAGAGACTCTGTCCGAGCAGGCTTGCCTGACTAAGAGTGAGAAGCACACCTGTATGTGGTTATGTTGCGAGTTGCTACCTTTATTTAATTATACCTATGCCATTATACACTGTATGGCCAATCACTAGTATTTATTCCTGCTTATGAGTTAAGAGTTCTCTAAATCCGTAACGTACTTTCTTTGCTAAGCATCAGATCCTACAGTAGCCGCATGCAGTTTAGAAACCCGCATCTTGTCTACCGGTACGATGTTTTCACCTTCTTTCACGCAGGGGTGATTAGTTGTATTAATTAACGTAACGTTAAATGTACTTTCTTCTAGTTTGTTATTAAATTGTTTCTGCAATTTAATTCTGTTATCTATCTTTTCCTTGAAGCTTTAAGTCAACTTAATTGTGTGATCTTTTATATAGCCTGCTTGACTATCAGCAGTCTATAGTGCGTGCACCCGGTAACCGAGTCATAGGATACCTTGTTGTCCAGGCAGGACTCTTGACGGTTTAGGGTGGTTTGTTGCCTGGGTTTATAGATAAGGGTTGGATCTAGCGTTTTCCGTTGTTGCTTGTTTCCGCATACCTAGTCCAATAGAAAGAGCCCAGTGTTTATGTATCCCAGGACGTAACCAAAGCATTATGGTAATGTACCATCAATCCAACTGCCGATATAATTCCACAAAGGCGGCCAATATATACAGTTCCAGTTATGTCTCGAGAATCAAATTCACACACATTTTGTTTACGGCAAATTTGGTGTGGCAGTGTCTGAAACAAGCATTTAAAATAACCTATACTAATCCTCCCTCGGGCTAGGGGGAATTACTAGTGCAAAATCTTCTGCAAACATTGCCAAGTAATGTTGTCAATCAATAATGATTGCCTGAATTAGCACTCTTGTGAATATGACGTTATATCTACCTAGCACTTTTTAATACCGTTCAAATTTCATGGGATAGTAATCCCCCTTGACACATGACTCGTTGCCGCCGTTTGGGGGCTTCCGGGCTTGTAGGTGGAGCGGCCAAGGTTCTTGGCCGCTCTCCCTATCACCTCCAACTAATTTGGTCTTGTCCTTTTCTTTCTCCTCCTTTCTAGTTTTCGTTTTTCCCTCTTCCGCTTTCTCCTGGGGCAGCCATCAGAGGCCGGTCTCCCACCCTTGAACTTTTGTGGTTCCGTCCCTCCCTTCCCTGTTTGCTTCCTTCCTTTCTCTTTAACTACGTCAGAGGTTCTAGTTTCCTTAGGGCTTCGCCTTGGTCTCTCTGATCACTGCTGAGTTGGCAGAGTCCACCTGGCAACAGGTGCTGCCGGCCAGGGCTCGCAAGGCTCGTTGCTGGAGGATAGGCACTATAGGGTTGCTTTGGGGTTTCTGACTCCCTTCTCTCTTCCCAGTGAGAGTGTCAGGTGGCTACGCCGGCCCCATTCTCTGTGGAACAAAGCTGCAGGACAAATGCCCGGGTTGTACAAGGTCCCTAGCTCAAAGCCGAGACCTGTCCCTTCTCAATTGGCCGCATTCTGTGTTTCGTGGCCCTGCGGAGGTCTTTCTCCCTTTCGTTGCCAGGGGCACCTGGTAACCGCATAGTCTTCTTCCATGCTTTACCCCCTTTTCTCTTGCTATGGTGACGACGTATGCTTTTTTCCCTGTTCTTCCCTGTTTATGGCTTCTGCTTTAGTGGTTCCGGTGAGTGAACACCTTGTGGCATGCAGCCTGCCACTTGGGGGTCCGTTGTCTGGCTGTCAGTCCGGTTCACCGCGGGACCACGGTGACTCGGGGATGGTTTTGGGTGCTCTCGACCAGCCCGCTGAAATATCCCTCGATCGTCGCTCGTCCCTCTCGTCCATTACCGTTCCGAATCCTTCTACTCCCCTTCCATCTTTGTCACGTCTTTCTCCACCCTCCACTACCCAGGCTTTCATCTCCTCTCCTGTAGTTATTTCTGCGTCTTTCTCTTCTCCCTCTAGTCCTGTCACCCTCGACCCTTTTCTGCCCTCCCTCCCTCGTTCTCTTTCCTTTTCTTCTCCAGTTTCGTCCTCTTCTCATCCTCGCTCCTCAGTCCTCCCTCTGTCCTCTCTCTTTGCACCTCCTTCCTTTACTAAGTTTTTCTCCATCCCTGCATCTGCGCCTCTAGCCGGTGATGACCTCCTCTTCCACCTGCGTCTCCTTCAACAGGTGGGAAAGGACGTCACCTTCCACTCCCGCCATGATGCCTCCCGTCTTGTTACCATCCAAAACGAACTTCAGGCTACTGCTATGTCCTCGTTCGTCGATTGTTCTGGCACCCCCATCCCGGCTCAAAAAGATCAACGACTCAACTCCTGTACAGGGACTGTCCTGATCCCCGCTTCCATCCGTCTCGGGGGTCGTCCATTCACGGATTGCGCTGACCTCGTCAAGGACATCGTTGTCGCTCAAGACCATAAGGTGGTTAGTGTGGTATGCTACACTATCCCTCCTCGCGACCTTCGCCGCCATCCTGCTAACATTGCCAAGATCTCTTTTGATGGACTTTCCCTTCCTGCCCATGTTATTGTCGGTGGTACTCGCCTTCCCATGACTGCGTCTCTTCCCCGTCCACTCCAGTGTCGCAGCTGCTGTTTCGGCCACCCGGCGAAGTTCTGCCGTACAGCCGCTGAGAGCCCACTCTGCCCGCGCTGTGCGCAGTCCGGACATGCCACTGGAGAATGTCCGTCAACGTCCCAGTTCTGCCTTAATTGCCGCGGGTCTCATTCGGCCGACTCTATGATTTGCCCCGTTCATCTGTTCGAGTCTGAGGTTGCTGTCCTCAAAGTGAGACACGGCCTTATGCTCACCGCAGCCCGCCAAGAGGCTCGTCGCTTGGGCTTCACCCCTCAGTCATTTTCCAAGACTCTGTCTCCTCACTCCTCTTCTTCGCCTCCCTCTACCACGCCCCCCCCCCCTTTTTCTGGTTCCTCAGTTCCTTCCACCGCCTCCGCTCCCTCCGTCCCCCCGGTCGCACCAGTTTCGTCATCTGCCTCTCTTCCTTCTACCGGTGCTTCTCCCAGATTTTCTCCTTCCTCCTCTTCTGTCTCCTCCGTTCGATCTTCCGTCTCTTCCTTTTCTGTCCCTTTGTCTAACACTTTCTCTGTTCTCAGTCCTTCTCCTACTTCTGCCCCTTCATCTTGCTCTCTTCCTTGTTCCTCCTCTTCTAGTCTCCCTCAACGCTCTCACCGTTCCAAGCCTCCCCCCCATTCTCCGTCATCTTCCTCTTCTAGTCGCCCCAAATCTCCTACTCGCTCTAAACTTCCCTTCTCCTCTACCAAACGGGCTCCTGCGCTCCGTTCCTCCTCTCCCGCTTCCTCTTTTAAACGTAATGATGGTCTCCGTGATGTGCGGAGCTCAAGTCCCTGTGAGAAGAAGAAGAAGTCGCCTACTTCTTCTGTTTCCCTTTTTCCTCCCTCCGTCCAGTCTCCTCCTCCTCCCATCACTGCGTCCCTAGATTTCTCCTACGAAACCCTACCTAAAATTTATGAATTCATCCGTTCTTCCCACCTACCGCCTTCAACCGTTCATACCGAAGTTCATCCTACCCCCTCTTCTCTCCCCCCTACCCCTCTCCCGCCTTCCCCTGCCCCGTCCTCTTCCTCCACTCCACCTTCTGGCCTTCCTCCGGGCCCTCCTCCTCTTCCTCCTCCTGACCCTCCCCCTCTTCCTTCTCCTGCCCTTACCCTCTCCTTCTCTTCCCACCCGCCGTCCGTCCTTCCTACCTCTTCCGGCCCTCCTCCTTCCTCTCCTCTTTCTCTGTTGGACCTCCCTATGCCCCCCGGTTTCCAGTCTTCCCCTTCAACGTCTTCTCCAATTCCTGCTATTATTTCCCATCGTTAGCCTCTCTTGGCTATATTTTCCACCCACGGTGTTAACTGTATTTTGTAAATATGTTGTATATAGTTGTATATATTTTCTTCCCTCTTGTACGCGTCTTCTTTTTAATATTTTTTGTATTTTTAATGTCCATTTTACAATGGAACATTCGTAGTTTTGCAGCACATCGTGTTGATCTTCGTTACCTTATCTCTAGGTTTAGCCCACTTGTTATTAGCTTACAAGAATCGCGTTTATCTAATTCCCCCCCCCCCAATACCTTTTTACTCCTATATAAGTTCTCCCCAATCCCAGTATGATACTTGCCTCCTCGTACATCATGATGTCCCAGTGTCTCCGTTAACTATCCGTACATCTCTTAAATGCACGCTTGCCAGAGTGTTCCTTTCACGCTGAGTGGTTTCCATGTACCTTTCCCCCTCGATCCCGATCGATGTTCCAGAATTAAACAGGATCCTTTCTCTATTACCTCCACCTTTCCTCCTTTTAGGGGATTTTAATTGCAGGCATTCCCTGTGGGGTGACTCTACCGTTAATACATGAGGTCGTTCCCTTGAGGCTCTGATTCGTACGCACGATTTATTTCTTTTAAACACTGGTTCCTCTACGCATTTTGATAGCGGCGCCCGTACCTTCTCATGTATTGACTTGTCTCTGTGTTCCCCTACACTATCCTTGGATTTTACTTGGACGGTCTTTAATGATTACTGTGCGACTGACCACTTCCCGATTGTCCTCTCCCCTACGTCTTACTCCCCAGTGCCGCGCCCTCCCCGTTGGTGTTTCAATCGTGCCGACTGGACATCTTTCGCTGATATCGCCGTTCCGCCTAATCTGACCCCTGTTTTCCCGGACCCTGATGCCATGCTTACCAGTTTCCTGATGTTTGTGCTCCGTGCTGCCTATACTTGCATTCCACGCACCACTCGGAGTATGTCTTCTAAGTGTGTACCGTGGTGGACTGCTCAGTGCACTTCGGCTTTACGCAATAAAAGAGCCAAGTGGAAGAGTTTCCGTCGGAAAAAAGGCTCTCCATATGAGCAGGATGCGTATACTCTTTTCAAATAGGCTAATGCCGTCTTCCGTCGTACAATCCGCTCTGCAAAAAAATCTAGCTGGATGTCGTATGCCTCTACTATCAACGCTGATACACCTGTTCCGCAAGTCTGGGCTCGCGTCAGGAAGATTGCAGGGAAACATGCGCCTACGCCGGCCCCAGTCCTCCATACTAACACTGACATTGTCGGCGACCCGTCTCTGGTGGCCAATATGTTGGGATAACATTTCAGTGATGTTAGCACTGGCTCCCATTTCCCGCCCTCCTTCCAGATGCATAAACGCCGTTCTGAACTTAAGCGACTTGACTTCGCCTTATCATCTGATCAGTTTTTCAATGCCCCCTTCGCCCGGGCTGAGCTTGAGTCTAGCCTGGGAGCCTGTAAGGATACATGTGAAGGCCCTGACGGTGTCCATTACTTGATGCTGAAGCACTTATCTCCACCTGCGCTTGGCTTTCTCTTATCCATCTACAACCATCTGTGGTCCACAGGCTTTTTTCCGGCTGAGTGGAGACATGCCATCCTTCTCCCTTTCCTTAAGCCGGGTAAGTCGGGCCATGCACCAGCAGACTACCGTCCAATTGCCCTGGTCAGTTGTGGAGGCAAATTATTAGAACGCATGGTTCACTACCGCTTAATGTGGCTCCTAGAATCAAGAGGCATCCTGACACCTTTTCAATATGGCTTTCGCAAGGGCCGTAGTACTTTGGACCCATTATTGAGATTAGCGACGTCTATCCGCGACGCCTTTTCGGACACTAAGTCAGTTTTAGCTGTATTCTTTGATCTTGAAAAAGTTTATGATACTGCCTGGAAATACAACATCCTTCATACCCTTTTACGTTCTGGTGTGTCTGGCAACATGGCAATCTTCTTGAAGAACTTTCTCCGTGATCGTACTTTCCGAGTCAAGCTTCAGAATGCATTCTCACGAACATACCTCCAACACGACGGTGTCCCACAGGGTTGTGTTCTAAGTACCATCCTTTTTATCCTAGCTATTAATGGTATTATTTCTTCTCTCCCTCTTGGTGTCCGTGCTTCTTTGTATGTGGACGACTTCGCTATTTACGCTGTGGGTTCGGATATCGCTGCCCTAAAAAATCTCATGCAGAAGGCCATCGATGCTGCTGCGCAGTGGGCTACGGCCCATGGTTTTCGGTTTTCGCCCTCGAAATCTTGTGCCGTCATCTTCACAAACCGCCATATAGTCCCGCATCCTGTTCTTACGTTGTATAACCGCCCTCTGCCTTACAGGTCCTCAGCTCCATTCTTAGGTCTCATTTTCGATACTCGGTTGACATGGTACCCGCACATTACTTCGTTACTGACCTCCACCACCCGCCGGCTTCAACTCTTACAAACCCTTAGCCACTTGTCTTGAGGTGCGGACCGGACAACTCTTCTGCGCCTCCATACAACGCTTATTCTATCCAAGATCGATTATGGCTGCCAGGTATATGCCTCCGCTGCACGTACAAACCTTAAGCGCCTAGACTCCCTTCACCATCACGGTCTGCGCTTGTCGCTAGAGGCTTTTCGCTCTACTCCGGTTCTTAGCCTTTATGCTGAATCAGGTGTCCCACCGCTATCATCCAGGCAGGATAAACTGACCCTTCGATGTCATCTTCGCCTTCTGCAACACAGTTCGGCTGGTTTTCCTCCCACGGCTTCCGGCTTATCCCCATCATCGTCTGCTACTTCGTTCTCCGGTCGGGTCTCTGCTTTACTAGCCTCCTTCTCTTTTCCCATTCCATCAGTGTTACCCCTCCGACAGTCAGAGTTCCCCCCATGGCTACTCCCTCGCCCTACCGTTTGTACAGCTGCCCTCCCCCCCTCTAAGGCCTCTTCAACCCCACAGTTGCTTTATGCTCAGTTTGCGGAACATATGATACACCATTCTTCAGCCGTTCCAGTGTACACTGATGGTTCCAAGACCTCCGCCGGTACAGGGTTTGCGGTTGTGTTCCCGGACCGGGCCTTCCAACGTCACATCCAATCATGTGCTAGTGTCTTTACGGCCGAGTAATTTGCTATATTATTTGCCCTACGTACTATTTTTTGTTCACACCTGCATACCTTTATAATTTTTAGTGACTCCCTTAGTGCTCTTCAGAGTATTCAATCTATTCCCTCTGTTAACCCCTTAGTGGTGGAGATTCAGGAATGGTTGTTCCGCATCGCTACTAAATTGAAGTCCCTGTCTGTCTGTTGGGTCCCGAGTCATGTTGGAGTGCCTGGCAATGAGCGAGTTGATTTTTTTGCCCGCTCTGCTATTACCTCTCACCGACTCGTGCCACGGCGTATTCCTGCATCTGATTACTTCCCGCATGTTACTCAATTACTACATCAGCGCTGGCAAGACGAATGGACCTCCATGAGGGTGTCTGATGTCAAACTGCGTTCTGTCAAACCTTCCGTCCTACCTTGGAAGTTTTCCTCTCATCGCAATCGTCGATGGGAGACCGCTCTAGCCCGTCTTCGGCTCGGCCACACCGGGCTCACGCATGGTCATTTGATGTCCTGTGATGTCCCCACGCTCTGTTCTTGCTGCCATATTCCAGTGTCTGTCCAGCATCTCCTGATCGACTGTCCGCATTTCTCCAATGCCCGACGGCGGGCATTCCCCTTCATATCCTCCCTTAATCGCCCCCTTGTCTTAGCCGATATGCTTGGAGAGTCCCCCACTTTCTCCCTCCCACGTCTTATGCGGTTTCTCCTCCATACCCGTCTCCTTCAGCTTCTTTAATTAGTGTTTCCTAGTCTTCTTATCCTCTACTCCGTATTGCGCCCAGCCCCACAATAACTCTGATGTTTTTTTCCACAAAGTTTATTTTGGTGCCACATAGTCTTTTTAGGCTTGGTGCGAATCCCTATTTTAATAATAATAATAATAGTAACCTTCAAAATAATTATTTATATACCATAAAATACTATAGCTCGTTATTTACTGTAAAGAACATAAATTGTAACGCACCCGTTTGAACCAGTATCAAACACAAACGGAATAATGCAGATTGACTTGCCCATGTAGTGATGTACACCCTATGTGGTAGATTGTGTTCTTTTATTTCAAAATTTTAATTTACTAAGCGTTATTTCCACATAGTGATTTTGATTAGTTTTTTTGCATTTATCTTGTGTCGTCCCAGTTTTGGTTTGTTTATTTTGCAATGTTTATATTATAATTATAGGCCAGTTACTTTAGACCTTGGCTTTAACCCCTGTCAAACGGGGATGTTTGTAAATTCTACTACCTGCCTACCCTAAACAAGCTTCATTCCATGCTCTTTTTCATGCATAAACAAGAGCTAGAGCGTAATACAATTATGTATCCTAGAAAGGGTAATAGTAGAGCTTTCCAATGACACCTGAATCATCCTTGTACCACCACGGGTTCTCTTGCAACGATCGCACAACACAAGGGCAAAAACCCTAAATTACGGTAATTTCCCTAGTTTTTTCCTTGTCTCGCGAGGCCGAGGGGGTGGAATGTTGAAGAGGTGGTGTCAGTTGCGGTGCGAGTGCCATGCCGAGCGGTCGGAGCCCGCCTATCGTCCTCCCAACGCGTGGACTCTCTCTCAGAGCCGATAATGTGCTTAACATCCCTTCCGACATATGTCGGGCCCTGCAGGGCCATGGTTCTCTCGCCCGACATATGACTGGCCCCGCAGCTTGAGTGTTACAGGTTCAAAGATTCGAACTGATGTAAACTTATATTTACTGAGAACTGTACATTAAGGTCTTGATATGGTACTGTCCTGGTGTAGCGCTGTTGAGGCTGGTGTGGGTTGCAGTTATTGCAGGTGAACGTGTTGCAGGGGGATTTTGTTAACCTTTATACGGCGAACCTATGGTATTTGAAAATACCCGCCAGGAAAATATATTTTGATACAATCCCGACGAAAATTGTCATTATCCGATAAATATCATTAATACTTATTCATATGCGCCTATTTTACGTTTAATATGAAGATATTTACATGTAACAGCAATAAAATTAGTGGGAATAATATTTGGGGGGTGAAAAAGATGATGTATTGCCGACCGGTTCATTCATGAGAGGAGAGCCAGCGCGGCACACACCGTCCCTCTCTCACTTATCCATCGACACTGATGTCTTGTTTGTGAAGTCTCTCTCTTGCCACGATCTCTATATGCAACCTACACGACCTTGAAACCAGGTGGGGGTTATTGGCGCGGAAAATAAATTGATATATGAGGGAATAAGACGAAAAATAGGTGATAATTGAAGGAGGGGGGGGGGGTTGCGAACGAGGACAAAAAAGGGGGCGGGGAGGTTGGACACATATGGAGGAGTGAAAGTAGGCATGGTGAGGAATTATCTTGCTTAATCACATATTCCTTTGTTTTGAGTGCCACTGGGGTCTTTTATTTTTTTATTTTTAGGCCTTGGATCTTAAGAGTCCCGTCGCCTTCGCCCAGTAAAACCTCTTAAGAGTCTCGGCGCCATTCCCGGGTTAAGTCTTGCTAAGGCACGGTCAGCACTATGGGAATGTCAGCCACAGTGATGACATAATGGGGCAGTGTAGAGGGACTTTATTGTATTATACTCCAGCTGCAGAAAAGCAACCCTATCTGAGCCGTTTTAATGGTAAGCGACTTGAAACCATTATATGTATAGGCCTATATGATTGTTTACCCTCACCAAGGGTAAACAAAGATCTAATATTCCCAAAAACCTATAAGTATTAACTTACTTAGATGTTGATAGTGATTGATAGCTCAAGGATAGAGTTAGGAATAGGTAGAAGCTATAATGGCCACTAGGAGATATAGAATTAGAATGACTTAGCGTGAATAAGGTGATTGTTCGATCAGCTAGAATGAGGTGTTGACAAGATGGTCGTGAGAGCAGATCTGAAGGCTTCGCTGGTGGTAACCCTCACCGTTTCCAAATGACGCATGCGCAATGAATATATCCTAATCATTAATGCATCATTTAACTAACTACATATGTATTCCGGATATATTATAATAGTAACTCTATATAATTATGGATAATATACCCATAACAATTTAATACGAAATTGTACATATCTTTTATACAAATATGTATGTTAGTCTAATACTGGCGCCTAATTTAAACTTACAGTAATTATATACTTATCCTAAATTGTCGAGGTGCTTACAAGTTTGGACACATTCCCACCACCAATATATACATATCAACAGTAATCCCCCAGCGATGCTAGTCCTCCAAAGCTGTGCAGAACTAACAGCGGCTCGGCGAAGAGGCAGTTTTCTTAGGGATCGTTACCGGCGGATGGTCACGCGACCGCTGTTGACGCAGGAGTGTAGTTATGAGAATAAATACCATCATCACCGACTGCTGGCCAAGGGGTCAAATTCATTTTGACATCCTGTTCCAGTGGATACAACTTGACGATGGGTCGAGAGGTCAGGCCGGTTTTTGTCCTAATCTGAACCTCTGTAACTAAATATTTCGTCCCAGATCGAGTTTGACTACTTTACCAAGTTTTCACATGACCCTCGGTATTATTTTCCTGTAGACATATATTTACATACCTATAGGCATGTCGGTATATTGGCCTAACACATCACGATAGTGTTCAAGCACAACCGCTGAACCTATATTTGTATATCTGGTGGTACCAACACAACTTAACCCCTTCAGACTCATATGACGCAGAGGTTGCCAGATTAGCAATAAGAATGAGTTCTCTCACTCTTATAATTACCTCTCCAAAATTAGTTTTCTGCCCACAGCTATCTCAAAGACAACTGCAGAGATTGAAGTAACTAAACTAAAGGTTTCTAAATACCCCTGATGGTAACAAAGGCTTTAAAGTATCCCTAATAGGCTCAAAATCGCGTCATATGTCGGAGAGGGTTAAGGGTCAACAACTTAAGCCTGAATCTGGCGTCTAACATCAAAAATGTACATGTATGTATATGTATGCGTAGGGATATGGCGACCCCACCCCCCGTGACTCTGTGGCACAGATAGCCCCTGGAAGATGAGACCGGGAATCCCACCTCCAGAATTGTTAGGAGAAGGCTGTAGACGCCAGCGGAACAGGGCGTTCAGCACTCAATGAGTGCTGAACGCATTACCGAGGTAATCCTCTCGGGCATGGAAGCATACATTCCATTTTCTTTCTCTCATTTTGCCTATGTTACTGCCCGGAATCAGGCCAAATCTATTCTTCGACTTGCCAAACACTCTTTCATCAATAATAAATGCACTGAACTATCCAACTCTAGCTCTTCCCAAACTTTCTAGTATTAAGCCAAAAACCTCTTTATCCTTTTTAATTGTAGGGCATATCCCTGCACCATATTGATTAACGTATATAATTATAAGTATTCACTGAATTACAAACTAGTTACCGATATCTCGTATTTTCCTAGTGTTAATTTAAGTTCTTACTCAATTGTTTTTTCAATTATATTACCTTTAACACGTAATATTAACTTTATCTCGCTGACATTATGTATGTTTGTATTTGCATTTATTTATCTACCTGTCTGTGTCTCTATTTGTCCATCTGCCTGTCTATCTATATATCTGGTTGTCTCTGTATCCATCCATTTATTAACCTTCTTGTTTGTCTGTCGGTCTGTATATGTGTATGTTTGGCGGTGACCTCTTGTCTAATTACCTGTTGGTTCAGTTTATCTGTCTGCCAATCATAGTGTCCCTATATCTAGTTGATGGTCTGAATATATGTTATGATGTGTATGTACGTCAACTCTTTTAAGTATCTGGGCAGTGTGTTGAGTAAAGATGGGACTATGGATGAAGAGGTGCGGGAGAGGGTACAACAGGGGAAGAGGGTTGTAGGAACGCTAAAAGCAGTAACAAGAAATAGGGTGGTCAGTATGGAAGTGAAGAAGTCCTTGCATGACAGTGTGGTAATCCCGACACTGACTTACGGAAGCGAAGCATGGACGTTGGTTGAGAGACTCAGACCAAGAGTGAGAGCAGTGGAAATGAATTACTTAAGGAGTGCGTGCGGAGTTACATGGAGGGATAGACAGACTAATGAGGAAGTAAGAAGGAGGTGTGGTGTGGAGGTAGATGTGCTGGAAAGTGTGAAAAGGAACAACTTGAGATGGTTCGGCCATATGGAACGTATGGAACGCGAGAGAATGACTAAGAGGGTGTACGAGAGCGAGGTGGAGGGACAGAGGGGGAGAGGTAGACCGAATATGAGGTGGAAGGATGGAGTGAGGAACTACATGAACGAAGGCGGTGCTGGTTGGGGGGACGGGCGTCGACTGACTGGGGACAGAGGTGCATGGGGGCGGTTCGTTCGTGGCCACCCCTTCGGGGATCGCGGCGTCAGGCAATAGATAGATAGATATATGTGTATGTATGTATGTTTTCCTTCTCATCGATTCTTCTGTCTGGTCATCCACTATTTCTCAGTGTAAATGCACAATATCAGATCACACTACCAAACCATCTCTATACAGTTTCATAATTTTCGCGGTGTTAGTTTCCTTCTCTTACTCCATCATTAAACTACATGTAATATTGCACGCACATTTTCTCACTCTTTGTATATTTGTCCTGTCTTATTTCCCAACGGAGCAGTTGGTGTGTCTCGTTAGTTAGAACGACCCCCATGCCATCGCAGTCTATCGTTACGTTCTGCTCTTGCTTATTATTTTTGCCTTAATAGACTACATGTGATCTCTCTCTCTCTCTCTCTCTCTCCCTCATAACTTTCTTCACTTCATTTCTTCTCAGCATTCCTGTCTTTCTTCCTTTGTGCTCTCTCCCTGCACCATTTTTCGGGTTTTTCTGGGTATGATTTTATTGTATTATTATTTTGTTCTTCTTATCTTTTGCCATTGTCCTTTTTCTCATTTTGATTTTCGATGTTCATTTTCTGAACGGTACAGGTCCTTCCCAAGTCACATAATATCTGATATTGGTAACCAGAATATAATACAACGGTACGAGTTTACTATAGTAACACACATTTGACAGGTACCACCGTGGATTTAATACGAAATTGATTTCGGTTTCCACACATCCGACACCAAGCTACACCTTTTTCTGGTGTAAGAAACACTAAAACAAACATGGGGACAATTTAATATTAATAATATTAGACGAAATATAAAGATAACTTGGTGGAAAAGTTGCGTTCGTGGGAGTGACGTCGATCGTTTATTGACATAGCGCTCGAGGTTATAGTGTAGGCTACTTCGTGCATCCAACTAATTTCCCAATATTGGCGGTTCAATTAAAATTTAGGCCGCGGGATAGACTGTATGTGTTGAGGGGAGGCTTTGCCATCCCCTCACCCCCCATAGACTTATTGTCATCGTCATATATATGGCCAGCAGGGGATAAAAACACAACCGCAAACGTATGGCTAACGTCGAGCATCGTGTCAACAAACCACCGACGATCGGAAGCGGAGGTCAACTCCCGATTTCGGCACAAACGTGCTTCTTTATTCTTGTCGAAAACCACATTAAAAACGTTATTAAATCGTTTCTATTACTGGTATAAGACCAGAAAAGGGTGTAGCTTGTTGATGGAGGCGTGGAAACCTAAATTAAATCTCCAATAAATATATGGTGGTACCTGTCAAATGCGTGTCCCTATAGTAAAATCGTACCAATACAACAAAACGTTTTTGACTCAATCTCCCTCTGAATGGCTCCCTGCACTTCATAAACATAATTTCCTTCACACAATCCTTCTTAATAATTTCCTCTACATGGTCATAACAAGTAATGCTCGTAATAACCATTCGCCATTTTACCCAAAAGCTGCGACATGCATTCGGGAAGGTCCTGCAAGTGAACTGCAAAGTGTATGCAGGAAGCAGCCAGTGTACACAAAATGTACAAAAGATAAACAAAAAACTGCACAAAAAGGCCTTGACGGCTGAACATTGGATTAGGAATAGGATTACATTACACTTTTCGATACTTAACCCTTCCAGCCCGGGTGTCATTTTAAAATGACAGCACGAAAGAAGGGCAGGAGCCCGGGTGTCCTTTTAAAATCCCTGTGCTTGAAAGCGTGTTTCAAAATTCGCGCGGCCAAATTTTAGTTTGCAGGGGCGATCGCAGAGCCACCAAGCCTCAACTACTACCGTTATCAGATCCTACGTGGCTGCCATAGCGAGTTATACTAAAAAGAGTAATTCTGACGCGTCCGATTCGGTGCAACCTCCCGCGCGCCCCACTGCTACCCCGCTCGCAACTTCGACGCCTGTTGCAACCGAGAAGAAAGCTCAACGAAAGAAAGTGAAGCGTTTGTTGAGTGATAGTGCCATACAGCGAGAACTTTTTGATCTTGAAGAGAGCAGTGGCGAAAGCTTGGTGGACAAAGAACAATTTATAAGTGCAAGCGAAGATGACAATTTCGTTGGCTTTGGAGACGATGATAATGTGGATTTATTTGAGGGGGGAGACAGTAGTGATGATCCTGATGTGGAAGTGTTTCAGGAAGGTGCTATTGAACTTCCAAGTGTGCTAGAACCTAGGCCTACCCCCTCGCCATCTTTGCTAGGTCAGCCTAGGCCTAGCCCTAGCCCAGGACCTTCCCCTTTGCCTGTCCGTACGCCCTTGAAAGTGGGCAAATATTTTTATAAACAATCTTTGGTGAAAAGTACAGCTAAAGAAGCACGCAGGGCAGCCGCAGAAAAGGCTAGGGAAGCTGAAGACAGTGATAGTGACGCCGACCCTGGTCTAGATACCAACCGCATTCCTTTGTCCCGACGCCATGACCCGGGACGCCCCGTGGGTCACCCACAGCCCTCGGCTTCATCTCTCCTTCAGGATGAGCAAAGGGCCTCTTCAAGTGGTATTACTAGTGTGCCACAGCCCTCAACACACCGCAGAGCATTATTTGATGCGGAGAAGCCCTCGGCTCGCCGCAAAAGGAGCCCAACTCCCGAGGCCGAGGCTCCCATTGTTCAACCTCCCGCAGCCTCCCACGCCGCCGACGCCCGGTCACTTCTTCACCCAAATTGTCTCCTGAAGAGGATGCTGACAACCCCAACATTGCCTCAGATGACCTGACGTCGCCTGAGGAGGAACAGGAACAGGAACAGGAAGAGGAACAGGAAGAGGAAGAGGAAGTCCCGACAAGACGAGTTACAGGGCGAGGTCGTGGAAGTGGTCAGTCTGCCGACGCCGCTGCCCCTGGGGGTGGGTGTGGGCATGCAGGGCGTCCGCGTGGGCAAGGGCGTGTGCCAGGGCGTCCAGGGCGTGTGCCTGCTGCACCTACACGTGCTCGAGCATCAGCATCCGACCTGTTTGTGTGGACAGATGGGGCTGATTTTGAGCCAGATTGTCCTGCCTTTGATGAGGTACAGATGGGTCCCGGGGTGTCACCAACATTTCCCTGTGGCCCAGATGCTACCCCCAGTGACCTTTTCTGTGGCTTCTATGACAATGAAGTCATGGAATACCTCGTCGAGGAGACCAACAACCATCATGAGATATGTGTCAACTTTCTTGGGAGGAAGACCAATGCCAAGATGGTGGCATGGAGAGCTGTCACTTTGGCAGAACTATATGTGTTCTTGGCACTCACAATGCTGATGACACATATCAGGAAGCACGCTTTGGCAGACTACTGGATCACTGGCGACATCATAACGACTCCAGCATTTGGCAAGTACATGTCCAGGGACAGGTACTTCGACATCCTCTCCTATCTCCACCTGACAAACAACATGGCAGTTCACCTTCCCGACTCATTATGGAAGATCAGGAAGCTGTATGACATGATACGTCATCGGTTCACCACCTACCTGATTCCTTTCCAGAAGATGTGCCTCGACGAGTCTCTGGTCCTGTTCCGTGGTAGGCTGCACTTCCGACAGTATATCCCGTCCAAGAGACACCGCTTCGGCATCAAGCTCTTCGTCCTCTGCGACTGTTTGACGTGGTATGTGCTGGACTTTGTGGTGTACAGCAGCAAGGGTGGAGAAATTGAGACTGACCCCCTCATTGGTTTTGGTGGCGCTGTAGTGAAGAAGATGATGGAGAGGCACTTCAATCAAAACCACATCCTCTACACAGATAACTACTACACGTCGCCTCTCCTAACCAAGTGCCTCCATGACCGCAAGACCGAAACTGTCGGCACAGTCAAGGCCAAGATGAAGGGCATGCCAGGCTACCCAACCAAGACGAAGAAGACGGACATCTTCCACAAGAAGAGTGGCCCCATCCTCTCCATCCACTGGCATGACCAGCGGAAGGTCAACCTCCTCAGCACATGCCACAAGGCCGAGATGGTCGCCACAGGGAAGGTGGACCGAAGAACCAAGAACCCCGTCCAGAAACCAGCTGCTGTCCTGGATTACAACCTCAACATGCGCCTCGTTGACAAGTCCAACATGCAGATGGGCTTCATCGACTGCCTACGAACATCTTGCAGGTGGTACAAGAAGTTTATCCTGAATACGGTAGATATGTCGGTCCTCAATGCCTACAACATCTACCGTCTGAGGACTCCAGGAGCCAAGAAGTACAAGTCCCTGCGGAAGTTCCACAAACAGGTGATACTTGAGCTCCTGGCTAAACATGCGGGTACACCAGGGAGGCCACTACAAGGACCAGGCCAGCTGGACAGAACGAGGTGTGCTGAATTTTTCAGGAAGCACCAGCTCAACGCCCTTCCTTTCAAAGCACCAGGTAGTAAAGTTAGGAGTCAGAAGAGGTGCCATGTGTGCAGCCACACAACAAGAAGACCCCGCAAAGCCACAAAAACCACTTGGGAATGCCTCGAGTGTCAAGTTGGACTGTGTGCTGGCACCTGCTTCAACGATTTCCACACTCTAATAAACTTTTGAAGTGAAAGTGACAACAGTGAAAGTGACACTCAAATGTACGCTAAGAATAATAATATAACTAAGGATAAGTGAAAAGGACACATATAAGTAATAACAAGTGCCTTCAATAACAATATGAACAAGTGAAAGTGACACTAAAATATATATTTCTAACAATAAATAAGTGAAAATGACACTATCAATAAGCCTAGTCCAGTGAAAGTGACAGTATAATAATAATAAAACTAAGTATAAGTGAAAGAGACACACACAAGTAATAATAAGTGCCTTCATAACAATATGAACAAGTGAAAGTGACACTATATATATTATTAGCTTACCTAACAATACATAAAAGTGAAAATGACACTATCAATTATCAAAGTCCAGTGAAAGTGACACTATAATCATAATAATAATAATAAAACTAAGTAATAAGTGACAGAGACACAAATAACTTCATGTAAATAACTTTATTGAGTGAAAATAACATAATAACTATAATAAATGACATAATAAACAATACAACACTATCAAATCGCTTCCCGGCATAATTGCGGGTGGAGCGACGAGTGCAACTGGGCGTCGTAGCTGGGGCCACGGTTGAGTGTTCGGACGCGCCGAGGTAAATACGCGGCAAAAGTTACCTCCACTTCCATCACCATCACTCCGGAACCAGTTGAGCTAGAGAGCTCTACTCAGCGCCATTCTACGCGGTAAGGTAAGGTGCCCATTTCTATATATGTTTGATTAATGTAGGTAATACATTAAGCGAGATAAGCCTTAGTTTACTTTTGTTGATTTTCGGCCAGATCGCCCGGATACGAGCTCCGTCCTTTGGAGAGCCAGCCCGGGCCAGGAGGGTTAACATCATAATACACTTACACCTCAAACACACAGTCCCACACATTTATTATTGTGGAGGAGGTGACAAGGGTCTGGGAGAGAGGCAAGAAAGGACAAAAAGGAGGATGAAACAGAGATGCTGGAGGACGTGATTGAGGTTAGAATGGAAGAAGAGAAGAACAAGGGAAGCAGAGAAGAAATGTAAACACAGGATGGAGGTAGAGAAGAAACACGAATGAGGGAGGAGTGCAAGAAAGAATGGAGGAAGGCAAGGAGGGTGGCTTGATTAAAGGAGAGAGGTAGAGAGTTACATAGAGTTACACATACTACACATACCTTGGGGTCCCTATTAGGGAGTCCGGAATTAATGCTAGAATTTGCTATAAAGTGGAAGGTAAGGATAGAAGAGAGAGAGAGAGAGAGATATGCAGGGAAGAAAGCAATGGTTTTGGAAACGGAAAAGGAATAAACAGATGAAGGTAGATAAGAAGACGGGAAGGAGGTGGAGGGGGGATAGGAAAGATAGGACATGGGATAGTGAAGGAGGGTAGAAGGATGGGAGAGAGGAAGGAAAGAAAGGAATTATAGTTATCAGGAAAAGGGGCAGGGACAACAAGGAGGAGGGACATATGGAAGGAAAACGGTGAGTCATTAACATTGGTTGTGAAAAGAATTGGTGTAACAAATAGTTGTACCCAATTGTATAGTTGAGCTGTCCGTTATGTCTCTCACCATAGCTGGCCTAGCCAACTATAGCTGCTGTTGTATGGTCACTGTGAAATATCGTCGGTGATGATAGAACATACGATAACAAAATAACTGCGTAGTAATAGTCCGGCTGTATAAATAATAACTGGCAGTCTGATGTTTGTTATTCCTAATACAAAATATGTGTTTACTTTGTTTAATCTGCAATGATTCCGTATGTTACTCATTTCTCAATTCATGTTCTATACAACAAATTAATTTTATATTATATTTGTTTGTGATCTAAATGTACACAACGGTCAGGTTGAATGTCTCCCTCCCTCCGTCCTTGTGCAATAACAAACCAACGTTCACTAATTAGAAACAAATCCACTTTGCTGATTACAGGAAATCCCTCATCTGCAGGGAATTATCTTATTAAGTGTATTTAATAAGTATTTATATACAGTATATATATATATATACATATATATATATATATATATATATATATATATATATATATGTATATATCTAATGCTAAAGAGTGATTCCTTACTGCTGAAAAAGGCATTTTCTTTAACCCACTGAACCCCACCTAGTTTAGAATAAATGTACATCCAGGGACCGGCCGTTTTGGCCAATGTTTTTTTTTTTTTTTTTTTCTAAAATGGAAGAAAAAGGTGAGAAATGAAAACAAAAATACTCACCTCGGTCATTTGGGGATCGTATTGGGGGGGGGGGAGGGCAGCCTCATACATCAGCTGAAACCGTGAGGCCTTCAAACTTCCCGCCCGGCCAGTCACAGTTGAGCGCGGCAGCATGGCAGATGTACGATGTGGCCAGTTTTCGAGTAACGGTTATTTACACCACCAGAGCATCATGTGTGCCTTCATAGTTCATATATTACTAACATGTATCACATAATGTCATTGTAAGTGAAGTTACAGTGTGAAAAGTGCTTAGATATAAGTCTTGTAAGTGCACACGAGTGGCAAGAGCGTGGCGCGTCCCCGTTGCCATGGAGACTGGCGGCCATCATGGTCTCGGACATAACAGAACGCACGAACTGACACACACCCAGCTGACTGAGACGTGCCACCAACACTTTCCCTTTTCTTGCGTTTCTCTCTTACTCCCCTGCTTTATTCAGTTTTCATGTCACTTCCTCTCTTTATTCAGTTTATTACTTTATCATATGTTTTACAGTTATAGAATATGAGTTTCACACATTGTTTTACGCACGTTTGACTTAGAAATAGTATATATTTACACTTATTGGTGTCCGTCACTGTTTTACGTATATTTGAGTGTCAATCTCACTTACATATTGTGTTCAGCACTTTGTATATATTTATATTTACACTAGGTTTATATACACACACACTTCATAGCGTCTTTTATCGCAGTCTTTCAGTACACTCGTTTAGAAATTGTCAAGGGTGTGATACTCCCTGAAGCAGTCTGCGAGACACAGTGGAACATCACATTCTCTGCACATCCACCTGGTATCTGTTCTCTCAGGCTGCCTCTGTGTCGTGTTGCGGCACACATGACACCGTCTTCGGGGTTTGTCATTGTTTTCTGTGGGCGGCACATATTCAGGGAAGTGGCGTTGTGTCAGCCTGGCAATCCCTTCTGCTGCTGGGCGGAAGTGGGGGGCATTCATGTATTCCCTCAACACCTCCCTGGACAACTCGATGCAGAAGTTCTCCATCGTTTCCTGCTTGCCGGTGATTGTTGAGTAGAGGATATGGCTGTTATAGAGGGTGAGATCGAGGAGGTGGAAGAATAACTTCTTATACCACCTCATCGTCTTCCTTGCACACTCACATGACGAGATGACAGCATCTGATTTATCCACCAGCCGCATGTTGATGTTATAATCACAGATGGCCAAAGGTTTCTTGATAACTTCGCCAGTTGGTCTGTCACGACGTCTGCTGTCTTGGAAGATGGGACGGTGGACTGTTGTTAGGAGGTTCACATCCTGGTTATCCATCCAGGACAAAATGAGGACATTGTTAGCCTGCTTGTGGATGATGGAGCCCTTTTTCCGCCTGGGTAGTAGTTCGGGCATGAAGATCCGCTTCCTCCTGACGGTGCCACAGACTCCTGTAGTGCGGCTATGCAGGAACTTGGCAAGGGAGGGGCTGGTGTTCCAGTTGTCCAGGTACAGTACGTTGCCCCTGTCCAGGTAGCCCTGCAGCATGGTGATGACGACTGCCCCAGAAATTCTGTATGTCCTCGTTTCCACCAATTCTGTTTTCTTGCCCATATACAGAATTAGGTCCTGGATGTAACCGGTTCGACAGTCACACATCACGAAGGTCTCCAGGCCATATCGATGTCGTTTGCTGGGCATGTACTGCCGGATGCCAATATTCCCCCTCCACAGCAGCAAACTCTCATCAATAATGAGCTTCTGATGGGGTTTGAAGGCGGCAGCAAGCTTCACCTTCAGGTACTCGAAGATGGGTCTTATCCTCTCCATGGGGTCCTTCATAGCTCTTGGATGACTTTGATTTCTAGTGTGGGCTGCCAGGCTGTCAATGAAATGTAGGTTCCCCATTATGGCTGTGAACCTATTTCTGCTCATTATTTGACCAAAAATAGGGGTTCGGACGAGGGGATCCCAGGACCAGTACTTTTTTTATGGAGGATTTCCTTGTGACCCCCATCAGCATGACAATGGCCAAGAATGTGTAAAACTCTGGGACATCAAGGGAGGACCATGACAGCCTTGCAGAGTATTTTGACTGCTCCTTCCCAGCCATGAAATAATAATTGTACCAGTTGGTCTGGTCAACAATTAGAGCCACGAGATTGGCAGTGAAGAACTGCCTGAAGATTTCAAGCCTCGTGGTCTGCCGCCCCTGGTTTGGGAGCGTAGGGCCGGCAATCCCAGCGCCCACAAAGTTGTAGTTGGTGGGCAGAAAGTTGTCGCCATCAACCCAATCCCACACGTCGGGTTGAGCGGCACCTTCGTCGTCAGAGTCGTCAGGAGGGGAGTCACCTTCAGGGCGGGAGGGCCTTGCCCTGCCTCTTGCCGTGCCTCTTGCCCCTCTTGACCCTGCCCTCGGCCTTGGTCGAGCCGGCCCAGCCCATGATCTCGCACCGCCAGGGGTGGGGCGTATTAGGGTCACCTTAGACACCCTTCGGCCACGCCCACGCACAGGACCACGGGCACGCCCACGTATGTTTATAGGGCGTTGCTCACGATCAGGGCGGTGTGGCGACGCAGGAGGTGATGGTGTCTGAGTGTCGTGTCTGTGGGAGGTCCCAAGCTGAGGAGAAGGTACAGGTGAGTATGGTAGTGGTCCGGGAGGTAATGGTGGGTGCGAGTCAATCCAGGGTGATGAGGGAAACAGGCGGGGTGCGGCAGGGCGTGGCTGGCGTAGTGGAGATGATTCTAGAGCAGGCATAATTATGCTCATCTGTTGCTTCTGAAAAAGAAGTCAATGGCTACGCTGCTAATATGGCTGCACCCCTGCGCAACCCATAGAAAGTGTGAGGGCTGGGGCTTTTAGTGGAGAGGGAATGAGGGGTGGTGGGGAAGGCAAACGCGGTGGGGGAGCACCACGGTGAGGAACTTCCTAAACGTGTGGTGTCGGATCTTGACCTTGACCCACCTCATCATCCTCCTCCTCCTCCTCCCCCTCCAAATCCTCACCTCTTCTCTTCTCAACCCTACGATGAGAATGTGGAATTTTGAGGAAGGCCATGGGGTCTGGGTCATCTTCCTCATCCTCATCTTCCTCTTCCCCACTTGCTGGGGAGCCCACTATGTCACGGGGAGCGGGGGAACGGTAGCTACTCTCCTCCCTTTCTTGTAACCTGGCGTACCGTTCAGAGATGGGGAGATAGGGTTACTCCTCATGCATTTCATCTGTCTCGGCCAAAGTGGGACTATATTCGTCCTCTGAATCATCATTTGATGATCCAGTGTCAATATCAGGCACATCACTCTCGTCAAGTATGACCATGGCATCGGCCAGGGATATTCCCCTGCGTGGGTAACGACGTGGTAAATCCGACATGGTGTTGCACTCGCGAGATGTATGGGTAAACTGACTTTCCTTTGTCACACACGTCCCTTGTCCCAACAAACCGAGATTTGGGGGTTGCCATACATTGCTTACATCCTAAGGAATATCCCATACAAATATCAAGCCTATAGCTACCATAGGACAAGAGTAAATAAGGTCGAAAGTCGTTGGAAGATAAGTGGGTACAGTGTTTTCATCACCTCCCCCGCATGACCACCCGCCCGGCAGCACTTGGATGACAACTGAGTATGGCATTGTAATGCGTACATCCTAAGGTGTATCTCAAACAAATCTCAAGCCTCTAGCTCCCATACGACGGGAGTAAATAAGGTCCAAAGTCGCGGTCAAATAAGTGGGTAAAGTGGCGCCACTAATCCAGCCACCACCACCCGCCCGGCCAGGCTGGCCGGTTCCTGCGTACCGCCCCTGTTCGCCAATACTCTACGGTACCTCCCCTACCATTCTCAAACCATTTCCTACCATATGAGCCGAATAATAGAGGTTTTAGTGGTGGACGCATGGTTTGCGTCGCTGGGGTTTAGCGTTACATACATTGTGGACGCAAACGCTGCGTCGCTGCGGCTCAGTGGGTTAAATATATCAGGTAGTTGATAGCTTGCGGTTAATAGGATCCATGGCTATATATAATGTACTGTAGTCAGTTAACACTAGTTAGTTCTCCCGGAATAATCGAAAGATGCTGGTTGAAATGGTATGTTGCATTTTATTTTATATTACATGTTCAGGTATATGAAGTCAGGATTACGTAATATTCATGTACATCTTGTAGTGTTTTTAATTATTAACTTATTTCTTACAGTTTAAAATCACGTATTATGTAAAATTGTTGCATTAAACTTCTTTAGCTAGATCCATGTATTCAATACAAAGTGTTAACGTATATCATGTTTATTTTTACTGTAGGATCGTTGGTGTTTCACCTGATGATTGACAAAGAAGTGTTCGAAATATTGTCAAATGCTTAAGAAATAAATGATGAAAATGGAGTTGATGTTTGCTCTCATCTTATATATATATATAATTGTATATATATCAGGACGTCAGTGGGTGGGCTAGGGCACTAGGAATAGAAGATAAATAACTCCATGAAACCCCATCTTTATTCACAAATTTTCGGTCTACACTAGCGACCATCTTCAGGCGAACATCATGATCCTAAAAATAAACGAAAATAGCTGTACAATTTAAATCATCTGATGGATCCAATATTTAAAATAATAAGATACAAATTAACTGATTGTGTAAATAAGTAACTAATAGCGAAATCAAAAGAATTACCCACACCAAGAACCTAAGTATCTAAATCCTAAATTGAAAATAGAAATGATCAACACTCTGCAAATAATATAAAAAAAGATAAGCTAGTCAAAGTAAGAAAGACACAGCTAAACACCCCCCGACCTACAGTAACACAGTTAAACTAAGGGTATACGACAGCTTATCAAGTACCTCCAACCCCGACACCAGAATGACCCAAACTGAATATATAAATGCAACATAAGGTTTCAAAAATTCAGTTACCCCAACATGAGACTAAACAAGAAAGAACACAAAACAAACAATATGACTGAAGCACCAAACGAATCAAATTAATTATTGAAAATGTTTAGTTCAGGATTTCGTTTCTTAATAAGTTTTTCACCCAACAATGCCTCATTTCGACTGATACATTTTGCAATTATTTTAAAATTATCTGGAGAAAACTGATGATCTTGAGATCTAGAGTGGTTCCTAACAGCTGAAAAGGAAATGTTATTAACCCCTAACTATCGGCGCGCAACATAAGTCGAGTTAAATAAATCTGGACTATCTGGCGGCGCGCGACATAGGTCGTGTGGCAATTTCAGCACGTAATGTTGCTGAGAGAGAGAGACAAGTGGTGGCAGGAGAGTAGCGAGCGTATGACTGCTCCAGACCACTGCGGCGAACCTACTGACATGAATCCCACCTCCTCCCTCCCTCTCTCACTCGCTACATACTGAATTGTATGGGGAAAGTACCGAATTACATGCTTTTTGCACTCGTGTTGCGCGGTTGTTGCAAGAAAACTAGCCGTCATAAAAGGATCGTTATGGTGTCATTGGAAAGCTCTGTTTATGCCCTTTCAGGGATAGATACTTGTTTTATGCTCTGGGTCTTATTTAGGCATGAAAATGATCACGTAAACAGCCCTATTTTGGCTAAAAACACCCCGCTGGGCGGTACAGATAAATAGACCGCTAACCCGCTAATAAGGTGTTAAGAAACTTCCCTGTTCTGGGGTTTTTACCTAAATGCTCTATAGCCTTATCTTAAAGGAACATCCCACATACCGAGCCTCACAACTCGGACAAGTGAACAAGTACACGATATTATAGAATAATTGGTCTGCCACCCTCTCCTTTATAATAAAGAAACTTCCTAATCTGAAATCGTTCGTGAAAATAATTCTGAAATTAACTGAAGGAAAACTGTTTCGTAGTAAATTTGACATACGTGTTCTATACTAGTAACTGATCTTGCCATAAAACGGCATCTTCACATATTTAATGAGCTTCGGAACAGTCGTGACCGGTAATTTATCCCGTTGTTTATTACTTATACAAATATTCAAAACTATTAAAGATATCTAACTTATAATTATTGTTAGCAAAGTAATCTCTCAGCCTACAGATTTCATCGTGTAACTTAAAATATGCAGAAGAAACACTAAATGCTCTGTCACTAAAAGTCCTTATGGAATGTATCTTATAAATCTCGGGACAATAACTGTACCAATTGAAGCCTGATACAGTAAAGGATTTCTTTCTATATACTGTACACCGGTGACAATACACTTTTCCGCTTTACTTACTAGAACATCTAAAAATGCCAGAGAACCACTAACTTAATTTTCACATGCAAAATTTATATTTACGTGCCGACTATAAATGTGCTCATAAAAACCTTGATTCGCTACCTCATCCTTAAATATTAAAAACACAAATCGTCTACATAATGCTTATAATATATAGGCTTGAACTATGGTGGGCAATCATTTAATCAATCCACCTCTTATTTACACATGAAAGCATTGGCAAATACAGGACCTAAGCAAGAACCCATGTTAATGCCGTCTACTTGATTATACAAAATGCCGTTGAAAAGAAAAGAATACTCAGAAGTAGCAAATGTTAACAATTATCTAACAATATTTTCACTTAGGCCAAACAAATCATTGGGATCATAATTACTCAAGATAATATCTATGGTTTCATTTAAAGGTACATTGGTAAATAATGATTCTACATCATAACTAGTCATTACAAAGTCTGATGGTAGGTTTAAATTAGTGATCTAGTCACTGAAACATTCAGAGTTAGAAACAGAATATTGATTGACTGTAGGAGGTGTGATCATTGGTAATAAACATGTGGCTAAGTTATACCCCGCAGTCTTAATAGAAGAAACTATTGGCCTAAGTGGGACATTACTTTTGTGTACTTTGTGCAACCCATACATGATACCAGGCAACGATCCGGATGCATATAAATAGTTATATATTTCAGTGTCTATATTATCCTATAGATCTTAACATTCTATTCAATTTGTCATCTAGCTTTAGAATGTTTTCAAAACTATCTCCAGTGACCTTCTTAAACTTAGATTTATCATTAAGGATATCAGTCATTTTCTTCATATACACTGACTTATCTAAAATAACCACTCCCTTCCCTTTATCAGGTTTCATAATCACAATCGAGTAATCCTTTCCTAGTTTCTTTAGTATTTCAAGATCTTTCCTAAAATCAACGGACCTTACATCATTAAGATGTCTCTTAGCTAAATTAAAATTAGATTTTCCAAATTCCCGAGAACTATTTGCAATTTCTTCAGCATTTAAACAATTTTTAAGAAATCCACTTTTAGCACAATCGAGAATAGTGTTAGATACTTTTTCAACAGACATAAAATGTTTTAGCCACCAGCCCACTCACTGACGTCCTGATATATATATATATATATATATATATATATATATATATATATATATTATTATTATTATTATTTATTTATTTGTGTTTCCGTTTTCGGGCTCTGTCTTGAGTCGGCCATCCCCAGGTATGGGTCATGTGCCTGAGTATATACAGTATATATATACATACATATATGTGTACACCAGATGTTTGCCTTGAAAAGTGTTGCAGAGAAATATCTAGAGAAAGGACAAAAGTTGTCTTTATTCAGGAGGCTATATGTCCGTGCAGCTATGTTACTAGCCATCGCTATGATGGAGTAGCAGTTTTTGTTTTACAGCAGACGTGCTCGTGTAAGAGTTGTCCCACGTGGCGGGGAACTTTCCTTAATCCGAGTTTGCTTTTTCCCCTCTGGCTTGGGGCGCCATGCGAGCTGCTGCTGCTGTCTTCTTGGGAGGTAAGGGTGTATTATTCGTCGAAATATTTACCTTGAGCCTCGTGGCCAGCCTCATTAGGGGTATTCTTAGTCAGCTAGGGGTTATTATTAATTGCTTAATTATTAATATGTTTTAGCCCTATGATGTTTTAGCCCTATCATGTGGTGTTATTATAAATGTTAGGAAGGTGTCAGGAGACGTTCGGACTTATTTTGGTAGTTTTTGTGGGTAGCTGCCTTGCCCGGACAAGTCAGCACTCTTAAAAAGTTAGGTATTTCCCTCCGGCGATCTTTACCGGGTATTGATGCCAGAGGCTCGCCTTGCAGACGAGCAGGGAATAGATCCAATGAACCCGGCATGGTCTGAAGGACCACTAGACTCCCGGCGGAAGTGCAGATTATCAAAGGGGTGATTTCGGCCCGGCCGAATTTTGAATTTATTGATAGAAATCTTGGCACTACAACAACAAGGTCATATGGCGCCGAACAAGCTAACATATTTGCAGAAAACTAAAATCGTATAAACAACATGTGTAAAATTAGATATCAAAGTAATATCAATGCAATCATAAAAACTGAAAGAGGCTAGCCTTTTTCAATAAATAAAAACATATCATCTCCAGGGGAACCAGCCTCCCCTCCAAGCACCGAAGAGAGACAGTAAGTACCATCTGCCTTCCGGTGCCGCAAAAGCAACCTCCGACTTAATTCGACCAAACTGGGACACTCAACCAGCAAGTGCCTGACAGTAAGGGGAATTAGACAGTCATCGCAGAATGGCGGTACACTTCCACACATTAGGAACTCGCGTGTTAGTCTGGTATGTCCAATGCGGAGGCGAGCCGAAGCAGTTTCAATTTTGCGAGGAATGGTAGGGCAAGTTCTTGGTGAGACTAATTTGTTAATTTCCCTGAGCTCTTTAACAGTAACACAGTCCCACCGTGCCTGCCAACAAGCACGAACAGCAAACATGAGAGGAGTACGCAGATCAGAAGCAGGCAGAGGGTAATTTACATTTGAAGGTCTCAAAGCTGCAACTTTTACCAAAGCATCCACCCTTTCATTACCTTTAACACCAACATGTGCAGGGACCCAACAAAAATCCACTCTTTTTCCCTCGACGATGAATGATAAACAGCCACTCTAAAATCGCTAAAACTGTAGGATGGGAAAAATTAAAAGATTCCAGAGCCATGAGAGCCCCTTGAGAATTACTAAAAATAGTAAAATGATTGTTGTGGTGAGCAAACACCAATTTCAGAACAAAAATGATAGCAGACAATTCCGCAGTAAAAACCGAGGCAGCTAAAGGAAGACTACCTTCACGGCTGAAGTCAGGAAACACAACACCAAAACCAACACCGGAGGCAGATTTAGAGCATCAGTATACACAGGCACAGAACTATTATGACAAGAAGAATGTTCCAAAACAAATGAAGAAGAGACTGAGGAGTGACCGAATCCTTTGAGCCTGTAAAAAACCTGCAGAATAATGGTTCAGGCAGGACCCAGGGGGCAATCCTTGGAACTTGCACGGGACTCACAGGAACCGTCGACAGATTAAGCGCCTTCATAACTTCACAAATTCTATAGCCAAAAGGATAAGGCATTCGAGGATGCTGACCATAATATGAAAACAAAAAATTTACCCGAGACACGAGTACAAACAAGAGAGTCTGGAAGGCGCTGTATCAGAAACCAAAAACGTACAACCACAGATTGACGCAGTAAATCTAAGGGATGTACACCAGCCTCTTAGTAGGGTCATTTGCTTGGAATCCGTGACCATTTTATTTCTACCTTTTTCTCTCGATGGATTTCACAACCTGAACCATTTTAAAGGAAAATTAGCTCCTATGCCCCTCTGAAATATGACGGCTAACTCTGCTAGAGCCCAATATTCAAAATGGCCGCCAACGCCATCTTGAAAAACATGATATGTAATATCTCTGGCATCAGATGAGCTACAAGGACGAATGAGGTGTCCTTTTTCACTAATTCTGGCATTACAAATCCACTGGAATGGTTATTGTATTGTATTGTATTGTATATTGTATTGTTATTGTATTGTATTATACTAATTGTACATACTAATCTGCCACTTCACTGTCACTACATGATTCACTGTATGAGCCACTATCAGAATCACTGTCCTCACTTCCGCTGCTATCACCACTGTTGTTCTCTGCCTGCGGTGTATATCTAATATTACTTTTTTACTGTTTCAGATGGATCGCATGCCCATCTGATGAAAATCGCCGACTTGTGAAGTAACCGAAATAATGGATAATAGAAGAGAGAGTGAAGAGTTACAAGACAAGACATTAAATGAATACGAGTGCATTTTACTCTGTGGTAAGCGATGTACCGCAGATGATCGTTTGGAAAACATTACACCTGAGAAGTGGGAATCCATCCGGGAAAAGTCTTTACAATGGAAAGAACTTGATAAGTTTCAACATATACATGAAAATGTGGATTGGGAGAAGGGACCAAAGGGTCACCACATGCATAGCACTTGTTACGCATCATAATCCAGCAAGCGCAAGCTCTCTCAAGCCGAAAAATGCAAACACAAATCTGAGGAACGTCTGGAAAGAGATGAATCATCAGATCAACTAGACCCTTCCCCAGAGGCCAGTGCACCTAAAAGGCTCCGCTCCAGTATGGGTATCCTTCACGATAAGACTCTATGTGTGTGGTGCATGAAAGGGGTATACAAGAGTAGTGATCGTGACAAGCAGATTTTACTCCTATCAACAGTAGATGCCTGGACTAAATTCAAGTTACATACTGTCCGTCTGGAAGATGATGTAATGAGATTGAGACTTGACACTCTGATTGCATCCATCCCAGATAGTCAAACAGCATTTGGGTTGGAAATCCGCTACCATCGTGCGGGCTGGCGCAAATATGTAAGCGACCACAAGCCCCTTTCAGATGAAAGCACTCAACATCTGCAGCATGTAAACCTCCGAGAGGCCCAAACTCTCTTCTTTCATCATATTCGTCGTCATCTTCAAAGACCATGAAATTCGCACACTGCAAGGCTTGCTGCAGGACTATAAGCGCATTATCTCAAATCACGGACATAACTCAGTAGTAAAATCCAGCTACTTAAAGAAAATTCTCGTCAATGAATTTGGGGAAGACATCGGATTTCATGAATGCATTCAAAAGAATGTGAGTGAACTGTGTTACGACCGGGGCTACGAATAAAACAAGGGCACTTAAAGATTGGACTAGTAATAGGGCACTATGCAACAACGGTACGCTAGATTCAAACCCTCGAACTTATATGCCGGCGAACAAAAACACCTATACACTCCAGAGTTAAGCTGCGAGAACGGGGTATCCTTAACTGGGCATAAATGTACTCTACTTCAGGCTAACCCACACTGGTATAGCCTGCTCACAAATAAGATGCAAGTTACGTTAAAATGCATAAAAAGGAATCTATGGAAAGATCAATTAAATCACTGCAAGATTTAATACAATAAAAAGATGCTTCAATACAGTTATTCTAAACAACAATAAACTCTTCACTCCTATCTGAAAGAAAGTGAAGTATAGTCCTACAGCATAGACCTGGAAACTTCTGAAGAAAGTCTGATGCTCATAAGATGCTCTTATCTTAAATTATATAAAGGCAGGAGGCAGGACACTACACGTGTCAATGGAATACACTAAAAGATAGGACATATAATGTTAACTGACACGAGAATACTATAAATGCGCAACGGTAGTAATGCTCGACACTAAAAGAAGTACTTCCTCATCAACGAAACAGTCTGCTATGGTTGTGCTGCTCAGCAACATCCTAGACTAATAAATGCTGTGAATAATAATGCGTACATATCAAAGAGCTTATATTAAATACTAACAAGTGTCTACTCAATAAATAATGTCTAGCTGGGATACTCTAGGTAAGGAACTGGGGTTGAGCAAGACAGGCTCGTAGTCTAGCGATGTCCTTAAGACTGCATCCTTTAAGTTACGTTAATTGAATGGGTGCTCTCTTGATAGATCCAGATCACAAGTATCTGGTTCTATCCTGGTGACCCTCAAAAGATAAGCAAAGAGGCAGCAAAGTGTGGAACTGGAACATGCCAAAGCCCTCAGTCAACACAATGCTGCACTCATAAAAGACGCAGCCGAAAAGACAACCTAGGCTACCACAGGACCGGTCGAAGTCGTGTAGGTATAAACAAACCGTACACACATCGGTGACAACGATTACAGTAACCTTATCCCAGTCTAGCATTAAATAAAAGAGCAGAAACACTAAATCAATAATGGAGACACACACAGAGTTCTTACCTCTACTAACTAAGAACCCTCAATCCTATTCTAAGTACATGTAAATATCTCAGAGGACGGCGCATGCAATACAATGGGCCGGCTATGGAAACCGTATGCAGAACCCAAGGGGATAAGTAATTGAATAAAGGTGAGGAGCAATGAAAAAGAAGGTCAGAGAGAGAGACAGTGGTAAAGGGGGTGATCGGGAGAGAGTATGCAAAGCGATGTTAGAAGCATGCACGCCAAGCCTGTCCTGAGGAGGGTAGCTCCTCGGGACCCTCACGCAGGAGGTTAGTTACACAGGAGCTCGTAAGGGCGCGATGGTCGGCCAATCACGGGCCGAGATGTCACAAGGCAGCAGGCCCCTAGAACGCGCCCGGAGCCACCAGCCAATCAAAGGCGAGGGAAAGCCCACGCAAGCGGGAAAACTCCTCCGAGCAAGGCAACACATACATACGCACGCACATATTACCACCTCGCTGCCTATATCTCTCTTTCTCCTTAACTCTACACAAAGCATCTTATATTCTATTATTGATATAAAATACTTCCCGTTGTCACAGACGAAAATAAAGACCACCACTGGACTGTCTGTGACAATGCGAGTACTATGAAAGAAAGAACAACATTCTCTGATAACTGTAGCCCATTTCGATGTCCCTGGCGGACGCTAGTGGCTAACGAGAGGCGATTCTGCCAATGCTGGTAGGTGTCACAACTGTTATATGATTCAACAGCAGTAGGTACCATACATCGAGGCGGCAATATCTTCATTGGGTGTCAGCAATGATCAGTTGGTGATGAATGTTGCGGCATGACTCAAAGAGCAAGTCATCCAATACTATTCCCTGGCTCCCATATATACACGAGTTGGAGAGAGAAGAAGACCTCAGTGAGCTCCTGCTGAAGCTGCTCACATGGCTGAAACACCCAAATAAGTCTGCAATTGATGACAGTCCATCCGTCCGATCGATTGCATCTAACCTCACAAGCTACATCACTGGAAAACGCACTGCATTTGAGATAAATCTCTCTGTCTTGCTACATGGACTGACCAAGAGTAGGGAGATAGTCAACATAATACACAAAGATGGACTGGGCATCAGTTACAATGACGTACTTATGCTGCGAGATTTTTGGGTGGTCAATGACCTCAAGTGCTCATCTGATTGCCCCTTCGAACTAGCTGAGGGTAAGACTGCTATCGCTATAGTCGACAACGATGACTTCAAGAGCGACACACTGACCGGTGCTGGCCAGTCACACCGCACTAATGTCATGTTTGTGCAGCCAGAATCATTTGATACAGAACTTCCTTCCGAGAATCACGAGGATAGACCAGTTCCCGGTGCCAACTTTGCATCAAACCTCTCGACAACTCTCAAAGAGCTCGGAAGTGAATTGCAAAAAGTCAACCCTGTTACGACCGGCACTACGAAATAAACAAGGGCACTTAATAATGGACTAGATGATAGGCTATATCTGCAACAACGGTACGCTAATTCCAAACCCTCTAACTATTACGCCGGTGAACAAAACACTTAAACCGTCCAGAGTTAATCCAATGGATAACGGGGTATCAATTAACTGGGTTTTAGTGCACTTCTACAAAGGCTTTCCGGTGACAGCAAAGCCTACTCACAACAGGAGTACTTTACGTTAATAAAATGCTCTTAAGTAATAACAATGCTTGAATAAACTATAACAAGATTTAATAAATGAGTATATGCTTACGTTAACTTTAGTGTGAGTCTGAACTCAACACTAAACTCTTCAATGCTCTATGAAAACACTGGAAGTCCAGTCCTACAGCAATCAGATAAAGAATCTTCTGAAAACGTCTGATGCTCTAAGATGCTCGTCAATATAGAACAGAAATAATACAGGGGCAGGACACCAAAGCATGTATCTTAAATACACCAACAAGTAGGATACATATATATAAAAACAAGGGAGTGCAACAACTCTGTGACAGCACTAATAATAGCCGCTCAAAACAGTACTTCTTTAGCCAACGTAACAGCCAAACTGGGTTGTGCACTATGCATCAACCTAGGCTAAAATAAGGCGTGAATAATTCCTAAAGCATACACAATTAAAGTTAATAAACACAATGCTGTCTTTCTCACTAATAAAGTCTAGCAGTGGCATAAAAGGTACCAGGAAACTAGGCAGAGCGCAAGCATGCTTGTAGCCTACTGTCTCCCCTTGAACAGATTTCCCTTATGTTACATTAAGTGACTAGGAGGCTCTCTTGGTATGTCCAGATCTCAAGTATCTGGTCTTACCCTGGCGCTCCACAAAGGTCAACAAAATGAGGTAGCAAGCATACAGGTGAGAGTAGGCAAAAGCCCTTCACTTGTATACTGCTACACTCGCAAAGGAAAAATATGCACAAGGGTTACAGGCTACCTAGCTTCGTCGAAGTCGTACAGGCTCTGACTTGCCACATACATAACTCAGACAATGACCTAAGATACCCTCCACTGTCTAGCATTAAATCGTAGGAAAGAACAGCTCAATAATTAGAAGCACCCCAATACTATGCTACCATGTGACTATGACTCTAATAATCCCTAAAGCTAGTGCAAAACATGTATGTGAGAACTGGTGCTGGTAATACGACTGGCCGACTATGGAAGTCGTATGTGAGAACCAGAAGGGATAAGTAAATGAATAAAGATGAGAAGTATTGGAAAAGAAGAAGTTCAGAGAGAGAAACAGTAGTACAGGGGGTTAGATTGGGGACAGATTGCAAGGGACATGTAGGACCAAGCACGCTATGCCAAGCTCTGCAGGAGACACGCGAGTAGGAGCCCCCCAGCACTAACAAAGACAGCGGCACCCAATCACAGACGACTACGTCATGAGGAGCAGGCGTCATATGATGCGCCAGGCCCGCCGGCCAATCACAAGCGTGGGAAACTCCGCCCGAGCGAGGAAGGCACACGTACATACACACGCACATAATACCACCTTGCTGCTCGCTCTCTTTCTCCTTACAACTTCACACAACATATCTTATACTCTATCAATGATATAAAATACTTCCAAGTGTCACAGACAAGAATAAAGACCACCACTGATCTGTCTGTGACAACATGAACACTATGAAAGAAAGAACATCATTCTACGATTATTATAGTCCATTTCACTGCCCTGGCGAGCGCTAGCGAGTTACGAGTACATTCTGGCAAGCTGGCCAGCGTAACAACCCATACAAGACAGCGAAGCGTGGGGAACCACCTCTCAGGAAGCCACCAGCTGATCAAAGTACTCCTCCTGACACATCGGTGCAAAGAATTCGTGGTGTGATCCATGCATTGGCCAGGGCGCAAGATGACCGAACGAGACCTAAGCCAGAAGAACAGACTGTGCCTGGGTTTTCAGGGTTTCACGCCAGCATGTCAAATGCAGATGAGAAGAGTCGAGCAATATACCACATGACCTATCCCAACCCACCCAGTAAGTTCTGGGACATTGAGACAATTCTCAATGATGTGATGTGTAAGCTTGCAAAATCAATCGAAGAAAAAAAGATGCCCTTTGCAATAATTGTTGGTGATCATCCTGTCTACGTGCTCATACTAGAGTTGAAAAGTGAGAATGCTGAGCTGTTCAGCAAAATCTTACCATTCATGGCACCCTTCCACATCCAAATGTCGTTCATCTACACTATATACAAGAGATTTAAGGGATCTGGCATCTCAGATGTGTTGGTGGTAGCTGGTGTTATAGCAGACGGGTCTGTTGATCAGGCCCTTCGTGGAAAACATGTTAAGCGTGGGGTTCGCTGCTTGCGACTATTCTACGAGACTCTGGTCCACCATGTCGTAGACAAACGTTTGGAAGGTTCCCCTCTATCTGAAGAAGTAAAGGCATCCCTTGCCAAGCTTCGACATCCGATTGATGCACAGGAATTTGCAGATGAACATGCAGAGCTAGAGAGAAATGCTGAGCTGAAGGACCTCGTTGTTGCTCTCTTCAAGGACTTTGAGGGTGCCCTACAAGCAGAATACTGGATTTCATTCATGGAAATGGTTGAGGTTCTAACTCAAAATATCCATGCAATCAGAACAAGCAACTGGACTGAGTTCAAGTCCTCACTCAAGCTCATGCTTCCTTTGATGCAAATCTATGATAATGACAAGTATGGTCGGCATCTCCCCGATGTCACCGCAGTACTTGATACCCTTCCTGTCGATCAGGCTGCATTCATGGAGAGTGGTATGTTTGCACAGTCAATGACAGGAAAACCATATTCGTGTGTCGCCCTCGACATATGGATAGAGTAAAAAATGAATAAGGGCTCTAAGCTGAAGTCTGCTTGGTTGGCCATTCTGAACAATGAAAAGCAGCTCCTTTCAAACACTCGGAATGTGAATAACATCAATCGGGTGAGAACAAAGGTCCATCGCCATGCTAATCGCAAGAAACAAGGAAAAGGGAAGCATGCCGATTGCTCGTCGAGTAAAATGAAGAAGGATGAATAAGCTGTACAGGATATAAGTGCATGTCTCACTGAATTAAAGTGTGATTCATTTGACCATACAAACAAGACACTTCGATCCCTACAGTCAGGAATCCCAGCCTCAGACGCTCTCGCTGCCGACTTGAAATCGGCAAAGGAGGATGGCACAAGCAAACTGAAACTGAATGAGAGAGTGTATTCCAAGACCAAGTCTCTCAACGACAGAGTTCCCCGTAGCAAGCGTTTGAACTTTTCAACTCAGGAATTGAAGAAAGCAGATGGTGAGAACCTGAAGGGAAAGACTGAGGAAATGGAGCGTAATGCCTTGGCCTCTGTTCTCGGACTGGTTGAAACGAGTGGTGCCCTCAAACTTCAAGAAGTCCTGCAGCATCGTGTTACAGCCGAGTGCCTTTCCATCTTCAACGTCAATGGAACCATCCGTAAGGCACAGAAAAGCAAGCTTCAACAATAACTAACTAGGACTGTCATTCCAGAGCCTGATGTATACACGTCTATTATTGATATGGGCCTCATCTGGCGCCTAACAACTCCTACCATTGAAGACAGAGAGAAGGGAGACGGTACCAAGTATACCTGGGGAGATTATGCAGAGAAGTTGGTGCACTTCGTTCTAACGAGACACAAGCATGCTGAGCGCATCATTTGCATCAATGATTCATATGATCAGAATTACACAATCAAGGACAATGAGAGAATACTGCGCCAAAAAAAAATGCCAATCAGCAATGTCTTCATGAAGACAGAAGATAAATTTCCTTCTAGTAAAGTTTTCCATGCTCTCCTGGGTAAACCTGAGAACAAAATTCGCCTTCAGGCATTTCTTCAAACGGAATTCCAGAGAACAGCAGCAACAACTAGCACCGAGATCATCTACTGTGTAGTTGGCACCACAGGCAAGCTTGTGCCAGAGCTCACATGCTCCCATGCAGAGGCAGATACGGCATTGCTCACCATATATAGTGTGCTCCGGTCAGACAGCTACACAGCAGCTGTCGTTCTTGACACAAGAGGACACAGACAACTACGTGCAAGCGGCATATGTTGCTCAGAAGACAACAGGAATCCTGTGTGTGAAACGCAAACGTCAGCTTATCGATGCCCGATGTTTGTGCAGTGAGGCAATGGCTGCATCCATCGTACCACTTCATGTCCTCACTGGGTGTGACCACAACTCTGGCTTCTATGGAGCAAGCAAGAAGCTCATCGCAGATCGCCTGGAGAAGTCTAAAGAGGCACACGACCTGCTAGCAGCATGTGGTACACAGCTCCTAGTCACAGAACAGGTCATCAGTGATTTGGAGTGGTTTGTCATTCGATATGTCTATGGTGATACCAAAAGCAAGACCCTGGGAGATGCGAGGGCAGCGAAGTGGAGAGCTCAGAAGAAAAAAGCACTATCCGACTTGTGCCTGACTTGGACAGTCTCCGTCCACACTTGGAGCGTGCAAACTGTCTTGCATATTTGCAAAAGCATTACCAGCTCCAAATTCACCCCTCCCCGATCGGCCATGGATGGCATCTTGTAAATGGCCTACGTCTGCCTGTCCGTTCAACCCAGCCCCCACTTCCCCCATCCATACCACTACCGACAAATCCGCAGGCAGAGAACAACAGTGATGATAGCAGCGAAAGTAAGGACAGTGATTCTGATAGTGGCTCATACAGTGAATCATGTAGTGACAGTGAAGTGGAAGATTAGTATGTACAATTAGTTTAATACAATACAATAACAATACAATATACAATACAGTACAATACAATACCCATTCCAGTGGATTTGTAATGCCAGAATTAGTGAAAAAGGACACCTCATTCGTGTTTGTAGCTCATCTGATGCCAGAGATATTACATTTCATGTTTTTCAAGATGGCGTTGGCGGCCATTTTGAATATTGGGCTCTAGCAGAGTTAGCCGTCATTTTTCAGAGGGGCATAGGAGCTAATTTTCCTTTAAAATGGTTCAGATTGTCAAATCCATCGAGAGAAAAAGGTAGGAACAAAATGGTCACGGATTACAAGCAAATGACCCTACTATCTACCAGCAAGCTGGGAATCGGAGACGACCGAAAAGCTCCAGTTGCAAGACGGAATCCAGCATGATGAATAGCATCTAGAGTCTTAAGTCTGGAGTCCGTGGCAGAGGAGTAAACCTCACAGCCATACGACAGTTTGGATGTGACAAATGCCTGAAACAAATGCAGTAGCGTTCTGCGATCAGCACTTCAAGAGGTGTGTGACAGAACCCTTAACAGATTCAAAGCCTTCATACACGATGCCTTCAGAATTGTCAAGTGCGGAACCCAATCAAACGTGAGACCCAAGTACTTTGTCTCTGCCACACAACCGAGTCTCCTGCCACAGAGCATTAGATCAGGGTGAACCCCTCGTATTCTGCAAAAGTGCATAGCCACAGTCTTTGATGGGGAAAACCGAAAGCCCTTGGAATCAGCCCATGCAGAAATCCTGTCCAACGCAAGTTGCATACGTCGCTCAATAGCAGACATGCGGGAACCAGAAACCCAGATAGCTAAGTCATCCACATATAGGGACGAGGATACCCCAGCAGGCACAGCGTCTAGAATGCTATTGACGGCCGCCTCAAACAAAAATGCACTTAAGACACAACCCTGAGCGACACCTTCCTCCTGGCACAGTGGCGCAGAGAGGGAAGAACCCACAAGGACCCGAAACACACGCTCAGTCAAGAAGTCTCTAAGCAACACCGGCAGGCGACCACGTAATCCAAAAGCATTACGTTGCCGTATAATTCCATGTCACCAGGCTGTGTCATAAGCCTTCTCGAGGTAAAAAAACACAGCCACAAGATGTTGCTTAGAGGCAAAAGCTTCACAGATTGAGGATTCAATCGGCCCGGCCGAAAGAACTCGCCTATACAGATAGCCTCACGCGGCAAGATATGACATCAATATCTCACTTATTGCCGGGTTACAGAAGTGGTACCTATGGTTTTCTGATGAGGTAAGTGGTCTACTTCAAAACTGCAGTCTGTAACTTAGGGCACTTTTTTTGCGCACGGGAACCCCCCAAGCTGATAGACTACTTGTAATTATCAACTCTTTCAGAACAGGTAAAGTCTCTCCTAGCATATTCTATCTAAGTTATGGTGTTTTATGCAGCTTTTAAGGATCTATGGTAGCTATGGGTTAACAGAGATAGTGTGCAATCCTTTAATTGCTAGAGATCCTTCTTATGCTGACTAAAATAATTTAATGATAGCCAGAATATGTGAATAAGATGTCACCCGCAATTAAATGGTTGAAGAGGGATACAACATATCCTCGTATGAACAATGGAGGAAGGTCCCGCATGTTTGCTTGGTTAATAAGTAATGTAATAGCATTATTTTGAATATTGTCCAACTGGCTTGGTTTTTCTGGACTTCTCCCTCATGTAACTTACTGTAAATATCTGACTAAAATATAATTTAGTTTTCACTGCCGCTTGAATATTCATGCATAACATAATTCCAAACTGTATTGGAAATCCATTTATCAATGTTATTTCAGAAAAATAATATTATTTGACTTTTTACCTAAAATTAATCATATGATCTTAACAATTAAGTATTGGAATATCGATATAAATATATTCGTTTCCATGACGAACCATCGCATTCACCAAACAAAATAACTTTTGAATTGTATTGAAGTATCTAAGAAACGTTTTAGGAGAGACAGACCTCTAATTGCAAAGAATCTTTTAGGATTTTTCCAATTAGCCTGGAATTAACGTTTTTGTTGTGTAAGTACAACGAGAAGAGTAATCAATATCTCGTTAAAGCCAAAACATTAAGGTGGTAATGGGCTAGAAGTGGAGAGAGAGAGAGAGAGAGAGAGAGAGAGATAGTACAATGGTGTACACAGGAAATCAAGCAGCAACAGGTCCAGTGACCCCTCAAGGCTGCTTGCCCTCCAAAACACTGATAGTTAAGTGTCCAAACAGTAGTTTAGAGTGGGTAAGGGACACATGGAAAGGGAAGACTGCCTGGGACAAATGTCCTTGGCAGGATTAACACCTTACGAGCGGCCTATGCGGTTTATTTATATGTACCGCACAGCGGGGCGTTTTTAGCCAAAATAGGGCTGTTTACGTGATCATTTTCATGCCTAAATAAGACCCAGAACGTAAAACAAGTACCTATCCCTGAAAGGGCATAAACAGAGCTTTCGAATGACACCATAACGATCCTTGTATGATGGATAGTTTTCTTGCAATAACCGTGCAACGCGAGTGCAAAAAGCAGGTAATTCGGTAGTTTCGGTACATAATTGAGTATGTAGCGAGTGAGAGAGGGAGGAGGGAGCTGAGATTTGTGTCAGTAGGTTCGCCGCGGTGGTCTGGAGCAGTCATACGCTCGCTAGTCTCCTGCCACCACTTGTCTCTCTCTCTCAGCCACATTACGTGCTGAAATTGCCACTCGACCTATGTCGAGCGCCGCCACATAGTCCAGCTTTATTTAACTCGACTTATGTTGCTCGCCGCTAATTAAGGGTTAAGAGATGTTAGTAGGGGACAGGTGTTAGTAATATAATAGAGGGAAAAATACACTTTATTCATTTACAAATGTAGTCAATGACATCTCGCCACATAAGCGTATCTTCGTATCTTCAGACGCACACAAGTATTGCTACCCATCCACCATCATTTAAGGCAAGATGTTTGTTTAGGCGAAGTATAAATTAATTAATGGTGATGCAGTCTATGACATCTCGGGGAAGCCCATTCCAAAAGTTGACAACTCGATTGAAGAAGACATTCTTAGATTCGTGTGAGTTTAAAGATTTACCAATAATTTTGCAACCCTTCCCCCACTTGTAATTTGATTGGTCGATAGTGAAATATTTATTACAGTTCATATTGTCGATGCCTTTGATGATTTTGAACAATTGAATTTAATCTCCTCTTAATTTGCGCTGGGTTAAAGGAAATACATTTAATTATCTAAGACGCTCCTCGTAACGTTTGTTCTTTAGGCAAAGTAAAAAATTTGTAACTCTAATGTTGAACAGAGAACGAAAAGAGAAGAAAAGAAGAATACAAGAGCCACCCCTGTTTCCCCGTGCTCTAACCACCACAAGCATGGGAAAGCTTCCTCAAGAAATACAGGAGCTACCCCTGGTTCCCCGTGCTCTAAGACATCAGCCACCAGCCACAATTATGGGAAATTCTCACAGCCAATCCACTCCCTGCTTTCAAACCATGCCAGCCAACCACAGGGCAGCATTTCCTCTGTGTCCAGATCTACAGTATGATGAGAGGATGCTTATGCAAGTTGCACATCAACGTCCCAAGTCCTACAGGCATAAATGGATGTAAACAAGAGGATCATATACGACAGCTACGAAGATGCCAGAACCTCCCTACAACTATGACTACTAAGCGAGAAATAAACAAGTTCACCTCAAAGCTCAAATAATGGTCTCCGCATATTTAGGGAGATTTCTATGTTAATAAGCTAGCTAAACCCTATGTAAGTGTTAATTATAATAACTACGAGGTAAGCCATCATGTAAATATTAAACCTCGATACCTAGACTAAGTAATTTACCTCACAACTTCATCACAACCAAATCCCCATATCCCTATTATTTTGAGCCCCTGTAAACGAGAGTCAAGAATAAAGCCGCATATTACCTCTAGGAAATTGTAGAGAAGTATGCAAACCTCACCTGCGGTACTACCCTAAACCTGAACAAGGAGCAGAGTAGCTAATCACAGTAGTGGCTTTGTACCAGCCTGCCCCTACCCTGCCCAGAGAGTGTACTTGCCTGATGTACCCCCTGAAGCCCTGCTCGAGTGATGCCCTACACTCCTGAAGTCTGGAACCTGAAGTCCTGCTTGAGTGATGCCCTACACCCCTGAAATGCTGCTCCATGGACGTACGATCTACCTCGGCCAGACTCGTACTCTCTCTCTGCCCTCCAATATTACCCTAAGTGTCCCTGTGTATCTTACGTTGTGTTTATTGTTGTCGAGGTATAGGTAAAATATGTGAATCGTGTTGTGATAATTTATTCTGAGATCTGTTTCTAAGATTCTTGATTGCGTACTGTGTTAATCCTTCTGAACCTTATATAAAGTCCTTGCTAGATCTGTGTCCAAGACATAGCTCTCTTGATTAATTAATCTTCTATAGAACGTCCTACGCATACGTTATATAATTGTGTTTATTAATTCACCTCACCACGCACTCACAAATTTTCCTAATTTATGTATTCTGTTATTTATGTTGTAAGTTGAGGTCGAAGCGTATTTCGTGATTCAATTCCCTTTCCTAATACATAATAATTACCTAGAACCTATGCCCATTTGCATAACTATTTATCTCAGTCTACTCGAGTATAAGTATTATTATTTCATAAACTTATTTCTTTCCCGAGCTCCCCAATCCACGTTCGATTATATAATCGCCTCTGTAATTGTTTTATGAATTCGTCTTGACATTCATTTGATTACTGATGTAAGTAATTCTGATTCTTCCTGCCTAGGAATTCTAGCATTGCATAGACTCTGTTACTTAATTGCCCATCATCTACCATACACCTCGTATTACGGTGTATGCTTATTAAGACTGTTAACTCGTTCAGACATCTTGGTTATACTGCCATAGGGGTATTTCCTTAGCACAACTTCGCTGTGTGTATTAATTTTCTTTCATAATTAATATTGTTTTAATTATCATTTTACGCTAATAAATCATAAGCGTCTCCAGAGCATTCGTTGACTAAGTTCGTTTAGTTGATTATAATTTGTTCTCAAATACAATTAGTAGATATTATTCTATAATTGATTCATAATTGTATGCTAAACATTACATCTGAATTCTTCGACTCGTTTCGTTATTATTACATGCTATCGTTTGAAGTGAATTTAAGATTCCCATCATAAATTACATAATTCAAGTTACGACTATAAGAATTTGTGCAAATAATTAATTAATATTCTGCCACCAATCTCGTTGTAATATTATTGAAACTAAATTCATAGTTGTACCAACTTAAATCTTATTTTCCAACAACGCAGTCCAACTTCATGACCTGACCTCCCTTGTTAATGAGAAGGTCACCTTAGGATACGAGTCTACCTAGATAGCACGTACACCCACTACCGTGTGACTCATCCACCATACCTGTGTGCTTATTTATCCTCTCAAATCACCCAGTATCTCTTGTATTGAGATTGTGTTCTAGTATCTTTATTGCTGATTATTCACGGAAGACACTCGACTCGCATCATTATTATTATTTAGGGTTGATACTATAAGTCACGTGTTTTAATTTAGTTGCTATTTTATTACCTTATTTTAAACCACATTTGTTTCCTGATTGAATCTCATTGATTATCTAAGTTTTCTATGTATTCCATTCATTGCCTGATATTTCTAATAACTATCAAGGTAATACTTTATCCCGGATTATGAGTCTATATTCGTGAGCTGGAAATATAAATGATTATGCAAAGATTGTCTAGTCCTGAAGCTAGACGGTATCTAGAATAAACCTATTTGTGAATTACATGTGCGTTGTTACTGAGTTCTGTATTACCTAATTGAATACCTATGTTGTGCTATTAAAGACATGTTCGGTGTGACCCTGTTGGGATTTATTACGGTCTATAAGTCCATATCTGGATTTTAGTAGAGACTATAGCACGAGCTATAAATATTATAGCCCGACATAACACTGGCGGCAGCGGTGTCTCAATACGGCATATGAACACGAACGTTCTTACTGTAAGTTTTGTTGTTTCTGGTATTCAATTAGTGTATTTACATTATTCATCATGGCAGCCCTTAGGTCTCTTGATATCCCGGCATTTAAGCCTGAGGATTACGATATCTACACTTACCTGGAAATAGTCAAACCGGTCCTGGACATTATGTTCGGAAACGTGGATGCTTCCAAGGTACATACAATTGTGGTTAAATTGGGAAAATATGCAACTAAAGTGTCGGGATATGTGCACGACAATATGCCTGGGTTAACCTGGGCACAGTTTAAAGTTTATGTCTGAACAGCAATTAATCCAGTTTTGGGACACACAATTGCTGACAAAAAGTTTCACGAGGTAAAATACTCAGGAGACTTGTATGAAACTATTGAAAAGTTGCAACAGATCGCCTTGACTGCTTTCCCGGATGAAACTACCGCCCAGAGGAAGAAAATCATCTTCAAAGCCTTGGTGAGGATCTTGCCTGACCCAGTGGCAAACCACTTCTCAATAGTGGAACCAACAAATTATGACGCGGATCAGCCTGTCATCCGAAGAATCAGGGCATTACGCAAATCCAGGGAACAAGCCACCAAAATCGCCATGATCAGTAAAGTCACCACCCACCCCACTTCCAGTACAGCATCCAACAGTAGTCCTGTAGCTCCTAGGGCAGCTGACAAAGCTGAGGAGTGGGCCAGAATCTGTCCTGCAGATTGGAAACCCTGCACCAGATCATGCTTGCTGTGGTGTCTGAAGAGGTCTTTCAACGAACTGACCAGGAAGAGGACCAGGACTCCAAATTGGTGGGCACAGATTCCCTGGATCAAGCCGCGTCCCATTGCAACCATTATTGACGACGGGACAGCTGGAATTGAAGAAGGAGAACTGGAGTCATCATATCAGCCTGAACTCATCCAGCAAGAACCGCTGGATTTTTAGATTGCCCCCCAAACAAATAGTCGTAACCATGGCGGGGGCTCATGACAGGACATCGGATGGTGGACTTCCGGTGTATCACAAAATCACGCTGAATGGGGTTAAAATTCGACTCCTCATTGATACGGGAGCTTCCCGTTCTTGCTTATTCCTTCCCATTTACCGGAAACATAAATTTTTTGGGGGGGAAATGCAGTCTTCCTCTATCATCCTCATTTGTGCCAATGATCAGGTTATTCCCAACCTGGGTCAGTCACTCCCTTTATGTGTAAATACCCCACATCCAAATCACGGAGTTCATCACTCCTTTGTGATTTATAATCCCAGTGAATCCAAGTATGATGGATACTTGGGTCTTGATCTGTTAATTTCTCTAAGTGCCTCAATAAATTGCAGGTACAGGACACTGTCTTATGATCCACCGACCAACCCTGAAAAAAAAAACACCATCTTCTTTAGATAACTTGAAGCAGCTAAAATCCACAACTTTGCCAGTACCTCTCCCTATCACTGCTACATCCCAAAGTAAGATAAATTATATTCCCTGCCACAATCACGTAATATCTCCAGCCATAGTTTCCGCATCCATTATAGTTCCCCCTCATCACGAAAAATGGATACCATTGGTTCCTACCATTCAAGGAAATATCCTTGTGACCCCACACCTCCAAAGCCCTTTCAATGGGGTATGCCTAACCGCTCCTTGCCTGCTACCACATCAACTTAACTGTAACATAATTGCTAATATCTCTGACCAACCTGTCACCTTGCCAAAATGCCTTGCCATCGGCGAGTTAGAAATGTATTCTGAGGAACTGTCTGTTCCCTCTGATTCTTCCCCTCCTTACAAAAAAACCCTTCCTGACATACCTTCCACTCTCACTGCCAATCAACAAACTGACCTCAGAAACCGCCTAATTTCCTATCAAGATATGTTTGCTACCTCTAACCGAGATATGGGGAAAACTGAAATGTTGCATCACCCCATTCACACCGTGGGCCACCCCATCAAGCAACCAATTAGGAGGAAAAACCCGATACAACAACAGGAAGAAGAAAAACAAGTCCAAGATATGCTCGCCACAAAAAAGAAAATAGACAAAAACATATTTACAAATTATATATATATAGTTCTCATGCTTCCTCTAGATTATAAGTTGTGGTTGCATCTGACATTAATTAAAAACATATCATAAATATTGAGATATATAATTATGTTTAACTTTAAATTTGAATGAAGCAAGGGACGAAGCCGATTTTAGGTCAGCTGGGAGTGAGTTCCATATGCTGCATCCTCTGTAACTAATACACTTTTGAGCGTAAACTGATTTAACCTGTGGCAATTGTAAGTGATTGCTATTTCCTAAGCTATAGTTGGCACATTCTCTGATTGAAAACTGTATAGAACAATGTAAACTATTGGGTAAAACTTTATATACGAGCATACTAATAAAGTTATTAATAGTATCGTTAAAGTTCATTATCTTCAAGCGTGCATATAGTAGTTCAGTATGTTCGAATCTTGAGTCATGGTTTCATATTCGTATTATCTATAAATATAACAAAATTTAATGTAATGGGTTTAGGTTTGATTGATATGGTGAAGACCATAAAGAAATACAATATAGTAACTGGGGGTATATCAAGCCAAAATATAATAATCTTAATAAAAGTATACTTTGAAGTTGCCAAACCAGACTTTCTGTAGAAAACGTTGCTGCAACTGTGTTACCATCCAACAAGTGTTCCATAAATTACAGCTTCTTCCGCTTGCGCCACTTAGCTGGAAGGCTAATTTAATGTTTCATAAATATTGTGAAGTGGGTAGCGTAATTATGATAAAGAGAACTAGGTGGGTTATTAAGCATTGTTATACAAACTTTATGGTCCGTACTAGGCAGTCTGGGCTTAGATAATAAACTATATATATTTATACCTGTATAAATATATAAACACATATATATATAACATAACACATAAAATATTGGTATCTGAATGAAGGAGTTGATAATAAGTTCGTCCATTTCGCCTGACCATAAAATAATGCTTTAGTCGGGTAGGGTAAGTAGTACTGGCTGGAAAGAGAGAGACAGAGAGAGAGAGAGAATTGTAAATATATTGTTTCCTCAGACAAAATGCCAGATTGGCCGAAGTTATGTTGAATCTCAATTGCATATTAAAACATGCCCGGAAGATGTGGTATATATCTGTAAATATATTACATAAATATGCATATACCTCTTTTATGCACATGCTAACAATATATAAATATAAGCATAGTCACACACAAAATGCTCTACGTATTATTTGAAGTGGCTGGGTGGATGATGGAGACATAAGCTTCAGTACAATCGTTCAGGGAAGGATATTATGTTGTTGTTGTTATGTGTGGGAGAGAGTGTGTATTGTGTGTGGCATTATTTACCCCTTCAACACGATGACGCCTTTTTACCTATGATTATGGCTAAAGTTAGACGATTGTATACAGCTTAAGATTGGCCTATGATTTGCATAGTTTATTGAGATCGTATGTAACCTTTTCAGCCCTACAGGTAGTTTACATGCAAAAACAAGTCGGCTAATGGTAACCATGATGGCGTTAAGGGGCCGTCTGGGGTGCCTGAGTGTGTGTGTTAAAACTACAGTAAATATATGCAAGTGAACATGTGCAGGGAAAGGATACTATAGTGTTGTTTTGTACCTGTGGGTGTTAGTATGGTGAGGGTCCCCATTATTTGCCATTAAGTTTAAAGGTGTTGCTATGAGGTGTACTGTATATTACAATCTACTCTATACCAATAGTGTTTTGAGATAAACAAAAAGGTTATGCATGTGGTGAGCTCTGTATGGAAGACTGTAAATAATCTTACCGACTTCTGTAAAATGAAAGTTATTTGTGGTTATTATTAAATAGAGTAGAAGTGCCGCTTTACCCAAAATCAAAACGGCATACCCAACTTTGCGATGGGTTACCATCATCCCTACTATTACCACCATTATAACTACTACTATCACCATCATCAATGCTGCTATCATCACTACAACTGCCACTATCATCACTAAAGCAGTCACTTTCACCATTACTATCACCATCGTCCCTAACATCATCACTACTGTCATCATTATCACTACAACTATCACCTTTATCACTACCATTATCACCATCATCTTACAATCACCATTACAACTGTCACCATCATCACTACTACTATACCCATCATCAATACTGCTAGTGCTATCACCATCATCATTACTACTGTCACCATCATCACTACATCACTACTACTATACCCATCATCAATTTTGTTTTGTTTTTGTCTATGTGATTGAGGGAGGCAAAAGGCATAACTGCCTATAGCGAGTGCCTCCCCCATAGTTGAAAGAGTGACAGGGCCAAAATCAAGGGACGTTCGAGCCAAAATGCCTGGACACACGGAGTTTGAAGCAATTTAAGTCATAGGAAGAGGGAAAGACTGATTCTGGGAGAGTTCCAGAGCTCAGCTGTTGAGTAGAAGAAAGTTTGAGAGTAACGTTTCACTCTTGGGTTGGAGAGTTGCACAGAGTAGGGGTGGGATTGAGTTGCAAGACGGGTACCACATGCCCTACGTAAAGGAGGTGGTATGCACTGGGATAGCTCTGAGGAACACTGATTATTAAAGTAGCGATAGAATAGCGAGAGAGATGCAACATTGCAGCGGAGAGAGAGAGATTGCAGAGAGTTGGTGAGTGGACGGGAGTTAATGATACGAAAGGCCTTCCTTTCAAGTTTGTCTAGGAGAGCGGTGTGAGAGGAACCTCCCCACACGTGTGAACAATACTCAATACAAGGGCGCACTATGCCTCTGTACAGAGCAAGAAGCTGTGCAGGGTAAAGAACCCCCTAAGGGGGTTGAGCACACCCAGCTTCTGGGAGGCTGCCTTAGCAAGACTGCTAAAATGGTCCTTCCAAATGAGAGCAGAAGAAAAAGAGACACCAAGAATATTGAGAGAAGATGAAGGGTTGATTTTTGTATTGTTGAAGAATAAGGGATAGTCCGCTGGGAGATCCTGACGGGTAGATAGATGGAGAAATTGGGTTAGTACTATCACCATCATCATTACTACTGTCACCATCACCACTACTACTATACCCATCATCAATACTACTATACTCTATCCAACTCAACCTTGCCGCCGGCCTCTGCAGCAAATACGAGACCGCGCCTGTGATTGGCTGGCAATGACATCACGCCCTAGACATTAAAGGTTCCAGAATTTCCAGAGTTTGTATTATATGCACTTATCCTTGACGTGGTTACAATTTAGCCAAGTTATTATACTAGAAAGTAGCATACAAACCCCGTTGTTATTTCGCATACAACACACTGAGCATAATATTCAGAAACCGCCGAAAAGATGGAAATGCAGTGTATAAATATAAAACAAACCACCTCCTGGCAACACTGCACTGGCCCGGCGGCGTCTTTTAAACTCTCAAATATTATCTTATTTATGTCTGTATGTGCAGATATAACCATTATCTATTCATGTTTACCTTTCGTTGGCTTCGTACTATTGTTGATAAGGTCGCAGAGTATGGTAAGCAAAAGAATAACATATAAAATATAGCCTATGGCGGAACATGAGGATATCACATTATCGTATGAATTAATTCAGCTTTTCTTTTATATTCCATATATATTAATTATATTAGATAGGTTTAGGTCATTCTAATGGTGTGATAAGTGATATCCGAACCTTAAGAGCTATAAAATACCACATGTAACACATTAAATCGTAAGATATAATACTGTAAACACAAGCAAGGTAAGAATTACCGTCACTGTCTACTTTAAATATGTGCGAAGTCAAGCACGGCCTGTGATTCGCTAATACGCACAGGCCCGATAGTCCAGTAAATCTAGCAATCATTTAACTGGACCTAGAACAAATTGCAATAGAAGGTTTTTTGGCTTTAACTTGTTTATTAGGTCCCTCTGATGAACATATAAAAAGTCTCCAACTTTTGGACACCTGGAAAGTGGTTAATTTACAGCCGAAAAACCTTACAGACAGGCTGAACTGTCTCTTTCACAAGGGGTGACACAGGCACTTTGTGCTTGTATGGGTTTTTTGACCTGTTGTCCCTCTTTTTTATAAAAAACAAAACAAACAAACCATGACGTAGTATGACGTCATTCAGAGCCAATTATGTAATTCATGATAGGAGTTCGTATTCACTTGGATCATCGGTGCTTGCATCAAAGTTGCTATTTTGACAGAGTCCTTTACATTGACCACATGCACTGGAACATTCAAGCTCATTCCGTTTGCAACTACAGCGTTGAGTGTCACAGTTGCCCTTACACTGACATCTGACCAATTTCAGTAGTGAATCAGGAGCCACTGGCGAATCCATCGTCTTCGGTTCAAGCTGTCCCTTCCGCAGACACCAGCCCCATTTCTCGGGGTCCACACAGTTCCCCATCCATTCCTGGACCTGACAATAAACTCGGAACGAGTGGTATTTGGCTGCATCGGTTGTTGGGGGAAGGCTGTGAACTTCAACGGTAGTTGAACTTTTTGCCACCTTGTTGCAAAACTTTGTCTTTCGCAGTCCGTCAAGGGTGTCATTTCCTTTTCCCCCGTACAAATAAACCAAGGCCTTTTCACCAGCTGATGATATCGCGTCTTTACTTCCACTTTGGCAACAGAATGCTTCTATACATTTCAAGAAACCGTTGTCTTCCCTCACTTTCCTCAAGGCAGCCCCTTTACCAATACCATACAGTCGTGAGGTTGTGTCACATCCACAGAGTGCATGGACAACTGGCAGGACACGACAGATGCTTTCACCGAGAGCTTCTGCTACTGAGTTAATATGCCAACATTTCCCACCTTCCTTGCTCGACTTGAAGTACAAATCATTCATCCCTCGTTCCGCATAATGACACAACAGCACCAACAAGTCTGTGTCCTCACCTATCACATATGTCACGGTTTCCCTTGCATGCTCAATTCCCTTCTTCGCAATCATGACATCTGCATCTGCTGGTGCATTGACACAGTCAATTCCATTTGCCTTGAATGTTTCACACAATAAGTCAATGAAGTTTTGCTTATTGTCCGAGTTTGACAAGAAGTTTTCCTTTTTTGACCGAAGGGGCATGGTTGGAGTGAACATCACCTTTTGACCAAAGACTCCTTTTGATCGTCGATTGTGTGTCATGTCCTTGGTAGTAGGTCCTGATTTATAACCGTCGAATACAACCACCGGGTTGAGAAAGTTTTTGGAAACATGCTTCATGTACATGCTTGCAATGTCCTCAAATGTGTCACCCTTCTTCCATGGAATCCTTTGCAATAAGGAACCACCATCCAGAACATGGGTCACAGTCCTTTCTTCCTCAAATGATTCCAATGACGACTTGGGAACAACAGCAGCTATCTCATCTCCTAGCTGTGGTTTATTGGCTTCCCTGAGCCTCCCCCACTTATCGAACAGAGCAGTAGGGTAGCTAGACAACTCATACGCAAAGACCTCTTCAACACCTAAGTCCCTGTTATTAGCAAAGATGAGGAGCCTCTGGAAAAGGAGCTGTGGGTCGATTGGTACTTTTTCAGCACTGATTGTAACCTTTGCACCCAACGACTCAACTTGATCTTTCTTCCTAAATGAAAAGTCAAAAGCATTGCTACCTTCCATCTTCTGCACAATGTTCATACCAACCTCATACAGTAAATGAGGATTGGCCGAGGCTGGTCCTGTCACACCGTTGGCAATATTCCTGAGTTCATTTGATTCTTGAAATGGATCATAATCCTTGAAGAATGCGAGAACCTTCTCTGTGTCCTTCCTATCTCGTTCACGCCTTGCTTCAGTCATTTCTTTTTGCTGCTCAGAGGTGTGGAAATGCTTCCCTGTCAGTTCTTGCATAACTTCACTCACCTCAGCGCAGGCTGGCATAGCAAGTAACCAGCGCAGGCGTTGCGTTTCCTCCATGCCCCTACCACGTGTCAATCCACCATTCGTTTTCAAAGAGCGCATCAAAACCTGCTCTATAACCAAGTCGCTTGGCAGTCCTGCCCACAGCCGATCACTTCGGCGGATCACAAATAGACCGGAGTTCAATTGACAGAACATGTCTGGGTTGAGCTGCTCAAGTTCAATCATGTCTTGAATGTACACATGGGCTGACTTGGCATAATTGTTATGACCACACGCTGCAAAGTACGGCAACATCTCCTGGAGTGTTCTGAGGTACAGTAGGAAATCGCCCATTCTCAGTGCCCTCAGGAAGCGACGCAGCAGGTCAATCATGTCCATGTATTGAATCCATAGCTTTCCCATCTTATGCTCTGCTAAGGAGCTCTTCTCAGCTTTAAGTTTTTCAGAAATTCTGTTGAAAACGTCTTTACTGCAGACTTCATCCGGTGAAACGTCTTCACGCAACAGCTTATCCAAAAGATCTGCAGCCTCCTGGAAGTCCTTGCATGTGTCACTTTCCTCATCTACCATTGAGAGTTTTTTTTTTTTTTTTTAAGAGACAATGAATGGAGGAAGGAAAAACACAGATAAAACAAAAAGGTCCATGTGCCTAAAGGCATCCTCCATTCATAAAATGTTTGTAACAACTGGATTTAAACATTTGTTGATTGTAAGTTTGTGGAAAGCAATTCGAGGGAAGTGAATTCCAAAGCTCTGGGATAAATGAATTCTGATAAGCAGAAGTTCTGCATTGTGGAGGAGAAAGTGTAAATTCATGGGCTCTCTCAGCTGCCCTAGTTCTACGGGGAAAGATGTGGAGAGGCGGCACAATTGAAGCAAGTTCCTCGGAACAATTGCTGTGAAAATATCTGTAGAATAATGCAAGGGATGCAACGTTTCTTCGTATGGCTAATGTAGGAAGGTCCTGTGTGATTGCAGGGTTATTGATTAATCTAATAGCTTTATTTTGAATTTGTCCAACTGCCTCAATGCAACCACTCCACTTCCACCCCACAGAGGTGAACAGTAATCCATCTGAGAGCGCACATGACTTTTATATATTACGGCCAACTGCTCGTCAGTGAAGAATTCTCGAACTCTGTACAGGATATTTTTAGAGGCATTCTTAGCAATGCTTCTAACATAATGTGTCCAGCTCAAGTTAGTAGTTAATGTTACACCGAGAATGTCAATACTAGGGGAAGTGGGAATATTTACATCATTAAAAATATGGGAGTCAGTGAGATTCTGTCGGTTAGAAAATTGAATGTACTTGGTTTTCTGTGCATTAAAGGAAACTAGATTCTCTTGTCCCCATTCATTAATTCTAGAAAGGTCCTGGTTCAGAGAAATTGCAGTGTTTATTTTTGAATTTATAAGATCGGGTTGGGTGAAAGAATTGGTAAATGTGAAGGAACTGTGGAGTGTTGAGTCATCTGCGTAGGAATGTATTGGATTATGAGTGGTAGATATGAGATCATTGATATGAATGAGGAACAGAGTTGGGGCCAAAACTGATCCCTGGGGAACACCAGCATTTATTGAGTGAAATTGAGAATAAAGGCCATCTACCATTACACGTATTTTTCTGTTATGAAGATAAGAAGAAATTAGTGGAACTAATGATGCAAGGCCGTAGTGTGACATCTTCGACAATAAGGATTGATGCCAGACTCTATCAAATGCCTTTGATATATCCAGTGCTATTGTATGTGTTTCACCATGTTGGTCTGTAGCTTGGTTGATTTGATGCGTAAGAAGGCAAAGAATGTCTGCAGTTGATCGACATCGTCTAAAACCATATTGCCTATCACTGATTAATTTATTATTCTCCAGATGCTTAATTATGTGATTATTTAATATAATTTCAAAAACTTTGCCAAGAGTGGAAGTTATAGCTATTGGTCTGTAGTTTGATGGATCTGAAGAGGCACCTTTTTTAGGAACTGGATGGATGTTTGCTTCTTTCCAGGGTACTGGTACTGTTGACACCGTATGCCCTGCCTAACACAATCGAACTCAAGGCTGTGTCAACCAAGAAGTGGCCTCTGATTGCTCGTGCATAGGCTTTCCCACTCAGCATTTGGGTCACAGCATTTTCAGCGTATATAAGTTCCAAAACCTCCTTAAGCCCAGATGCTTCCATAACATGGCCCATGCATCCCAAAAAGCTCATCACAGAGTGAAAGCCACCAAGGTTCAAAACAATGGGTTTCAGTTCGCTTCCTTCCTTCTCATGAACAATGATCGTCTTCGCTTTCCAATAAAGCGGTTGGTCGAATGTCAGCATTGGTGTCGTTCCCTGGCGATGGCTTTCCGCAGCAACGAAGTGAAGTGTTGAGTAAATACAACTCATGTCCGTAGGGTCCATGTCAATCATGGGCAAGAAATGGACGGATGATTTCCCTGGGTGTGGTCCATGGCACACACTCTGCATTAAGCCGGACCAGCCTGGTCGTTTTGGTCGAAGCAACCATGACGTTTTCCACAGTATGTCCAGATTTTCAAGCTTGTCAGATGCTGAAATGGGGTCAAGCTTTCTAAATTCGAGAGGCCCACCCTTCTTGCGAACACAGCGGTAGTATTTGATTTCAATTTGAGCTGCCGTGAAGTTGTTTTCAGGTGACTGCAATCTTGGTATTGATGTTGTGTCTCTTACTTCAGGGGTGACAGCAACAATTATACCCATACCATGGTATGTTCCTCGCCCATCAAGCGTACGCAAGTTGTGATCAACATTGTCTGCAACGAACTGTCCAAACCTGCCTGCAGTGGATATGTTGGTGCCCCTGAAATTGGCAGCGCACTTCGAAAACCTCAAAACTTCTGCGTAAGGCAGACAGAAGCCGTGGCTGTGTAAACTGTCCACAAGAAAGCGGGAACCAAAGTGCTGGTGCATTTGAACCGCCAATCCATACTGAATGGGTGCTACAATGGCCCTTGGTCTGGTAAGTTGCACGATACTTTGTCCAATTGATGCAACTTCAAGATCACATGACTTGCCACTGAACGTCTCTTGCAGCAATATACGAAGGGACTGCGGAACGTACGCCACATTCTTTTCCAGCGACCGGAGTTCAGAAGGATCTGGATAGAAATCTCTACAAGTATCAATGTTCTTTATATCTGCTTTGATCAACCGTGCCGCAGCCCTGACTATCTTTCTTTGTTCTGCTTCCTCATCATCAGTCTGTGGTGAGTCTTTGAATTGTTGCAAAATCTTTGCAGCACTTTCTTTGACAGTTACAACATCGCTGCGTCCATGCACGTTACTAATAACCAGTTCATCCCCAAAATATGAAATAAGTTTCTGTTTCATGTATTTTACACTATACGCTTCAACATCAGGGCACAACTGGGACATTCTATCAACGAGATCAACCACTGTAGTCTGTTCATCATCATTGCCACTGACTAGGTCCTCGATTGCGAGTAGAAATGCTTCCTCTCGTGAGGCATCTACTTTGCGACCCTTGCGAGGAGGTTCACTGTCTGCGGAATCACGATATTTGGAGGGGATCTGCCTATGTGTCTGGAAATTTGAGCTGCACTGCTTGTGATATATTGCGTCAGCTGCTGGAAGATCGCGTGCAAAGTTAATTCGGCCTCTAACAGTGTCAGCCCACTCATCAGCCCTGGCATCACATGCAGAAAGTATTGTCCTTTGAAAGTTGAAGGTGCGTACTGGATACACTTCTTCTGAATCATGCTTTATGTCCAAATAGATTTTTGTACCACAAAAAAAGCAGTTCTCTGTAAAACAAACGTCTGGTGTCTGAGAACGAAGAGCAGGTTTTTCAGGACGTTTCTTCTGCTTCCCAGGAATTCTATTTGGCTTCGTATTGACATGCTTCTTTCGGCAATCAATGTGCACCGTTTGGCCCTCGGACACGGTAATTGATGGCGTTCCACGTTCAGTACTGGCCTTGTTGATAGTATCTGCTCCCTTCGCCCTCAGCTTGACTGTTTCTCCTTCGTATAACGTGTTTGAGCAAATGCCGCAGGGATTATGCACCACCTCTTCTTCCATGGCTTCGGTAGATGTCGCACCAATCTGTTGAAACAAGAAACAAGATGATGGGATTAGTATAGGCCTAGGCAAAATGTAATAGACAATAATGTGCAGTAAAGGTAGGGCTTGACCTAGAACAAATTGCAATAGAAGGTTTTTTGGCTGTAAGGTTTTTTGGCTGTAAATTAACCACTTTCCAGGTGTCCAAAAGTTGGAGACTTTTTATATGTTCATCAGAGGGACCTAATAAACAAGTTAAAGCCAAAAAACGTTGTTTGTAATACATTTATAGGGTCTAGGAGCAACCAGAAAAAAGTTATCTGTAAATTGAAGCTTTGGACGGCGGCCATCTTGAATTTATGCAAATTAACCACTTTCCCGGTGTCCAAAAGTTGGAGACTTTTTATATGTTCATCAGAGGGACCTAATAAACAAGTTAAAGCCAAAAAACCTTCTATTGCAATTTGTTCTAAGTCCAGCCCTACTTTGACTGGTCTACGAGCCAGTCAGCCTTCCCTCTCGCTTACTTCCCCTGTTTATCAATTCTGTATCTCCTTGTTTTTACTTTACGATATATACGTTATTATTGTGTTTCATGTTATATTTAATAGTGCTTTAGAATCGGATAGCACTGTAATTTATTAAATAATCATTAACATTTCTTAAACGTATCTAGTTTAATTAATAAATAAGGAATAATAAAGATAATGAATAAATTATCAGCTCTGCCTCTCCTATTGGCCAGATAGCCAATCACAGGCGCGGTCTCGTATCTGCTGCAGAGGCCGGCGGCAAGGTTGAGTTGGATAGACTATAGTACTATCACCATCATCACTACTACTCTCACCATCATCACTACTACTAGTACTGTCATCATCATCACTGCTGTCACCATCGTTACTACGATCACCATCACTACTTTCATCATTATCACTACAAGTATCACCATCATCACTACTATTATCACCATCATCATTTCTATCACCATCATCCCTGCTGTTACTACCATCTCTGCTACTGTCATCATCAGAACTATCATCATCATCACTACTACTATCACCATTATCACTAATAATATCACCAAGATTACTGGAGGATTCGCCCCGAAAACAACTCGCCCCCGACGGGGGGCAACAATCATCGCCTTGACCAACTGAAATTGCCTGCAAAATTTGGTGACGATACATTAACCCGTTCAGTACCAGTTCTGTCCTTTTCATTTTATACTGGATAATAATAGAAGACTCTATTCAGATTAATTAGAAGGCTTTCAAATATCCTAATCAACCCTTTTTCCACCACAGATCCTTCTTAAGCTCCACAAAATCGTCTAATTATAGCTAGAATATGATAAAACAAAAATGTCGCCAGTACCGAAAGGGTTAAACAGTCTAGGAAAAGTTTAACACTCTTCTTTTGATCTTTGACCTTGACCTTTGACCTTAAGTATTATAATATTTATATGCTATTTATGTAAAATGCAACTACCAGTCAGCTTATCAAAATTTGAGTAAGTTTTATGATGAAGGTTGACTTTTGACTTTGGCCTCCGACCTTGATCTATATGTAGGATTATATTTTTGGTTTGCATTAATGTAACCCTGGAAAATCAAATAAGCGTGCCAAACTTCATTAAAGATCATCAACTAGTTCCAGAGGTATTAAAGGAATAGCTGACCTTGACCGTTGACATTCATCTTGATCTCCATGATGTCTGAAAATTTAACATTTTTATTTTCATTTAACCCTTCCTGCCCGGGTGTCATTTTAAAATGACACCGCGGCAGATGGGCAGGGGCCCGGGTGTCATTTTAAAATCTGTAAGCTTGAAAGCCTATTAAGCTTGGTTTGAAAGCTGTGCGTCCGACGCATGTAAACAAAGCCTGTCTTTGCAACACCGCACCTCCGAAACCAAGAAGGAGACGTCGGATCAATGTTGATGTTGTATGCTATGACGAAATTAGTGTCTGCAAAGGTCCGATATTGCGAACATCGCATCGAATCTCTCTCCACGGAAATCGTGATCACAACTGAACCAGTTGACCTAGAGCAGTGGTCAGCAACCCTTAAAGCTAGAAGAGCCATTTTTGTAAGTTTCATAAAGAAAATTGTATTGTCGGAGCCGCAATACAAAAATTGTCTCATCAACCGAAATCTACAGTACTTCAGAAATAAGAGAATATACCCTACTTTTGAACTAAACAAAGTATAGTAATATTGTTCCATATACTGCTATTCACAAGATTAGCAAAGGCATGGCTCATTTCTAGAATCATAACGATTCATACCTATACATCCTTTCGAAGTTGAATACAAAAATCTAATGTTGTCTTGAATGTGTTATATGATGCCTTTCTTTTGAAGGAAGAATTATTATTTCTGAAGATTCTGGAGCCATACAAGTGTCCTGAAAGAGCCGCATGCGGCTCCTGAGCTGCAGGTTGCCGACCCCTGACCTAGAGAGCTCTACTCAACGCCAGTTTACAGATAAAAAACAGCACTACGTTAAGAGATGCGTGGTAATTCTCTAGCAGTTAAAATAACAAAGATACAGGTAGCCTATTAAATACGTTTTTCGGCCAGATCGCCCGAATCTCAATAATGTCCTTAGGATGGCGAGCCCGGGCAAGAAGGGTTAAAGAACAACTGTTTCAACGAATTTTGTGAAGTTTACATGAATAGTAAAGACATAGGCATATTGACCTTATATTTGACATTGACCTGTAACTTTGACCTATCAAATGGAATTATGTTTATTCTTTTTTGACCTCGGCCTAGTGAGAATCTTGCATTAAATTGGAAATACTAGTAAGAATCTTATGTTGACGTTCAACCTTGACCTCTGACCACTAACCTTGACCTTCAACCTTGGAAATTCTTATCGAGGATTTAGATAGATGAACACCATTGTTCATATTAACTAGCATTATGAATATGGTGTAATTTGTATAAAAAACTTATAGATTACAAATAGTGACCTTGACCTTTGACTTTTGACTACAAATATAATACATTATAAAGTATTTGGATGGTCATTGCATTGACCAACTGAATTTGCCTATACAATTTGGTGACAATACATTAACCCTTCCTGCCCGGTTGTCATTTTAAAATGACACCACAAAATAAGGGCAGGTGCCCGGGTGTCCTTTCAGGAGATAGTAAGCTTGAAAGCCTATTCAGCTTGGTCTGAACGCTGTGCGTCCGACGCATGTAAACAAAGCCGATTGTTGCGTCACCGCACCTCCGAAAACAAGAAGGAGAAGACTCGTTTGTTATTGTATGTCTGTATGTCGTTGTTTCAGTAGTGAAAAGATCGTCATATTGCTAACATCGCCTGAAAATGCTCTCCACTGAAATCGTCATCACAACTGAACCAGTTGACTTAGGGAGCTCTACTCAATGCCAGTCTACAGATTGGAAACCGCACTACATTTATAGATGCGTGGGAAATTTCTAGCAGTTAAAATTAACTAAAATACGGTAGCCTAGGCCTAGACGTTTTTCGGCCAGATCGCCCGGGTAGCCCACCCTGTCCTTTGGAGATACAGCCCGGGCCAGGAGGGTTAAACAGTCTAGAAGGTGTTTAGGGAATATGATAAGCACTCTTGTTTTGACCTTGACCTTTGAACCTAACTATGCTATCTATCTATTCTATATGCTCAGGCCCAATCCCCGTTTTTCCTATTTTTTATTTTAATTTTCTATTGCATTCTATTTTATTATTATTTTTGTTTTCTTGGGGGTGGTCGCTTGGGGCAGGGGGTTGAACCTAACTATTACAATAAATATGTGAAATTTGATACATATGTTATTCAAGTAATAAGCAAGTAACACAGCCAATATTCTAAAATGTTAGTAATCTTTTTAAATAAATAATAACAGTTGACCTTTGACCTTGACCTATATGTTAAAGTGCATTTTTGTGTGCATTGGCATTGCCCATGAAAATCAAATAAGCATGCCTAATGTCATTAAAACCGATCAGTTTGTTTCATATATATTGTGAGAAATAAATTTACTACACCGGTATCTGGGGAATGTTGGCAACAACCTTCCGATAGGGTAACCTCACTAGAGTGAACAATTTCCTACCAGAACCCGGTGATTGTATAATATTGTAGAGATTAATTAATGTTAGGTAATTTAGTACTGTATAAGATTACCTTGATCAAGTTAATTTAGTTATAAAACCTTGTAGAAATAAGTTTAGAAGAACTATAAAGAGGATCAGTTTAAATATTCCCGCGACCGCTTACGCGATCCACCGTTTGCTTTAGGGTCGTTAATATCTTGATATTATGTTCACTAAATCGTTGTGAAACGATGTTCACCCTTATAATTATATAATTTAAATGCTGATAATTATTTATATGATTTCGTGAAGAGGGAATGAACCCTTGGTAACGAATTAATATATAGTTTATTTAACAGTCGGAAATTGAAGTTCCGATCAGACGCTAGTAAACTTTTGAACGGTAGAGACGTGTCCCGTAATCTCCTCCACCACAATCCCCGCGCCAGGCCCGGAGTCCTGACCCTTTAACCCTGGTCTACCGAAGCCGGAATCCTCGAAACTACACCAGGACCCTAGTATAGCTAAGTCATTGATATACATGGCCATTGATACAATGTTTAGTTAGGGCATCCTGAGAGATAGGCTACCATAGTTCATACCTTAAGGTAGGCGATCTCAGACTTTATTTTTATTTATGTTTATTAATTTTATATTTCGATTGGTGTGGTAAGAGATAACCTTTGGCCATATTATCCCCCACATTTTGGTGCCCCGAGTAAGGATTCCGATCGGTGTGTAGACTAGGGGTTAGGTTAGGTCAATTTTGTTATTAACAGTTAGGGTCCCCATTTCTATAAATGTATAAGGTCGCATTTGTGGGACACAGTTTGATACCCCGCCATTTTGAGGACCCTAACTGTGAAATTAGATGCTATCGAGCGCCAGGAGGTAGAGCCCGTAATTTCATGACAGACAGGCGACTGAATCGTGTACTCGATTGGCCTTACCAATTGACCATCTTATATTTTTGTTTTTGTTTTTTGTTTTTTTTAAAGAGACAATGAACGGAGGAAGGAAAAACACAGATAAAACAAAAAGGTCCATGTGCCTAGCATCCTCCATTCATAAAATGTTTGTAACAACTGGATTTAAACATTTGTAAATTGTAAGTTTGTGGAAAGCAATTCGAGGGAAGTGAATTCCAAAGAGTAGTAGCTCTGGGGATAAATTAATTCTGATAAGCAGAAGTTCTGCATTGTGGAGGAGAAAGTGTAAATTCATGGGCGCTCTCAGCTGCCCTAGTTCTACGGGGAAAGATGTGGAGAGGCGGCACAATTGAAGCAAGTTCCTCGGAACAATTGCTGTGAAAATATCTGTAGAATAATGCAAGGGATGCAACGTTTCTTCGTATGGATAATGTAGGAAGGTCCTGTGTGATTGCAGGGTTATTGATTAATCTAATAGCTTTATTTTGAATTTTGTCCAACTGCCTCAATGCAACCACTCCACTTCCACCCCACAGAGGTGAACAGTAATCCATCTGAGAACGCACATGACTTTTATATATTACAGCCAACTGCTCGTCAGTGACGAATTCTCGAACTCTGTACAGGAGTCCCAGTTTTTTAGAGGCATTCTTAGCAATGCTTCTAACATAATGTGTCCAGCTCAAGTTAGTAGTTAATGTTACACCGAGAATGTCAATACTAGGGGAAGTGGGAATATTTACATCATTAAAAAATATATGGGAGTCAGTGAGATTCTGCCGGTTAGAAAATTGAATGTACTTGGTTTTCTGTGCATTAAAGGAAACTAGATTCTTTTGTCCCCATCCATTAATTCTAGAAAGGTCCTGGTTCAGAGAAACTGCAGTGTTTATTTTTGAATTTATAAGATCGGGTTGGGTGAAAGAATTGGTAAATGTGAAGGAACTGTGGAGTGTTGAGTCATCTGCGTAGGAATGTATTGGATTATGAGTGGTAGATATGAGATCATTGATATGAATGAGGAACAGAATTGGGGCCAAAACTGATCCCTGGGGAACACCAGCATTTATTGAGTGAAATTGAGAATAAAGGCCATCTACCATTACACATATTTTTCTGTTATGAAGATAAGAAAAAATTAGTGGAACTAATGATGCAAGGCCGTAGCGTGACATCTTCGACAATAAGGATTGATGCCAGACTCTTATCAAATGCCTTTGATATATCCAGTGCTATTGTATGTGTTTCACCATGTTGGTCTGTAGCTTGGTTGATTTGATGCATACGAAGGCAAAGAATGTCTGCAGTTGATCGACATCGTCTAAAACCATATTGCCTATCACTGATTAATTTATTATTCTCAAGATGCTTAATTATGTGATTATTTAATATAATTTCAAAGACTTTACCAAGAGTGGAAGTTATAGCTATTGGTCTGTAGTTTGATGGAACTGAAGAGGCACCTTTTTTAGGAACTGGATGAATGTTTGCTTCTTTCCAGGGTACTGGGAAGCATGAGGTATGAGTACACAGACGGAAATGTTTTGCCAATACAGCAGCGAGCACCAAGGAGCAATTCTTAAGTACTATTGGAGGAATTTCATCTGGACCAGGAGCCTTATCTACTGAGAGATTCTGCAAAATAGTTTTGACATGTCTGGTGTGGATCTTAAGTGAGGGAATTTCAGGTGAATTAAAATTAAGTACAGGGACATCTTGCTTTATTTCATCTAAGGTTGAGTTGGTGGAGAAAATATCCGCAAGAAGGTTAGCTTTACCTCGTGGGTCACTTACAAGATTGCCAGTCGGAGATTTTAATGGTGGAATGGATGAAGCAGTAGTGAAGTTGGATTTGAATGAGTTAAGAGTAGACCAAAATATTTTGTTATCATTTGGATTATTTAGAAGTTTATTTGCCTGCTTGTGGAGAAAGTTTGATTTAGTTAGGTTTAATACAGTTTTGGCATAATTTCTGATGTTTCTAAAGTAATTAAAGGCTTCATGTGTTTTTGATCTTGTGTATGCATTGTAGGCTATTGCTTTTTGTTCAGTTACTCTAGCACAATTATGGTCAAACCATTTAGGTGAATTAGATCTCTTACTGTACTCTTGATGAGGAATAAAAGTTTCCATTCCAATTTTTACAAAATCTTGTATGTGGCTCAAGGTGGAGTGTGCATCATTAGAAAAGAAAGAGGTCCAGGGAATATCAATAAAGACACATTGAAGACCCTCCCAGTCTGCCCTATCGTAATGCCATTTAGTCACCAAAACAGGTTCAGAGTGGGAAGGTGTGGTAGGTGATAGACAGGTGGCCTGTATCAGACAGTGATCAGAAGATCCAAGCGGGGACCTCCCTGTAACATCATAATTTTCTGAATTGGTTGTTAAAAATAAGTCCAGTAGGTGGGAATTATGATTAGGATTATCTGGTACACGAGGCAACGACGTACACGAAACAGTCCAAGTGTCAGAAATTACGGATGACATCATCTCTATCATCCAACTAATTGAGCAGCGCTGTGGCTCTAAGGTAGCAGTCGTCTTGCTGGAGGTACGAGAGCTGCCCCCCATTGATGAGGGTGAGCCAGGTGTAACCCGCGGTCATTACCGCACAATATACCAAGTCTTGAATCGGCGACTGCAGAGACTACTGCGCAGCTATCGAACGTTCCAGTTTGGAGCCAGACCATATCGCCGCAATTTGCATCGTGACGGCGTCCACTGGAACCGTAGAGCTCAAGCCGCGCAGGTAGCCCGCTATCACGAGTACATCGTCGATTCACGGGCAGATTGGTTGGTTTACCAGGTGATGGCCGTGGGTGAGTGGCACTGGCATGGCGTTTAAATCCTGTGGTAGAGGACTGGTAGGAGGGCCTGCAACGTTGCGTTCTCTGGCGTTTGTGAAACTCGGAGCTTGAGCTTCGTTGCAGTCCCTAAATTTCCCCCATATTTTTCTTATTTAGACCATTTTATGTCTCCGTCCTTAACGTCACCCGCGTCTGGCAGACTAGGTCGACCAGCTAAACGCTCGGGACGGAGCATATACCAAATTTAATAAATAATAAATGTGTTCCCCCCCCCCCTTTTAGAAAAATGCTACTACCACAGGTACCCACTAACATCTGGGATAAGAAATCAATGATTAACTAAATATTTACCACTTTAGCTTCATTCTTGTACCTAAATTCTCCCTATTATTTGATAATTTAGGCCATTTTTATGTTTCTGTCCTTTAATGTCACCTGCGTCTGAAAGACCAAGTAGACCAGCTAAATGCTCGGGACGGAGCATATATGACATTTAATTCAATAATAAATATATTCCCTCCCCCTACTACCGTGCGTTCGTTCCCACGTATTAGGTAAATTATATTGTGGACTTAATGTTTTCAACTAATTATTCATCTGAATTTGTAGCAAATAATGGTACGCATATAATGCTAAAGATTAACAGCTAAATTGAGTATGTGTTAGGCTATATCTAAATATAATTTTGATTGTTGAAAATTAGTCTTCAGTATAAACATTAATAATAGTCCAGAAAATAATTACCCATTTTCCAAAATGACTGATACACACTTGAGAAAATCTATGGTGGGGAAATTAGGCTGGGGAACTAGAGCATTAAATAATTGTCAGGAGGTAAAAAAACATGACCCCTGTCCAAGGGAGCTGTTAAAATCTCAAATCCAAGATCTTAAAACCCGGTGGGCTAATTATGAAGAGTCTTGCAATAAATTGGAGGACTTTTGCATCAAACAAGAACAATCTGAAAGGTTTGAGGAATTACAGCGAGCCTATGCAAATGCCCGTGAAAATTATTTGGATCAACTAGCTGGGTTCAAATCCTTGGCGACAGAGACAGTTACCGAAACAGGGAGTAATGGTACCAGTAATGGTACTGCGGTTCCGGGACAACAAAGCTTTAAGTTGCTACCTATAACCTTACCTGAATTTGAATGGCAATCTGATTGGAATACCTTTTGGGACAAATTTAAAGGTTTAGTTTATGACAGGTTAGATATTTCTGCAGCAAATACATTTTCATACTTGTTGGGTCAACTTAAGGGTTTTGAATTGGATTTTATCAAGGAACTTCCCATAACAGATGCCAATTATACAGCAGCTCTAGACGTACTCAAGGAGAATTTTGAAGATACGGAGTTGACTCTACAGCGCCTAGTTTACAAATTGCTGGAGTTATCAGGACCAAAGCATACGTACCAGGATCTTCAGTCATTCCGGATCAGCTTGAATTGTGTTTTGAAATCACTTAATACCCAGAAAGATCTTGATTCAGCTTCTTGGCTTTTGAACCATATTGTACAACAAAAGCTCTCTCAGAAAACCTGTGATGAATTGTACCACAGGTATAAGAAGAACTACTTCACGTATCAAGAGATAGAAGAGGGTTTAAGAGAGCTGTGCAAACACATGCAGGTTTCCAAGAAGGATAGCCGTATCAAGGAAGGAGACAACAAGGTTAAATACACAAAAGTGTCTACAACAGGGACTAAGGAAAAAGCAAAACCGTTCAAGAAGGAAGAGGTTGGTACCTATGTGACATCCGTCCAGCAGAATAATCAAACTAATACAGTATCTAAAACAAAAGGTGTTTGGGAGAGAAAAAATTCCCGTCTCAATTCTCCAGTGACCCAAGAAGTAACCAGAGATATTAATCCCACACCAGGGATAAACCAAGAAAACCGGAAGGTGTGTATGCTATGTTCAGAACAACATTCCACAGTGTATTGTAGGACTTACCCAAATCTTAAGGCTAGACTTCCAGGACTCATCGAACTAGGTAAGTGTCTTGTTTGGGTAGGACTTCCATGGATGATAAATGCCCCTGAATTACCAACTAACTACCAGAGTTCAAGATGTCAATTAAATAAAATGGTGGAGAGATTGCGTCAACATCCTGAACGACTGGACATTTATCATAAAATAATTCAAGAGCAGTTGGAAAATGACTTTATTGAAGAGGTCCCAGGTGAAATAAACCATAAAGAGGGTCATTACCTTCCTCATCATGCTGTAAGTAAGGACCAACCATCAGAGTGGTATCTAACTGCAGTTCTCGAGCAGCGAAGAATGAAGCAAGTCTAAACGATTGTCTCTATGTAGGACCAAATCTGACTGAAATACTGGGTGATGTACTATTAAAATTCATGACGAAGAGATTTGGGTTTGTGGCAGATATCTCCAAAGCCTTTTTGAGAATAGGGTTAAAGGAGCAGGACCGCAAATTCACAAAGTTCCTTTGGCCTGAAGATCCTTTTCAGCCTGGTGGGTGGATAAAAGAATACCGCTTTCGGTCAGTGTTGTTTGGTTCCTGCTCTAGTCCTTTCTTGTTGTGCAGCACTTTGAGATATCATTTCCAGAAGACAGAGAAACCGGAAATGGGTCAACTGTTTTACGTGGATAATCTTCAGGGCATTGCCGACAGTGGAGAAGAGGTGATTGAAATCTAAAATTTGGCAAGGCAAGAATGTAATAAAGCCAATATGCCACTACAAAGTTGGAATTCAAACTCTCACATTCTTTTGGACCAGATAAGAAGAGACGATCCTGACTATCAACTACCAGAATATCAACCAGTACTAGGATTGCTGTGGAAAACAACTACTGATGAGATGTCTCTAAAGCCCCTCAAGTTTCCCGATGTAAAACTCACAAAACGTACACTCTTAAGTCAGGTCTCTATGATGTTCGACCCATTGGGCATATTTAGTCCCATATCAATTAAAGGGAAGATTTTAGTTCAGGAGGCCTGGAGAGAAGCACTGAGTTAGGATACTCCATTACCTGAAAAGTATACAGAAGAGTGGAACAAATTGCAGGTGGAATATGAGAAGGTATCCTCAGTCAAGTTTCCTAGAAGATGTGATCCTACCTCTGATAATGAGTGTGCTCAATTGCACATATTTTGTGATGCCTCATATAAGGCGTATGGTGCAGTAGCTTATTGTGTCACTGAAGTCCGATCTACTATGATTATGTCCAAATCCCGAGTAGCGCCATTAAAACAACGTACCCTTCCACAGTTGGAGCTGACCGCTGTTGAATTGGGAACTAGGTTAGCTACTTATTTGAATGGTATGTTTCCCCTTTTAGGTGAGACATATATATGGACAGATAGTGAGATATGTTTGCACTGGATAGCTAAGGATGATAGTCACATAGTTTATGTGCGTAACAGAGTACACAAAATAAAGGAACTGCAAATGAACTATACATTCATGCATGTTAAGTCCAAGGATAATCCGGCTGACTTGGTGAGCCGAGGTGTTGGTGTCAAGAAACTGATTAACGAAATTCTGTGGTTTCAGGGTCCGGTTTGGCTGCGTCAGAGTGATTGGCCAGAACAAAAATCATACCAGAAGGTTAATGATGATAAAGTTCATATGGACCCAATAATTATCCCAGAGCCTTCAGTGATTGACATCACCAAGTTCTCCAATTTGGACAAACTATTAACTGTAACTAAATTTGTCTTTAGGTTCCTGAGCAAGAAGGTAAAGATGGATGAATTAGACCCACTTACCTACTGGATCAGAAGGATACAAGCTGAAAAGTATGAGGAGGAATTAACACAGCTACATAAACCCAGTCCCAAGCCAACCAAAAGGATGAAGGACCTTGGGCTGTATCTAGACAATCAAGAATTAATATGTTGTCGAGGTCGTATTGGTAAAGCTGATCTACCCCTTAAAACTCGGCATCCGATCCTATTGCCCAAGGATTGAGACCTCACCAAATTGATGGTTTTAAAAGCGTACGAAACTACTAAACACGGTGGGGTAGCAGACACTCTAGCCTATATGCGACAAACATATTGGATACCCCAGGGACGACAAGCTGTTAAACGCTGTATCAAGAATTGCATTATTTGCAAGAGGTATACAGCTATAGCTATTCCTTACCCTGGACCACCAGCTCTTCCGCCAGACCGCATTCACCAAAGGACACCGTTTGAGGTAACAGGTATAGATTATACTGGTGCCATCACTCTCACAGGAGATGATGGTCCACCCAAGAAGGTTTACATATGTCTATTCACCTGTACCAGCACTCGGGCTATCCATTTGGAAATAGCGGAGGACATTAGCTCGGAAACCTTTATAAATTTATTTAGAAGATTTGCCACTCAGCGAAGTTGTCCCAGACGTTTGATTAGTGACAATGGAAACATTTTGTGGGCGCATCACCGTTGGTTTCTGAAATATTAAAGAGCAATGCAGTACAGCAAATGTTAGATTCTAGAAATTATTATTGGTCATTCACAACTCCCAGAGCCCCTTGGCAAAATGGATTTACAGATTACAGGTATCGTGAAATCGTGCCTGAAAAGGGTTCTTCACAAGTCCAAGGTCACCTTGGATGAGTTAAGAACTGTTGTCACCGAAATAGAAACCAGAGTAAATAATCGACCACTAACGTATCAAGATGACTCCAATCTGGAAATTGAGGCCTTAACACCGGCTCATTTATTATATGGTAGACGATTGGACCCAGTCCCCCGTTTGGACGTGACCGAGGAATTAGTGGATCCCTCCGTTAATGAAGCAGATGCACACTTGCGACGAAGCTACCATAAACTCTGCAAAATACTGGCCGCCTGGAACAAACATTGGGCATCTGAGTATATCTTGAGCCTACGGGAGAGGTTTTATGGTGCGAATTCTGCTAGTAACCGTCACAAACCGGTAGTGGGAGACATAGTCTTGTTGAAAATGGACCAACCTCACTCTAAATGGCCCTTAGCAAGGATCCAAGAAGTCTATCCTGATTCCGAAGGAGTTATCAGAACCGTTAAGGTTGTATCTCGAGGACAAACCACTCTCTGAACTGTAGATCGTCTCATACCTATGGAACTCGCCATCCCACCAGAAGAAGAACAGCAACCCATAGTAATAGGGAGCCGAAGACCACCACGAGCAGCTGCTGCGGGGTCTAGAAGAAATTGGCGTGATTTGTTAGCCGCAGGTGATATAACATGATGCGACACATCATACTTCACCGGGCCCCAATCTGTGAGAAATAAATTTACTACACCGGTATCTGGGGAATGTTGGCAACAACCTTCCGATAGGGTAACCTCACTAGAGTGAACAATTTCCTACCAGATCCCGGTGATTGTATATATTGTAGAGATTAATTAATGTTAGGTAATTTAGTACTGTACAAGAATACCTTGATCAAGTTAATTTAGTTATAAAACCTTGTAGAAATAAATTTAGAAGAACTGTAAAGAGGATCAGTTTAAATAATCCCGCGACCGCATACGCGATCCACCGTTTGCTTTAGGGTCGTTAATATCTTGATATTATGTTCACTAAATCGTTGTGAAACGATGTTCACCCTTATAATTTTATAATTTAAATGCTGATAATTATTTATATGATTTCGTGAAGAGGGAATGAACCCTTGGTAACGAATTAATATATAGTTTATTTAAGAGTCGGAAATTGAAGTTCCGATCAGACGCTAGTAAACTTTTGAACGGTAGAGACGTGTCCCGTGATCTCCTCCACCACAATCCCCGCGCCAGGCCCGGAGTCCTGACCCTTTAACCCTGGTCTACCGAAGCCGGAATCCTCGAAACTACACCAGGACCCTAGTATAGCTAAGTCATTAACCCTCCAGCCCCGGGGGCTATAGCTTACGACTGTGCTCCGGTACCGGGTGTTTTGACGATCTTTGGCCTATGTTAACTACTCTGTAAGTCAATGAATATGTCATGTAATGTTGTGAATAAAAAAGAATAATGTTCCACAAACCTTCCTCTGTCGAATGGCGTTGAGTAGAGGTCTCTAGCCCCTCTGGTTGCATAATGGTGAGCGCGGGAAGACGAGTGCTTTTCGGCGGCAAATTCTTCCCGCGTTCGGAAGCGTCGCCCCGGCCATGGCTACGACGCACCTAGCCGCTCGTCGCGCCAAAGTATTTATCTCCCTTAGACGATTTTAGTGTTTGATATTGAGAATGTGATGTTTATTTGATATTTTCTAGTTATTTTGAGGCCAATTATATAAAATATGTTTATTAGGGTATCACTGTCACTGATATTGCTAATTTTCACTCGATACCGTACATTTTATTAGTAATTGAGGTAGCTTATTGTTGTATTAGGCACTGATTATTCGTTATCACAGGTGTTTATTATACTTTGGCCATCAAATATTAGGTCTTGTGTCACTTTCACTTTGACAAATATGCTTTAGAGAGTGTCACTGTCACTAATAATGCTCATTTTCACTCGATACCGTACATTTTATTAGTAATTGAGGTAGGTTATTGTTGTATTAGGCACTGATTATTCGTTATCACAGGTGTTTATTATACTTTGGCCATCAAATATTAGGTCTTGTGTCACTTTCACTTTGACAAATATGCTTTAGAGAGTGTCACTGTCACTGATAATGCTCATTTTCACTCGATACCGTACATTTTATTAGTAATTGAGGTAGGTTATTGTTGTATTAGGCACTGATTATTCGTTATCACAGGTGTTTATTATACTTTGGCCATCAAATATTAGGTCTTGTGTCACTTTCACTTTGACAAATATGCTTTAGAGAGTGTCACTGTCACTGATAATGCTCATTTTCACTCGATACCGTACATTTTATTAGTAATTGAGGTAGGTTATTGTTGTATTAGGCACTGATTATTCGTTATCACAGGTATTTATTATACTTTGGCCATCAAATATTAGGTCTTGTGTCACTTTCACTTAGTTATATGATTTGTAAACGTTTTATATACAATTTATTGTGTCTTTTTTCACTGATTTATATATTTCTATAGGTTCTAATCATATGAATGTCACTTGGTATATACATATGTGTCACTTTCACATATTATTATGGTGTAATTGTATTTGTATCAATGTTCTCATAATACATGACTTTTGTATTACAATACATTGGTTTTCTTCCACTTTTTGCCTATATATAATTATAGTGTACATATTGTCATTTTATTTGGCAATTTCAGTATGATTATTAGAACTCCAGCTTGGAGTGGTAATCAAAGAAGCACTCTAAAGCACAGAGTGCCACCTTGCACTCCACACACTCCAGGGTTGACTTTTTACCTGACCTCGGCTTCACCCTGCTGTTGTAGCAGACATGGCACCGCTTCTGCTGTGTTCTTCCGGATTCATTCTGAGGCAGGGAACCAAGCCTGTGCCTAATCAAGTATTGAGCACACTGCAAGCGGTCAATAACGGCGGGCCCAGGATGTGCCACTGCCCTCTGTGGCATAGCATACTTCTCCAGGAGCTCCGTCAACACCTGCTTTTGGAACCTCCGCAGGCTATTGAACTTCATGGGTGTGTTCACATTCCGAAGCTTGTATATGTTGTAGGCATTCAGAACTGACATGTCCACCATATGCAGAAAGAACTTTTTGTACCATCTGCACGAGGTACGCAGGCAGTCAATGAAGCCTATCTGCATGTCGGACTTGTCCACCAGCCTCATGTTGATGTTGTAGTCCAGGACAGCATCGGGCTTGGTCACCCTGGCCTGGGTGCGGCGATCCACCTTGCCAGTCTCCACCATTTCCCCCTTGTGGATGGTGGTCAGGAGGTTGACCTTCCGCTGGTCGTGCCAGTGGATAGCCAGAATGGGCCCCGACTTCTTCTTGAACACATCACCTTTTTTGGTCTTTGGAGGGAAAGGTGGCATGCCCTTCCTTTTCCCTCGTACTGTGCCTACAGTCCCCGTCTTGCGCTCATGCAGGTACTGTGAGAGAGTGGGGGACGTGTAATAATTGTCCGTGTAGAGGACGTGATTCTTGTGAAAGTAGCGGTCCATCATGGCTTGCACCACTGCTCCGCCAAAGCCAATGAGGGGGTCCACAAGCAAGTCCCCTTCCTTCCCGCTGTAGACCAGGAAGTCCAGGACATACCCAGTTTGGCAGTCGCACAGCACAAAGAATTTTATGCCAAAGCGATGTCTTTTTGAGGGGATGTACTGCCGGAAGCTGAGTTTTCCCCGGAACAGCACAAGAGACTCGTCAATGACGACCTTGCGGAAGGGCTTGAAGTAGGAGGTGAAGCGTTCTCGCATCATCTCATACAACGTCCTAATCTTCCACAGCTTGTCTGGGAGGTGGACGTCAAGGTTGGTGACAAGATGGAGCGCTGCGAGGATATCAAGGTACCGGTCGCGAGACATATATTTCCCGAAGGCAGGGGTGGATATCAGATCATTGGTGATCCAATAGTCAGGCAACCTATGCTTCTTGACATGAGGCATTAGCATGGTGAGTGCCAGGAACACCATGAACTCTTTATGAGTCACTGGGGTCCACTGCCTCATGTGGCCCTTGGTCACCTTTCCCAAAAAGTGGACCTGGAATTGGTGCTGCTTATTTGTCTCTTTGACAACATAGCCTACCACCTCCTCATCAAAGAAGGCCTCAAACAGTTCGTGTGGTGGAGCATTGGGGCCTGCAGGAAAATTGGGGGTAACGCCTGAACCCTCCAGTACCTCATCAAAAGCTGGCACATCAGGGTTGTATCCATCCTCATCAACTACGTCTTGCCACTAAAAAACGTAGAATGGGTCTTGTCTACGCTGACGAGGAGCTCCAGCTGGTGGCCCAGCACGCCCACGGCCAACTCGGGAGGCGCGCGCCCTAGGGCGGCGAGGGCGGCGGCCAGGGCGGTGGGCAGCACGACGGGCAGCACGACGCCGGGCCAAGCGGATGGGTCGAGGGTCGTCGATGTCCATATAGTCATCGTCAGAGTGGTCATCTTGCCCTGACGGTGGACCTATGTAATCATGGCCAGAGTCTTGAGAGAGGTGCCCTTCATCATCAGTGGCCCCCACATAATCTGGCGGGGAACCAGTGATGCGTGGGCGGCGTGCGGGTGGGCGAGGTGGGGAAGGAGTGGCAGGTGAGGCTGTGTCCCCCCGAGGTCCCGGGCTCCTTGGCCTGCGACGAGTGACAGAAAGCAATGTTTCACTGTCACAAAGCCCAGGTATTGGTGATGCGAGCTCAAAGACTTCTTCAGGAAGACATGTTGAAGGCGGGAGAGGTGGGGAGGACCGTGGGGAAAGTTGCGGGGACGTATGGCTGGGGCCGGCCGGGGTGGACGCCGCGGGAGCCTCGAACAAAACTCTCTTACTTTTCTTAATTTTCTTGGTAGATTTCCTACCTTTCCCCTTTTCGGCAGCAGTATGTCTCCTGTCGGGGGACCTAGGAGGCAAATAGGCCGAAAGTGTGGGGTCCTCAACCCTTGGCAATGGTGGGGGTGGTGGGGAAGAATGCGGGGCATCCGGGTCATCTTGGGTGGCGTGGGTAGATAAGGGAGACAATGGCGGACGAGAAGGGTCACCACGCTGACCCTCACTCACAGCCTCATCCTCACCAAGTAGTTTTGCTTGTTCCCTAGCTGCCGCGGCCGCCTTCTCAAGTATTTTCTGCTTATACAAATGTAGCTTGAAAGGCGATTTACCTGGGGAAGGGCTTGGCGTCGTGTCACTTAAGCGAAATTTGGTGAGTGACCTTGAACTCTCCCACTCGCTCACTCTCTCAAGTTCACTGTCTTTAGGTAAACCAGCTTCCTCAACAACTGGTACATCACCTTCATCACTCTCATCACTGTCATGTTCTCTCGCAAATCCCAGGAATTGCTCTTCTTTGTCACTCTCATGGCCATAATCACTCGACTTATAATTACTGGAGTCGTCACTGACTTCATCATCAACATTATGCTTGGCATCAGCTCGCTCATAAAGTCTCAATGTCGTCTCAATACCTCCGGGAGATAACACATTTAGGCGATGGCGTCGGGGTAAGGCGCGACGAACAAGCAAGGGCGTCGTAGGAAGCACGGTATCGGACACAGCGGAATCACTATTTGGCGTACTGTCCATGATGGCGTCGGGGTAGATACTGTTGCTGTGGCGTAGTTTACGCCTGGTGGCGCCACCTACCGTCCCACGATACCGAAAATGTACGCGCGGCATTCGAAAGCACGCATGCAAGCAATGGGCGTTCAAGAGCCCTTCCGGGTTGCGCGGGCCGAGGTTGTTATGGGCGTTCAAGAGCCCATCCGGGTTGGAGGGGTTAATATACAATGCTTAGTTAGGGCATCCTGAGCGATAGGCTACCATAGTTCATACCATAAGGTAGGCGATCTAAGACTTTATTTTTATTTATGTTTATTAATTTTATATTTCGATTGGTGTGGTAAGACATAACCTTTGGCCATATTATCCCCCACATATATATAAATAGAATAGTTGACCTTGACCTTTGACTTCTATGGTATGTCTCAAAATGTATTATTTTCCATTTGCATATAAAGTGCAACTATCTCACCAAATGTTGTGAAGTTTGCATAAAAAGTAAAGAAAATAGCATATTGACTTTATATTTGACCTTGACCTGTGACCTTGACCTTTCATAAGGAATTGTATACTTTCTTGTATGACTTTGACCTAGGTATTCCGAATATACATGGTAAGCCTAGTGATAATCTAAGTTAGTATAAGACATACTAGTAAAACACTTATTTTGACCTTTGACCTTACCATTTAGAATATTTATCTAAAATTTGAGCAATACAATATCAAGGTTACTAGCAATTTGCGTAGTGATAATGAAGACATTTGAGTAAAAAATAATAATAAATGGTAAAAGTTGACCTTTGACCTTGACCTTTTTGTAAGACATTTTTGTTTTCATTGACATTGCCCAGGGAAATCAAATAAGCATGCCAAATTTCATTAAAACCCATCATAGTTAGTTTCATATACATTAATAGAATAGTTGACCTTGACCATTGACCTTTATCTTGACCTTAATGATATGCATGTCAAAATTTAATATTTTCCTTTTCATTTAAAGTGCAAATATCTCCCCAAATTTTATAAAGTTTGCATGAAAAGTAAAGAAAATGGCATATTGACCTTTTATTTGACTGACCTTTCATATGGAGTTGCATAGTTTCTTATATGACCTTTGCCTAGGTTTTCCGAATATACATGGTAAGCCTAGTGAAAATCTAAGTTAGTATATGAAATACTAATACAAATCTTATTTTGACCTTTGACCTTAACCTTTAGAATATTTATCTGAAATTTGATCAAAAGGATATCAAAGTTACCAGTAACTTGGACAGTGAAAATTAAGAAACTTGAGTAAAAACTAATAAATATGAAATATTGACCTTATTTTTAACCTTGACCTTTGACCTTAACCTTTAGGTCAAATGGAAAATTGATTTTTGACTGACCATTGCATTGACCAAATGGATTTACCTGGTGAAAATCCATCGAACGGTCTAGGAGTTACAGGACAGACAGACGGACAACGGACGACGATGACGGACGACGACGGACAAGCTGAATTGTGGTGCACAGTATACGGGCGGGATCTGTGTGTGTGATACCACTCTGCTTCGCAGAGTTGATAACTTTATTCAAATTTGGAAGAACTTGTTGGAACCAAAATATTTAGAGAAATTTGATTTACTCCACTGGTTTCTATTGATCCTTTGTTGCATAAATAACATCGACCGGTATTAACTAGAACAAAATTAAAGTGATATACATGGTACAAAACCCATTTTGTATTTATACTGCATACGAACGTGAATATCATCAGAAGTCTCCCGACAGTTTGGATAATGGAGTGGCTTTGAATGTACTGAAGTCGGTGTAGTGTTGTGTCGCGTCATTTGAGTAGGTATGATGTGTGTTATGGGTGAAGTGGTTAAGTGTGATGTATTTTATAATTGTACGCCTCTGAGTCGTCTGGCAATAGATAGCTTATAGATTTTGTTAGGCTCCGTTATAGTGTATTATTTTGTGATTGCTTGTGCTGCAAGGTATGATTGTTTGTTGTGTAATTTTGCTTTATATTCTGAACAATTATGTTGTACTATGGTGTGATGTGCTGCATGTTGCTGTTGTGGTGGGTTTTGGAGTGTTGTACTGTATTTCGTGTTATATATTGTTGTAATGTGTTGTGACATGATGTGTGGTGTGTTTTATTATATTAGGTGTTACGTTAGATATTAGGGATGAGAAGTGGTGTTGTAAGGTGTAATAGTGCTGTACATAAGAGTTTTCTCCTACAATTATTTGCCCACTCGTTTGAATGGGATAAATGTGACACTAGATTTCAAAGGTATCGCAACATTGACTAAAAGTAGATTATTATATGCGAGATGTTTTGTTACTATTAATCTATTTTAGTATATATTTAAATATATTTTTCCAGTGTTCATGTTTTTATGGTTGTTTTGTGTTATGAAACCTGTTGGAAATTGTTTTTTACTCATTATCCAGTAATCTTAGCTCACACCCCTCACTAGAGGTGAGGAATCTAATTATGGGTGCCGTGGGATACATACAAGGTTGAGGGGGGTTCTGCCCCTCTCATCCCCTGTGAAAAATTTAAAACAGCATCTATTTTACCAGTAGGGGGCCACATTATAAATTTACCTAACAATCTTGGCACGCCGCAAACGATAGTGAGATTTTTTTGGTCTCGACAGTGCTTCTATATATTGCCAAATATAATGCATTTACGATGGTAATGATGTATATAGCACTACAGTATATAATATAACCAAGCTACAGTCCACGTTAACATCAACGGCTTTGAATAATGGTCACTGATAAATATTTTCTATTTTTGCATAAACGTAGGCCTATATTTAAAATGCTCCCATATTGGAATTGGTGAAGAAGTTTACGGCGTAAAACGCTTGTGTGAATTAGCATTTAAATTGTACTGTCAAGTGTATGTTATGGTATAATGTGCTCTGATATATAATTAAATTTAGTTTATGTTTTGCTCTGTAATCTTTGTTATTTATTGTGGTTGTGGTTCTGTGCTTTGTGTTCTGATGTATTTCGATATCTTCTAATTATGTATGTTTGATTTCATGAACCCGAGAACGGCAAGAAGACTCATAGAGGTTTTGGTGGTGAAAGGCGATGAACCTCTTAACCCGCTGAGTACCAGCTAAATATTTATAAATGTACCACCCAGGACTGGCTGATTCTGATTTTTTTTTTCCAGAAACAATAGCGAATGGGTTAGGAATGAAGGGAAAACCACGAATAACCGATCAAAAAGCTCAAAAAATGGTCCTACGGAGCCCCGCTTTATAGTTTAGATAGTCAAGGAATTTGGGAAAGTCGGTAGAGTTAGGGGAAAGATAGGCAGCGCAGAAATATTTAGTATGAGAATCACAGGATAGTTTGAGCCAAAAGTAGAGAATTCAGATGAGTCGAAATCGGGAACACGAGAGCAAGTGAGTTTGTTGTGCACATATGCACAACAACCGCCTTTGGTTTTGAAACTAGGATAGAGAAAGTAGGAGGATACAGAGAAGGGGCTGCTGGCAGTTGCTTTAGACACCTGCTTTTCAGTGAGAAAAAGAATATCAGGTGTGTAGGAGGAGAGATGGTGTTCAACAGAGGCAAAATTAGAGGAAAGGCCGCGAATGTTGCAAAAGTTAATAGTAAGAGTAACAGGCCAAGGTCCAGACAATTTTGAGGGGTCTTCAGGGGAAGGTCGGGTGGGTGTGGGGGCATTTATGAATAAACGCCCCCTGGGGACTCCAAGGCTGATCTACGGTTTATCATATTTTGTTTAAATTTTGATGTGGAAGAATGAAGTGTGGTGTGCATGTTTAGTGTAGTGAAGTGGATAGGAGGAGGAGGTGTTTGTGAGAGCTAGCTGAATTACTCTCAATGTAAGTGAGGAACAAAGGAAATCAGTAAGTGATTCCAAGCAAATAAAAAAGGAGTTCCAACGACTCCTTACCAAATGCCTATAACCTCTCCTGGGTCTAGCCCTGGTTGATTGGTGCCTAGAATATATATATATATATATATATATATATATATATATATATATATATATATATATATACTATATACATCACATCTAAGATTCAATCATTATTATTAGGATTCATTATATCCAACTCTCATATAATTTTAAGGTAGTTTTACTTGCAATTGAATGATACTTATGCAGGTGACTGTACACCTTGGGGAGTATTCTTTGTAAGTCTTTGTCACTTCCTCCTTCTAATTTTCATGAGATTCCTTTCCCACGCAATGTAAGCTTACCTCAACACTCCTGATAGCTCTCCACTCTCTGAACATGTGATAGGAGGGGTCTTGGTAAATTTCCATCAGTTCTAAAGTGTGTGAAAAGCAGGAGAGATGAGAGGTAGGGAGAAGATTTGAGGACAGATAGACACGAACATTGGGCACGTTAACAGCCCAGAGATTCCCTCTAAATATAGGGAATTCGCTTTGTATAATTAATCTACTTTGTTTGAATAAATATCAACGTGGTTTTGGAGCTGAGACTTTTATTTTCCCTTTACCTATAACTACATTTATAAGGTATAAGAGGATATGGTATAGGCGATTATCTATCACATCTAATTAAACTATCTGTCAACGAGAGAGCAGTGCAGGACGCTGAGATCAACCTACTTCTTGAATCAACCTATAATTACCTAAGGTTACCTCCCAAACGGTTAACCCTTACTATAACCTATTAGGAACGTACCTTAAAACGTCTCTTAATATGGTTAACTATACTACCTAACATATAACCCATTAAGAAAGACACCTTTAGTCTTACTTACTTGGAGTTAACCCCTTGCTAACAGTGACTGTCAAAAGTCATACTGTATGTAACACACATATATACAGTATATAATTTATATACTCAGGCCGAATCCCCACTTATCCTATTTTGTTGTTTATATATATATATATATATATATATATATTAGTTTATATGTACCATTTTATGTGAGGTGATGGATATTTCGACGTCCGTTAAAAAAAAAAAATATTGCTACAGAAACACTAACTTTGGTCACCACCTCGTACTGGACGCGGTTTGGGTGGAAAATCGTAAATTCTTGAAGTACAGTCACCACATATCCATGACCCTGCCGCCAGTTAGGTCAAGTCAGGTGAGTGTCAGGGTTTAATGTTGGCCTGTGAGTTCAGTCTATACTCCTAAAGACCACTGTGTCATATGACTGTTTCGCCTTCCTATCACTTCTCCTGTTAATGCACCTTACAACCAGTTTCCTCCGGTCACATCAACTCAAACCATTCCGCCTCTCACATATTTTTTTGAGGACTTGGAATGATAAATAGCAAATTTTCCCGTTTACCTATTCCTTAAATTAAACCAAATTTTAGAGACATAAAACTGTATTCACTGAGGAAGACGGTGTGTCAAACTTTGATCTCCAGAGATCCACCGTACTGTCAGAAGAGATAACAAAGGGAAGTCTCAGGGGTCACCGCCATCCTACATCAAAGACAGATAGAACAAAGACTGGCGACGAGGAGTAAAGAGTGTGCAGGGGTTGGAAGGGGAGGGAGGAGGAAAATGAATTAAAGGTGTAGGAGGAGGTAGGTGAAGAGTAATTTTACGCTTCTATTATCAGCATTACCAGTAGCAATAAATAGTAGGAGGTGGGTTCTGGGAGAAAACACGAAGAGGAGCATACAGAGAGATTAAATTTGTGATTAAATTGATTAGGAAAAGATTTGGGTGTGGAACAATTATGTTAGAACAATGAAATGACCATAGCAAATTAGAAGAAGAGAAGAAGGAAGCATATGGGAAAATCTTAAGTCAGAGGAGTACACAGTACACGACGTCCGTTCACTTAATAGACAAAAAACCTGACAGTTAATTTAGTATCTTAAGGGCATATATCTCGGCAGCTCATGTGGTATATTTTCACATATATGTGACACATATTGTATAGTCGTTAAGCATTTTAATCTGACGATTGAATCACTTTAGAAAAGATCTGCGAAAGCCGAGGCCGGTAGCAAGCCTGAAATAACCCAAGACTCCTCGGTTCACATATAGTGGACCCGAGGTCGGAAAGGACTCAAGGAGTGATGTCGTCGACCAAGTGACATTGGTTTGAATCGACATCCAGAAGGTGAAATGGGAACTGCGATTTAACCCACTGGACCCCAGCGCCGCAGCATATGCGTCGTCAATGTATGTAACGCTAAACCCCAGCGCCGCATAGGATGCGTTGCGGTCAATTACTCCGGTCCTATGGCACCTAGAGCGCTCAGATTTTTATGGGAACTGCGTAAGTATCCCACGTAACAATGCCGATGGTTGAAAACCCTCAAAGTCTAGTTGCGTGCTTGTGAACGCGCAAAAACGTCTTTTTGCATACCCATTTCCCCATGTTAATTCCGAATTTCGGGTGCCCCGTAGGACCCCTTAATGACTTAGGGGATCGTTTTTTTTTTGTTTTCCTTCATTTCTAACCCATTCCAGGTGTTTTCTGGGAAAAAAACACTGTTTTGACAACCTGCCAGGCCTGGAGTGTACATTTATATTATATTGCATGGAGTTCAGTGGGTTAAACAGGCACACTCCTTAACGGCCACAATCAAAGTGACCACATTCCTTAATGACCAAAACAATCACACTCATAAACAGCCACAACCAAAATGGCCACACTCCATTATTGCCACAACTAAAACGGCCACATATTTCATATTCACTCTTAATCATTAACTTGCATTAACTCATCTACACCTACGCAATAAAATGTGTACACAAGTGTATCACATCCGTATAATTATACGATATCCACGTTATGCTGTATATACTATACATACAATTATGTACTTTTCAATATGTAGCAATGTTCAAATTATGCAATGTATTAAATATTCATCATTATATTTATACATCTAGCTTACACCATATTATATCTATTACTAGACCAATATTATATCTACATGAGTGAATCGCCACCCAGTCAGCGTATTTCTAATATTTTTCCTGGTTAATAAACAAATATCTAGGTTACTTTAGGTAAACAGTGTTTAATTTTAGTATTAAAGTAATATCAAGTATTATATCACACAAACAGCAACTCATTTTAATATTCAATTATTTCAGTTAATCTTCGTGTCTACTTTCTCGAGTTTTGAATAATGAAAGGTAGTTAGTCATAATTCAGTCAATTGAACAATGATCATCCAAATGCTAAATAAAGATATTTGATTGGCTTCAATACGAAAATTCGGCAATTATCCAAGAGAATGTAGGAAAACCAGAATTATTGCGTGTGTATGTGTGCGCCTTCGTCTGCGTGTAGTGTGTCCAGTGTGGGTGTATTTACTGCGTTCATGTGTCTGTGTAAGTGTGTGTATATGTGTGTTTGTGTGTGTGTGTGTGTGTGTGTGTGTGTCTCGTGATAAAGAGGACCAGAGGTAGGTATATTACTGGACCACTGGACAGGACAATTACCGACCAGTCAATTACCATCTAAATTTAGTCTCCCTCTGTCGCCAGTCCCCTCTTTCCTTGTCAGTGGTGTATTGTCCTATGGCCTGAAGGAGGCGTTTATGTTTGTGTGTGTTCGTAGAAATCATTTAGAATATACCTTAATGGGGTTGTGACGAATACTAGTCACCATCATGTTTTGGTATTTCTAGGTTTATTAACAATAGAGCCCCCCCCCCCCCCCCCTTGTATTCTGGTTAAGGTTGAAAGTATTTCTTAATAGTGTGGGACAAGACAAAACTACATCCCCCGCTCCCCTACCACCGTCAGCCCTAGAACCTATGGCAGCCCAGCTGGTTGACTAATTGAGTAGCGTGATCCGGATCCTGAAGAGATCCCAATTCAACGACTAGATGGAAACTTACAAGAGTGAGGTAGACTTTTTGGAGTTGGATCTGCGCCACCTGAATGACTCCCCTATCCCCCTGATGCCGATACTAACACAGTAACCTAGCACCCCGAGCTGGCCAATCGATCAGGGTCCCGGACCTCTGATGGATAAAAGGATAAAAGGACCATCACTCCAATCTAGGCTTTGGCAATATAAACCCCCTGGAGCAGCACCTAGATGCCAAAGTCCTACTACCCAACACAGGAAAAAGACTCACTCTTCCCCCTCCCTTCTGTACTGTCAGCGAATCTCACTGCCCTTGCAGCACTCCCCTAGTGAACCTGAACCTAAGAACATTGAGGCTCTCGAAGATACTGTATTTTTCAGACTAGCTAGTGAGGTTGTTTGTGTGAGTGAAAGAGACAAAAGACAAAGCTACCTTTTACGTGTATCTCCCCCAAAGTTGAAAGAGTGACAGAGAGCTAAACTCAAGATACGGTAGAGTAAAAACGCCTGGATACAATGGGCTTGAAGCAGTGTTAAGTCATAGGATAAGGGAAAGACAGGTTGAGGAAGATAGTTCCAAAGCTAACTTCTTGAGTAGAAGAAAGGCTGGGAAAATCAGTTCACTTTTGGGGAAAAGGGTTGGACAGAATAGAGGTTAGAGTGTGTTGCAAGCGAGCACCCACCAGCCACCACTCTCCATAGGGGAGGAGGTTTACAATGAGAAAGCTCTGAAGAACACTGATTATTGTAATATAGGTAGAAGAGTGAGAGAGATGCAACATTGTGGCGTGTACATTTTTGGGAATTAGTAAAAGGAAGTGAGTTGATGAGACAAAATGCTTTTGACTCTACAATTTCGAGAAGTGCGCTATAGGTGGAACCTCCCTACTACACATGTGAATAATATTCAAAATTAGAGACAAACGTTCTGGGTTAGACTATCAATTCCCAGGTCATAGACACTGAGGCGCCATTTGTGGTACTACGGGACTTGAAAGCCCTTAATAACACTGACAACAAATACTTCAAACAGCTGTCCAGGAAGTGGCAGAAAGAACCAGGCCAGACAACTGGAGGAACATGTCGCTATCAGAAGACAGAAATCAGACAGCCCCAACTAGACAGCCAAGCACGACGCCTTCCACCACAGACCACCCACACAACCCTGCCTTCTCCTATGACTGGAAGCCACCACGGCTTCATAAATCTCCCCATCGACGTCTCATAACATTGCCAAAAACTCGCCCCATTGAAATAACACATGTCCTGTTCACCACGACTAGAAAATGTCATGGCTCTATAATTATCCCCATCGACGACCAAGAATATTGGCAGAATTCTCCCTGTAGACAGCTGGGTCACTGCATGGTGATACCCAACTTACCTTCCACCAACCTGGACCAGTGGACTCTCCCAGGCAAGAAATAAATCAGTCTGTCAGTCACCCACCTTTTCACTACGTCTGCTCAGAGGCTAAGGGATGGCTGCCCGTTAATCCCCTCATTTACCTAGACTCCCCCACCTGGGCCACGACTACCACGCTACACCGATTTCGACAGGGTGTTACAAAAAGTTGCTTGACATCGATGTCCCTAATACCTGATCACTGTGTACAACTTATGTATATGGATATCACTGTATGATATCATCCCTTGCATAATATTGTATTATATTGTTGTGTCTTGTACTATGTATAGAAGCATATACTACAGGAGATCTGGACTGGACGCGAAAATGGAACTTTGCAGTAAGGGACCCAAAATTGGAGAATGAATCCCCTAGTCCGAACCTCGGAACCGCAAAAATATCACATTTTAGTGGTTTCGAGATTCGAACTTGGGGATTCGTTCTCCGATTTTGGATCCTTTACTGCAAAGTTCCAATTTCGTGTCCAGTCCAGATCTACTGTAGTGAATGATAGAATCAATATATCTTGTGTATAATAAAACCATTTTCCATATTCATTTATCTGTGTTTGCCTTCCCATTTAAGACCATACACTGTAAACTAGCCTGAAAAATATAGGCACTTCATGTACATGGCAACATGCATTGTAGCAATATGGATGAAGACCCATGCAACACGTTCGCAATTCGAACTGTATTTACATCTTAACCCTTCTTTAGCGGCCTATGCGGTTTATTTATATGTACCGCCCAGCGAGGTGTTTTTAGCCAAAATAGGGGTGTTTATGTGATCATTTTCATGCCTAAATAAGACCCAGAACGTAAAACAAGTATCTATCCCTGAAAGGGCATAAACAGAGCTTTCGAATGACACCATAACGATCCTTGTATGATGGCTAGTTTTCTTGCAATAACCGTGCAACGCGAGTGCAAAAAGCATGTAATTCGGTACTTTCCCCATATAATTCAGTATGTAGCGAGTGAGAGAGGAAGGAGGGAGCTGAGATTCGTGTCAGTAGGTTCGCCGCGGTGGTCTGGAGCAGTCATACGCTCGCTAGTCTCCTGCCACCACTTGTCTCTCTCTCTCAGCAACATTACGTGCTGAAATTGCCACTCGACCTATGTCGAGCGCCGCCACATAGTCCAGCTTTATTAAAAACAACTTATGTGGTGAGCCTCTTTTTAAGGGTTAAACCCCCCAGACAGATTATATTAACTTACTTACGGGTTGGCAGAGCGCCCGGTATTTCCCCCACAACAGTCTTTCTCACACTGAGGGACCGTTAGAAGTCGGAGGAATTTGGGGTTGCCATCAACCGACAGACTATGATCTAACTTACCTAATTTACTGAGCTCAAAATGATGCAAATGCGTCATATAACTTATTATTGAGCTATTTTACTAAGTTTATATGACGTGATCGCGTCATATGATACTTTTGGCCAAAACCGACATATGACGCGATCGCGTCATATGAGACGGAGAGGGTTGAGAACATATGGAACTTCCAAGTGCTGCTTGTGGTGTCCATAATATTAGAGTGGTCACCAAATTGTTATTGAGTGTGACTGAACATGAAAGCAATATTACAACTTTCATATAAAATTGTACACATGTAGTTGTAGCACGTAAATACCCCTTGTCTTTCTACGGTAAATATTAGAGCCAAGGTCAATATGGTGTTACATGACAATCTTACTCTGACTATGCCAGCATTATACTGCATTTATATTGGGATGAATAATGCACTGATGGTAGCAATAACAACTGTCTATGGAAAATACTATTGGAGTTAATAAACATCACTATAATTTATTCTTATTATACACTTATATATAAACATATCTGAAGACCGTCTTGATTATTTCTGGGAGTAATTGCAATTACTGTATACTTTTATTATTAATACTCGTAGGATGAGAAAGGATTAATATTTATGGAGGTATAATGTATTTACAAGTCAATAATAATATATATTGGTGGATAAGTAGGCATCAATTAATTAATCAACATAGCAGATAGTAATGTGTCGATAAGATTCCCAACATCTATAATTAGATCAGGTAGCATACAAGTTTGTTTGGTTAGTTTGGGTCCCTCCATAACAGTCAAGTGGAAGGTATCGTAACAACTATATCTAGGTGCACTGTTTGTACTTCATTTAACAGTTATCAACTCACCATATAAAATGATATGCACTATTTTTACCAATGAATCTCTCTCTCTCTCGTCATATATGTGTGTGTGAGTGTGTATTTCTACCTTCACCCAGGATCGAACCACGTACTGATAACACCTAGCTAACTATTTCCTATATATATTTAGGAAATGGGGAAATCCTACTTTGAGGAAATATGACATTCCATGCCAGGTTGTAGGACCCATTTTGAGAGTACACATACAAGGTAGATTTACAGCTAGGCCTACGCAAATCGGATTGAATTGGTTTACTTTATTTTTCTTCCAGGCAATCGCTAGGGTTGCATTGAGTGACTAGGATTAGCGAATGTACTTTGAAACTCACTTACAGTATGTCTTGAATTATTTATTTTGCTCAGTCACTGTGTTCTTCATTTTGGGCTTGGACCTCAACATTGGGGTCCTCACTGCTGACCTCTGCACCATACAAATCATCGCAAATGTCCTCAGCAAAGTCATCAAGCTCAACATTACTCACATCCACTCACTCAACGTCAGTACCACCACTGCTTATCTACCATAAATCATCACTTTTAATGTATCATGGCTCTATGGGGGATTTAAGGAAGTTGAGTTTACTCTACCTAGACTAAAAAGGTCCGCTCACATAAATCGTATATGAATATCAAATATCGGGAGTGTAACTCACTTTAAATCACCATAGAAAGTTATGTTGTAGTCAGGTATTGTATAAACTGATGATGGTCGACATATGGCTACTGTTGGAACACTATTGGGAGGTTGTTTACACCGAAGTGGCCAAGAGGTGCGCGCTTGAACTATAAAGGGAATAGGTTAAATAATATTGAAGAGGATTAAATGATGATAGTGGCTTAGCTTGTCTGTCTGTCCGTCGTCAGTCGGATGAAGTTTATAATGACGAGAGCTGAATGAAAGCCGGAACCAGGATCGCGGCGAACTGAGAGTGGAGGTATTGCTTGGACGATATCTAAATGTGCTCTTGCGCAAGGCGTCTATTCAGACATACTGTACATACAAACATGATAGGGTATGATACATAGAAACGTATGTTATACCGCTAACTATCGTGAATCCACGATACACTCCCCCCCCAAACACAATACCTCCACCCCATCTAATATCTAGAGCTGCCCAGAAGCAAGCTTGTGTCGTCACATATCAACGGCGCCACGGGCTGCGCGTCTGGGTCTAATTTCGATCCGAGGCGGATCCCCAACGGGTTGTGGTGGATCGACAAAAGTAACCTCCTCGGATCCATCATCATCAGGTGGAGCTTCTTCATGTGTAGAAGAGCCAAGCTCCTTAGCGTACCGTCGTGCGACCGGACAAACTTTAGTCCCAGTAGCTATCTTGAGCAACGCTACACGCCCTACTGAGCCTTCGGCCTCGTACACCTCCACGGCGCAGCTCAACTTCCAGTACAATCTAGGATTTTCATCATGGATGAATACTATCTCGCCTACAGAGGGTGCTGATGGATGACCAGCAATCTTAGATGTCCTCTCACGCAGTGCCAATAAGTATTCATTCACCCATCTCTTTTTAAAATCACCGATAACCCTAGAAATATATTGGTACCGTCGTGACACCGCATTGAAGGGTCCTCTAACTCTGCCTGAGACTGCAAATCAGTAGGAAATGTAGTCAACGGCTTACCGTAGAGCAAATGCGCTGGTGTTAGTGGCAGTGGTTCTTGCAGGTCGGTATATACAAAGGTGAGATGACGATCATTAACAACTGCCTCAACTTCAGTGAGCACAGTTACTAGTTCGCTCCCCTTTAACAAGGCGCGTCCAGCAACTGCCCGCAAGCCTGACTTCACGATGCCTACACACCGTTCCCACATTCGACTTTGACTGGTATAAATTTCCACTCGCACTTCCGCTCTCCCAAGTAAGCAACAACTGTTGGATCGCTGCTTATATCTTTCAAGTACCTGGAAGCTTGAAGAAAAGTGGGAGCTTTGTGGCTAATAATCAAATGAGGGAAGGAACGACGTGCACAAAATCTCCTACGTACATGGTTAACCAAACGCCCCAATAGCAGCTTGGCAGTTAATTCCAATTTGGGAATTGCGACCCTCTTTACCGGTGCAACCTTAGCCCAGGCGGTGAGTAAATGAATCCCAAACGAGGTAACACAATATATATCTACACCGTACGCTGTGGCACTCGCATCACAGAATGCATGTAAAGACACAGGTTCAAATGCGGCCACTTGGCGCGGCAACTCTATAGTATTGTACATAGTGTGTTATAATCTTCTTGCAAGGACCTACCCTGTTCAACAAGATCATCGGGTAAATTTTCGTCCCACCCTACGTTGCGTCTCCATATTTCTTGTATTAGAATCCTAGCTCTGATGGTGACAGGTAATGCTAAACCCAAAGGATCAAAGAATTGCACGACCTTGCTCAACTGACTACGTTTTGTGTGCATCCCTATCTGTTTAGTGTAATCTTTGTTCCGGTACATAAGTGTGTCTTTCCATGGTTGCCATATCATCCCCAAGATTCTGGCATATTCTTGGTTATCAGAAGCTACCCCATCAATAATCAGACCATCCCGAAACAACACAGAATTTGAAACCCAATCGAAAGAAACAGATCAGTGAATCTAGCCTACTAGCCTGCCTATAGTTCGTGACTAGTTCCTTTTCACTATCACTAGACCCCTGCAAATCTTCTATGTACAATCAGCGAGTGAGTTCAGTCGTGTTTTCTTCACAATCATCAAGATATTTTGTAATGGTTGCATTCAACAAAAATTGTGAACACGTAGCGCCAAACAAGACTACCTTACACCGATAGGTCACTATGGGACTCTCTGCGTCGTCATGTCCCTGAACCATAGGAACCGGGTGATGTCTTTTGCAATTTCACCATCAACAAGGCCTTTTCTCTGTCGCTGGTGAATGCGCAGTTTCCCAGCCTAAACCGCAGTAATTGCTGCGATAGGTCCGACACCATTGAAGGGCTAGTTAGTAAGCAGTCATTTAGACTGGGACTGTGGCCTAGGTGGGCTGAGCAGTCATACACCACTCGGATAGGAGTGGTAACACTATCCTTTTTTACCCCATGATGTGCGAGGTAATGGATTTTCCCGGTATTCCCTGGTTCACCAACATCGACGACCTCAATGAATCCTCGGCTGAGATAATTTTTAAATACCTCGTCATAAGCCTTTTAGGTGCTCGATTCGTGGGTTAGTTTCCGCTGCAAGGCGGGCAATCTACCCAACGCTAAACCGTAATTTGTGGGAAAACTTATATTCTCTTTGTTTCCAGGGTAGACTAACCTCGTATTGTTTTTCTGTGGCCAAGTAACGCACAGATTCCGAGAACTTTTCTATCGCAATTTTTTATTAATAGTCATTCTCCATAGGTTTAATCCCTATGTGGTCAAGTTTCCACAATCTTTCTAGATCGAACTCGGCAGCTAACTTTGGGTCATCAATGTGAGTTTCATCTTTAATGAGCTCTTCTGCCGCAGTCGTGCTCATCCTCAACACGGATGCCGTGTCAACCAGAATATTTGACTGTATTTGACTGAGTAGTTTGGACTATACGCTCATGCAATAGCCAAACTTAGTGGAAATCAAAATCACTCCACTCTCTCTTCTAAACCCAGGGTGTACTACATCATAATCTGCTCCTAACAGTATGTGCACCTCCTTCAAGTCACCTACGGGATCAGACAAGTATATTCCTTTCCTACGAAGTGCATGTTCTACTTTGTGAATTCCTACAGATTGATAGTCTGGAAGTTTATCTACCACTACATACTGTAAGAAGTGTTTCTTTTTACGGTAGATGTAAGCAACTTGTACAACTTCATAGTCTGTACTGTCGGTCACTCCTATGAATCCCTGCAACCTAAGGGTCTCACTACCTACTTCACAGTGTTTTAAACCGTCCAGCACCGATCTCTTTATGAAGGATCGTTGTGAGCCCTGGTCCAAGAGTAGCCGACAGACTTGTGTCCTGCCATAACCCTCTATGAGTATCTTGATTGTAGGTAAAATGGTGGTGTCTTTCCTACTGCCTAGTATCAGTGTTGCAGTTACTCCTACCTTTTCCTCCTTAACTAGACTACTTGTGGGGCACAATTTGTCAAAGTGATGGCCCTCACAGTTGCGACAGGGCCTCAAATAGGAGCAGTACACTTACCCTGCATACCATGGTCCTTACTTAAACAACCCTTGCACAATTTTAGCTTCCTCGCTTGAGCTAATTTGGATTAATTAGTTTGATATTTGGTACAGTTTAGACATTTATGCTTGGGATTATTGCATAGCCTACATGATGATTGTGTTTTCTTGTGTGACCCTTTAACCTTCCCTTTAGATCCTACCACCATATTAATTGAACCCCTTGTTGTTGCCCCATCTGACCCACCCACTGTCCTACCATTGTTTAATTGTATGTTGCTAATCTCCTTGCTAAATGACGCTTTGAACTCCTCCAAATCAAAGGTACAAACTTTATCGAGAATAGCTAGAGGTAATTTATGTCTCAATATTATGACTAGCATCTCTTATGTTAAACCTAACGCATCTAATGACCTCGTGTGACACTCCATGTCTGCCCTGAACTTTGTCAATTCATCGACCCTGTACCTACTGTAGGCTGTGCTAGGTTCAACAGAGTGTTCACGTGGGCTACCTTAAGCTGGTCAGTGTCTCCATACGTTGCCTGTAGCAAATCCATAATGCTATCATAAGTTTTACCTTGGTGGAAAAACCTTCTACCAAATGCAAGGCCTTATCCTTAAGTTGGTCTTTAAGATAGTGGAACTTTCGTACATCGTCAAGAGTCGAATCATGCACGGTTGATTTAAAAATGTCCCAAAATGCCAACCATTCTGTCAAGTTTCCCCTGAATTTTGGTAAGTTCAGTTTGGTTAAGTTTACATCACGGCGGGGATCCGTATGCTTGGCAGCGTCACCATTCTGGGTTACTTCAGTTTTCTTTACCGCTCTTCGCAGTAAATGTTTTGCCTCTAAAATGGCAACATCATGGATGGCGCGCTGCTCGTACTCCGCATGAATTTCTGACTCGCCCTCTAACTCTTGATACTATGCTCTCACTTAGGGTAACTATACGATCATAGGTAGTTTCTAGGTACTGTAACCTGGCCTCTAGCTGTTCAGGAGTTGCAATAGCTATAAAGTCTTCCAAATCGGACATTAGCCTAGTAATGACAACCCCCAAGCCTCCTCTCTGGTTCCTCAAGACTGTGATAGACATAGCTTTAGCTGGTTTACCTTCTGATATACCAGCCATTAAATATGTAAGAACTTACACCTTTAGTCCTTACATGCAATACTGTACTTATTTTAGCCTATGCTTCGCAGACTAATGTCAGAAGATTAAAGGCTAGTAATGGCTATTTAAACAGCTTACCTTACACAGTACCATGAGAGGCTGGGATATGATAGGATGAAGCAACGAAACAATGAAGGAAATATGTGATGGTCGGTCAATCTTAAGTAAACAATAGTAAATAATAATGAAATTAGGTAAATAATTACAGGGTAAAAAAAAAAAAAAGGAAAAAAAAAAAAGAAAGAAAGAGGATAATTTACTGGGGGAAGATGATAGGCTGGATGCATGACTGCGGGAGCCGCAGGTTTATTACTCCGGCATCATGCTCCAGCCAATTTTTCATCATGTCTGTCATTTTATTGTGCAGGATCTTGTTGGTGTCTAGAGTGAGATGTACACCATCTATATCTAGATCCTGAGGCTTAAAGGAGACTGACAAGAAACGGTGGCGTGTAACGTCTAGCCTTGAGCACAGGCTTCTGTCCTTATTCGGTTATATTGGGCTACTGTAATGCCCCTCACCCTAGGGCGATGTTGCAAGGAGAGCAAAATGCTCTTGCCTCCCGTCTCCCTCTCTACAGCCAGAGCCAGGTTCCCTAAGGCCACCGCAAGAGCACGAGGATCGGTGTCGGGGGCTATGTCGTTGCCCCCGATGAGCAAATAGGTGTAAAGAGGCCGGTATAGTTCCAGCCTACCCCATTCATCGGAGGACTTAAGACTATTGATGCTAGCCCCGGGCACCCCAAAGTACCGGAACTGGAACTGCCAATCCCCGCTCGCTCCCCTGTAATCCACAGGGCCCTGGTCTGCTGCGCTCAAACGGGTCACATAGGAGTGTCCGAATACCGCAATACGGTCTACTTCGGGCATTACAACCTGCTCCGGGTTAAACGCAAGACCTACTCCCACAGGATCCTTCGATCTGCAACCTCCCACAACATTATATTTCCTCATAATACCTAACTAACTATAAGACATTTAAATTGGGGGTCAAAGTCCCGGGTCTGGGCACCAATGTGGCGGATTTAAGGAAGTTGAGTTTACTCTACTTAGACTAAAAAGGTCCGCTCACATAAATACAGGGAATGTAACTCACTTTAAATCACCATAGAAAGTTATGGTGTAGTCAGGCATTGTATACACTGATGATGGTCGCCAAATGGCTACTGTTGGAACACTATTGGGAGGCTTTTTACATCGCGGCGAACTGAGAGTGAAGGTGTTGCTTGGACGAAATCTAAATGTGCTCTTGCGTGAGGCGTCTATTCAGACACGTCATCGTCTTTACGCTACGAATCTAGCGGATACTGCTAAGTTTGTAGCGGATATCTAGCGGTAAATATCGTACCACATTTTCAATACTACGACATGGTTATATGATAATCGTCATATGTTCATTCTTAAAGACTCTTAAATACTATACTTTCGTATAATAGGCCTTATTTAATTTATCAAGCTTACATACATTCTGCCAAGCTTACATACTTACATACTGTACATACAAATATGATAGGGTATGATACAGAGAAATGTATGTTATACCACTAACTATCGTGAATTCACAACAAATCCTTATCAATTGCACTATCACTTTGATGTTTATGTTATGGGTGCAATATCACTTAGTCCTATCCTTGGATTTTTGCAATCTTTTTTGTTAGCCACATAACTACAAGACACCCTTTCTAAATATGTGCCTTTTTTGGTGGAAAATGCCTCGGCTGAAGGCCAGTTGCTTCTAAATTACGGGCACGCTATCTCTCGCCAAGAAAACATTGACACCTAAATGGCACGAACAATCATAAAATCGCCAAACTAATGGGGCGAATATCTAATTGGAATAGGATGTGTTCTGACATACTTTCCCTTGTGTTCAAAGATACATACCTATAGTTGACATTTTATGCAACCTATATACATTTCATTACAACAATGACATTGATATTTCTAGACTTCAGAATCATGTAGTTATTTAGCAATCATACCTTTAAACTTGAAGAAAGTATTGTTTGGGTTGGTTTTAAAGTAACTTTAACTATAATCTGAGGGTATAATTCATTTAGGGGTCCATTGAGTTTGTACTTTAATTAGACTACTTTTGCCCGTAAAAGAAATACGGACATACAATATGGCTCGTTTTACTGTGGTGGGCTGCTCCTTAGGATGTAGGAGCTGTTGCAATTGTTCGCCAATGTAGGAGTCAGTTAATTTGGTATTAAAACCATTGGCGATAAGGGTCCTAAGGTAGTTAGAACACAACAGAGAGGCTCTCGTTACTTGGTGTACAAGTGAGATTTTTCTTGTACGAAATTGGATTGACAGGAAAATATCGTATTAGGCTGGTATATGATACGCTTCCTATAGATGGATGTTGAGAAGTTGATGTTGAGAAGTTGATGTTAGAGATCGCCTACCTTTCCTTAACATCGTACTTGATCACCCTAACAACAACTTCTCAACATCCATATAGCCTATAGCCCCGGGTGGCCTACTAAACCCACTCCCTCTTCCTCCAGCACTACCAACCAACCAATTCCTAAATTATGAAATACCAATAATTACCAAAATTACAGTTTATGTGAGATAATTTTATGAAGTATGTTTATCGAACCATTTTAATATTTGTTACCATATAATTAGAAGTAACTTAACTTAATTCCTTACCAAATTCCCCGGTCGCCAAGACGTCCAATATTGCTTAGCTTGCAGTTAACTTCATATGTATTTGCATATATACAAGATATATGATAGTATTGTAAGCTGATATATACTGTAAAATAGTTTAATATACAAGGCTTATAAATTAAAGGGTTCATAGATATAAGTTGTACACCTATGATTTGATGCGTCTGGACAAACTGTATTTATATATATCTTATAGAGGTTATGCATGTCCACTAATTTATGACATATGATATAATTTGGATAAAATAGTTTGTCCGTATGGATTAGCTTGTATGGATATATTTTGTTTGTTTTATATTATACAGCCAATTTAATGTATCTCATAAACTTGTATTGTGAAATGTACAGTATATACTACAAATATTTGTCTTGCGTATATGATAGATGGTAAATGATAACAACCAAGGTGTTGCCAGGAAAGTGTTTCGAACTATTGGTTTAATTTTGTATGAAGCATCTTGTCAGTGTTTCGAACATTTTCCGAGCCAAACTAGGTAGAGAAGTAGTGAGAGCAGACAGTTTGCTGTGAGCCCCGCCCGAGTGTATACCTGTTTGACCGGACAAAGGATTACATAATATGTAATCCTAATTATGAGCCCAGGATATTTGTGTAGTGTCAGTTGGGCGGGACAATGATAGGACATAACTTGACTGGTCACATTGTTCGGTGAGTTAAGCTTATTTAACTATTTGTAAGTTATGTATAGGATAGGAAACTGTTTAACTCTCCAATTTATGTGAACCTCTTGCTACCATATATGTTTGTATAGCCGGCTCGATTAACATACTTGCTAAACTTTAAAGAGTAGCCTATTAGTGATTCAGATTTACCTATATATTTCTTGTTAACATTTTATCGTTGATCATAGCGCAGTTTATGGCATATTTGATTTCATTCAGTTGCTAGAGTTTAAGGTCTCTAATATTTGAGCCAGTCTGTAAAGTATAAAGTACACGTCATTTATGTATTGAAATTATCCTAACTTGATTGCTTTTAGTTTAACTTTTTTCATACCTTGAATTGCATTAGCCTAATCCTCTTTGATATTCCTCCTTTGATTCGTGCTTGTTTCTACTTTGGTGTAACGTGTCCTTTGAGACTTAGTGTTGGGAGTTTTGACAATGTTAAGTTTAACTACCTTTACTATTTAATTGTAGTGGTTGAAGCACAGAATTATAATTGCTTTTGTTGTTTTGCTGATGTACTGTGTATGTATGTATATACTCAGGCACATACCCCATTGCTGGGGGTGGCCGACACGAGACAGAGTCAGGCAGTACCTGCCTGACCTTTACAGTACCTGCCTGACCTTTGCTGAGTGAGGACCTGTCCCTAGTAACTCCCAGTGAATATCTTTGCCCATAGTGTGGTGATAGTATTAACGCTTTCTTAAAATGGCTGGTGTTGACGAGATTGCTACCTCCTCTCATATTCTCCAGCTTTGTCTTGCTTTGCAAGAAAGGATGGAAAATGTGGAGAGAGAGGTGCAGTCTCTCAAAGACGAGAATTTGGCCTTAAAGCTGACTTTGGCTGACAAGAAAAGTGAGGATAGTGCAACTGCTGTTAGGGATCGTGATGCTCCCTGGACAGTTGTTCCAACAAGTGCAACAACCTGCAAATTTCTACGGCGGCCAGTTGCCCTCAGCAACAAGTTCATCACCTTGGATGACGAATGTGATGGTGAGGCTGCGAGTGCTTCCTTCGGCGAGGAAACCAGGAGAAAGGTAAGTAAGTTGCCTCCAACAGGGAATGCTGTGACTGCTGCCCCCCCAGGAGTACCTTCAACTGCTGCCCCAGGAGTTCCTGCCGCTGCCGCAGCTGCTACCAAGTCATCGACAAGGAGAGGCAAGTCCTTCTCAATTGTTGGGGACTCCATGGTCAGACACTTAGCTAGGTCCACCTGTACTGATATTAGGAAGCTTGTCTGTCTGCCTGGTGCCGGGGTTGGGAAGGTGTTAGAGGACATTGATTACATCATGAAAGATATTGGAGATAGCCCCATTATCTGTCTCAGTACAGGGAGCAATGATGTTGGTAAAGGTAGGACGGAAGTACTGCTTCGGCAGTACAGGGAGGTGTTAGATAAAGTTAGGAGGAAGGGAGGCATACCTGTAGTACACAGTATCTTGCCACGGAGAGGGGTCAGCAAGGAATGGTCATCTAGGGCAATTGGTATCAATTGTCGGCTGGAAAAATACTGTAATGCAAATGCAATACCATTCCTTGATAACTGGACCCGTTTCTATGGTAAAAATCAGTTGTACGCACAGGACGGGGTTCATCTTTCTCGGCTAGGGGTGGCAAATTTAGCTAGGTCAATAGATAGGATTGTCGCGGGGTTTCGCTGAAAGTAAAGCCTGAGAATATGAGTAAGAATAATTGTCTAGATAGGGTAAATTGCCGTACTGGTACATCAGATAGGAATAGAAAATATCAGTCACAGGATTTTAATTGTACTGTTAGTAGAAATATTAAAGGTGTAACAGAAGATGGGAATTCAGTTAGAAATAAAGGTAAATCCGATACCAGTAAAATAAATTCATTGCGATTATATTATACAAACTGTAGGAGTTTATGTAACAAAATGGATGAACTTAGAGCACTTGTTAGCAACGAAAATATAGACATTATAGCACTGACTGAAACATGGATTAATACAGAATCAAGACATTTTTTAGCAGAATTCCATATACCAGGATATAGTTTGTTTAAACGCGACCGAACAAGTAGGAGGGGCGGCGGAATAGCAGTGTTTGTCAGGAGTTCTTTAAAAAGCTGTATTAAATCAGGTATTAGACTAAATACTGATAACGAAAGTGTTTGGGTTGAGGTTAGCGAAGGTAGTGAGACCATAATTATTGGAGTTATTTATAGACCACCAAATATGAGTAGAAACGAAGGTACAGCTTTATTATTTTTATTAATCTCACCACCACACCCCCAATGAAATTAATTAAAGTATATTTATGGCAGGAAGTGAAAATAGCATCAAGGTTTAGCAATGTGTGTATTATGGGGGATTTTAATTTTCCGAATATTGATTGGCAGCATCAAATCGGCGACTCAGATTCAAAAGAGTTTATTGAGGCGGTACAGGATAGTTTTTTATTTCAATTCATAGACTCGCCTACTAGAGGTAATAATATCCTCGATTTAGTTCTCAGTAATAATGAACAAATGATAAATAATGTAGAGATAGGAGACCAACTAGGAAATAGTGATCATAAAGCAATTTATTTTAACATACAATGGACAGGAAAGGCTAAAGAGAATACGACACTTATCCCAGATTTCAGAAAAGCCAATTATGGTGGATTAAGAAGAGCCTTAAGAGTCGATCCTATGGTTAAACTATTAAGTGGACCCAGGTGCGCTAATGAACATACTCTCTCTCAGATACCTGTCTTAACTCAGGATAATTTGACAGCTACATATAATAATTTTATTTCTTCACTCCACAATGCGCAAAATAAATATATCCCCAAAAGAAAATTTAGATCAACACAGAACCAACCCAAATGGATGAATAATAGACTATTAGACCTTCTAGGAAAAAAGAGAGGAATATATCGAAAAATAAAGAAAGGCGAAATTCACCTACTTGCTTACTATCAGAATCTATCAAGAGAGGTTAAAAAATGTATAAGGACAGACAAAAGAAATTATGAAATCAGGATAGCCAATGACTCAAAAAATAACCCTAAGGCTTTTTACCAGCTATATAAATCTAAAGTTAGAGATAAAATAGGCCCCCTTAAAACTTCGATAGGAGAAATGATTTAGAAATGTGCAGTACATTAAATAGTCAGTTTCTATCCGTTTTCACTAATGAAAATTTGGCACAGATTCCAGAAGTCCGTAAGGTATATAGCGATAGTATAGAAAATAGGTTAAGTACGGTTACTATAAGTAGAAATGATGTGCTTAAGGAAATTGACAGACTGAAACCTCAGAAATCGCCTGGTCCCGATGAGGTATATGCCAGAGTATTAAAAGAATGCAGAGATGAATTAAGTTACCCATTAACATTTCTTTTTAACAATTCATTAGAAACAGGTATAGTTCCAGAAGCTTGGAAGCTTGCAAATGTAGTTCCGATTTTCAAAAAAGGTGATAAATCAATAGCATCCAATTACCGTCCCATTAGTCTCACTTCAATCATAGGAAAGCTACTAGAGTCAATTATTGCTAGGAAAATGAGAAACCACTTAGAAACATTTAACTTAATCAATTCTTCTCAGCATGGATTCACTCAGGGACGTTCTTGCCTTACTAATTTGCTTAGTTTTTTCTCAGAGGTATATGAAGCAGTAGATAATGACAAGGCATACGATATTATATATTTAGATTTCAGTAAAGCTTTCGACAGAGTCCCTCATGAGAGATTGATGAGAAAGGTTGAGGTACATGGAATAGGTGGGGCGTTGTTGGGATGGATTAGGTCATGGCTAATTGGTAGGAAACAGAGAGTCAGCATAAATGGTACCAAGTCAGAGTGGGGAGCAGTCAAAAGTGGTGTCCCCCAGGGATCGGTATTAGGTCCCCTGTTGTTTCTTTTATACATAAATGACCTAGATTTAGGTATAACTAGTAGGATAAGTAAATTCGCAGACGATACTAAAATGGGGAGATCAATTGATTCCGATAGCGATATAGAGTGCCTCCAAAGGGATCTAGATACCTTACATGAATGGTCAGTAAATTGGCAGATGAAGTTTAACATTGACAAATGCAAGGTATTAAAGATAGGGAAGATGCAAACAAATGTTAAATATAAACTAGCTAATTTAGAATTAGAAAATTCAGACTGCGAGAAAGATCTAGGTGTGTTTGTTAGCAATGATTTGAAGCCTAGAAAACAGTGTATAGGCGTTCGTAATAAGGCAAACAGGATTCTCGGGTTCATCTCTAGGAGTGTGAGTAACAGAACTGCTGATGTTATCTTAAAACTTTACTTGTCATTAGTGAGACCCCATATGGATTATGCTGTCCAATTTTGGTGTCCTTATTACAGAATGGACATAGATTCATTGGAGAGAGTACAGCGTAGAATGACAAAAATGATCCATAATATTAGAAATCTTCCGTATGAAAAAAGGTTGAAGAAATTAGGCTTACATTCGTTAGAGAGACGCAGAGTTAGAGGGGATATGATAGAGGTGTTCAAGTGGGTTAGTGGGATTAACAAAGGGGACATGACAAATGTACTAAAGCTCAGTGATAGCGAAAGAACTCGTACCAATGGTTTCAAATTAGATAAATTTCGTTTCAGAAAAGATATAGGCAAATATTGGTTTGGTAACAGAGTTGTAGATGGGTGGAATGGACTACCAAGTGCTATAGTGGGATCTAAAACTGTAGGGAGCTTTAAGATAAAATTGGATAAGCATATGGACGAGAAGGGTTGGGTGTAAAGGGGGATCAGCCGGGTTGGGCCAATCAGCGCTCTGCAGACCCCCATAATCCTGCGTTAATCTCTAACCGTTTTGGTAAGATGATCCTCAGGGTATTAGAGTGATGAGCCTATAATTGGGCTTTGTAATTGATTTGGGGTTGTGTGGGACAGGGATCTGCCTTGCTTAGACCAATCGGCTTTCTGCAGACTCCCATTTTCTTATGTTCTTATGTTCTTATAAACATTTAAAGTTCCTATTCTGTAGGTCTAGGACCACTTTCTCGTTCTCTCGCCAGTTTCTCTGTCACTTCGGGTAGGATAATTATACTATACAAGGGGAGGAGGATTCCTAGCCAGACCCCTGATTAATAAGTTCATTAATTAGTATTCTCCTGTACAAAATGTTTTGCTTAGTAATCACTTTGGCAATAAATATGAATGTTGGATATAGAGCATTGTTGAGTGAAAATTACATTAGTGTTCTTTGTTCGCAGTTAATCATCATAATCATCGACACCATCAATAAAGATGCATTACCGGAACCATGTTTGAGTTACTCCTTTCATTCTCTATCTTTCTCTCTCTCTCTCTCTCTCTCTCTCTCTCTCTCTCTTAGCACGACATAGTTCACACAGCAGCGTGTATTATTGTGTGCTTGTGCTTGGCCCATAGACTCCTTTAAGTTAAAGAAGGACTGGAACATCACGACCTCGGGGTTTTTAACTTGAGTCTGAAGGATTAACTTGAGTCCTGGGCTAAAATGACTTCTAGAAAGGTTAGAGACACGATCTCGGGATCCAAATAGGGGTTTTTGAGGACATTTTCAACACAACCTGGGATCATATTCAAGGTAAAAAGGTCATATTTCAAGGTCAAATTAGTGAATATTGGTAATTTTTGCCCGTTTGTTGTGTCTAACTCATAAACGGTGAGAGATGGCTGATTGTAATAAGAGGCAAGTTTGTATTTGATATTTATTATCCATAGACTCCTTTAAAGAAGGACTGAAACCTCCCATGCTCGGGGTTTGTAACTTGAGTATGAAGGATTAACTTGAGTCCTGGGCTAAAATTACTTCTAGAAAGGCTAAAGACACGATCTCGGGGTCCAAATAGGGTTTTTTGAGGACGGCAAGTTCACTATCGACAATTTCAACACCACCTGGGGTAATCTTCAAGGTCAAATTAGTGAGTTTTGGTAATTGTTGCCCGTTTTTTGTGTCTAACTCATAAACGGTGAGAGATGGATGATTGTGATAAGAGCTGTGGAGGTAGATGTGCTGGAAAGTGTGAAAAGGAACAACTTGAGATGGTTCGGCCACATGGAACGTATGGAAAGCGAGAGAATGACTAATGCCCCTTTCACACATGTGCGACTTCATACGATTTTCGTCGCCGAGGACGTAGTCTTGTCAATTCGCAAGGAATGTGTGCGACGTCTACGATTTTGACCATTAAAATCCGTTGACAAGTTTACACTCGGCGGCGACGACGCCGATGGGTAAGACATAATCGGCGACATTATGCGAATTCATCGGCAAATTGAGCGATGGTTCGCCGATGACCTCGGCGAGAACTGTCACATTTGAATAAAATATTGCGAAATAATGCAAAGGATGAAAGATTCCTCGGCGTATGTTCTGCGACGTCTTCGGCGAATTAAGCGATGGTTCGGCGAATACCTCGGCGAGATTATCCAAAAACGTTTTGCATATATTTCATGGCAAAAACATAAGAACATCAGAAAACGGGAGTCTGCAGAAAGCCGATCGGCCCACACAAGGCAGATCCTTGTCACACCCAACCCCACTTACAAGGCCTAATTATAGACCCAAATCACTAATGCCTTGAGGACTGACCTCACCAAAACGGTCAGAGATCGACACAAGATTACGGGGTCTGCAGAGCGCCGATTGGCCCACACCAAGCAGATCCCCCTCATACCCAACCCAACTCGTCGAAAATGTACAAATTTATCTTAAAATCGCCAAACTAATCGGCCGAACGTCATAAAATATGAAAACTAATGGGGTAACCATGAGGAAGAAAGGGGACCAGAAAAACGACCCATCTCCCCAATTCGGAGATTGGCAATGTCCGGCTTTGCCGGAGAAATTTTTCTATCCAATTATGTACAAATTTAGCTTGCTCTCAAAACAAAAAATATATACGTTGGCTCGCTACCGCTCACCAGGAAAATATTGAAACCTGGATGGGGGTAAACGTCTTAAAACAGTAGGCTGAACGGGGCCGAACGGATACAAGGTAAAGAGAGAGGGAGAGAAATAGAAAGAAAAAAAAAGAGGAGAGAGGGAGAGGAGATAAAACAAAAAACAGCGAGGTGGGCTCAGTGTTTTGCGTTAAGGCTTAAAAATTGAGCCCACCTCGCCTTTTTTAGTTTTCTCCATTAGATGGTTGGGGGGGGGGGGGGGGGAGGTAGAAGCGTAATTGACTCCTGTTACAAATATGAAGCCGATTGGTGAGGTAGTTTCGCCACCACGGATTTTCCTTGTTTTCCTTTTCTTCGTACGGATACGCTGGAAGTGGGTGGTGGGAGGCAGTTGTGGTGGGGGGAAGGCAGAAGGGTAAGGGACTTGTCACACAAATATGGAACCGATTGGTGCAGTCGTTTCGCCGCCACAGATTTTCTTTTTTTTTCCTTGTGAGGCGACCGATAGTCAGCGAGTGGGTGGAGGGAGGGGGTCGTGCTGGTGGTGGCAAGAAGCCAGAAGGGTAAGGTACTATTGTGGACATAAGTCCTGATACACCTGCCCGGCAGAGAATCGCGAATTGTGTTGGTAACATTGATACACCCCCCGCCCCCACTGCTTCCCCTCTCTACTACCCCCTCTCAGCCAAACCTTCCCTTCCTCTTTCTTTCCTGTTTCACTTATGTAAGCCCCTCCCCCTGGATTGTTTCCACCACTGCGACTATAACCGGGGCCCTAACTATAGGATGATAAATAGCACGATAACCTCTTTCTCCTTCTTAAATTTCTCTCATGTCTCCCTCTATCATCGTATGTATGTATTTTTATGCATGCTTTCCAAATCTTCTTCCTAAAATATAACATATCGTTAAAATAGCAATAGGTTACGTAGTTCATGTTCATATTTGCCAATTATTATAAACCTAGCTCAATGTTAGGTGTTATGATCCATTCGAATATGTAAGTATATTAACGATATAATGTTATTTAAGTCAGATACAATTGAGACTTTAATATAATTTTATATTCTCATAGTTCAATCAAGTTATGATTAATTAAGCCAATATATCCCAATATCTGGAGTAGGCATGTATTTATGTGTTTTACTGTATAAATATAATACTATTTAAAAAGATCATTGACCTATACATAAAATGGGTACCTTGATTCAATGCATTGAATATTAAAAGTTAAAAATATATGGTTACGTATGTATTCTCAATACAGTATTCACCTGTCAACCCACCTCCCCCTTAACTACCGTAGCTCACACTAATCTATTCTTATTGCGTAACTAGTCAACGCAAACACACGGCCACACACATTAATGTGACATTACTTTACACATAGTTGCATGTTATTTTCTTACTTGAGATTTGGCGTCGTTCAATTACCTCAGCGAGCGCTGCTCCCTCCGAGATTAACCCCTTCCGTACCAGGGTTCCGTTTATTTTGTATTTAGCTATATTTAAACAATTGTATGCAGCTAATGAAGGATGTGTGGTATTAAGAAGGGTTAATTGAGATGGTATTAAGACGTTTAACTGTTAAACTTCCTTCTTTTACTGAATAATAATGTTAATAAATAACAATACGCCATTCACTGGAAAGGGTGAGATTAAAGTGTTGGGAGAGGCCACCTGTAAGTGGAGAAGGAAGTGCTACAGTTCTCCCTCCTTCCGAGTGGATAGATGGACCCACGAGAGTGGGTCTGGTTCTTCTTGTCCCTTCGATTACCATAACAAAAATACAGAAGTGCAGTTCAGTCAAATATAATATTGGATTGCATGTATTTAAATTTGCAATGAAACAACTTGGTTGAGCCCGAGAACTTTCAGTCTTCTACTGTACTTCTCACTTCTCAGCTTGTTCTTCCTCTGTCCAATTGCTCTTCTTTCCTACTCTACTCCAGCCATCTGGTCAGGGGTAAATTTGCACCAAATTAATTTCGACTCTGTTTCATCATAACGTTGAGGCAGAATGCAAATATATGGTATGACATTTGGGTAGGTTATATTAAATATGGCAGTTGACACAAATTAGTAAGTCGAACATAAGGCGGTGGAGATTTGTAAGACAAACCGGACTATAATTTCTTAAACATGAAAATGTATAGAACTAATATTTCTATATATATATATATATATATATATATATATATATATATATATATATTAATCACGTGTGAAGTAGCTTAAGGGATATCGTTCAGCTGCAGGTGCATTTATATATTATAGAGCAGAGGATCTTGGTGAATCTTAGCTAGGTCATAAATAGAGACATTTAAGTAACCCTTTTGGTACCGACGACATCTCATATATATTTCACTATAGCCATATTCAGACTACTATATGTAGATAAGAAAGGGGCTTTGGTAGCTATGGTGTTATTTGCAGTAGTATGTAGCGTTTCAAATAGTAGACGCCCTTCTTTAGCTTAATACAATCGTCTAATATTTGCCAGAATAATATTATGATGAAAACAATATCACCGGTACTGAATGAGTTAAACCTCATAATCGTAGCGTTAATTGGATGGGGAGATTCCTGCCCATACCATTATAATAAAACACCAACCAAAGAAACTAATACAAAAACCAACAACCTAATGATTCATGAAGTAGGATATAAATGTAATGGTTAAGGAATCTTGTAAATACTGAAACCGTGGGAATTCACCTAATGTAAATAAGATTATTGTTGTCCCTTTAATACTTTAAATATGTAATGTCCAATTATTTAATAGGTGTTTCAAAAAAATGCTATTGGGTCAAACAGAGCATACAATAAAACATTGAATTAGTATTTATGTTAATGATAATACAATTAGGCTGTCCTCCAAAGAGATTAGATTTACACTAGAGTGGTACAGGTATTGTTAAACACGTAGCGGAAATGTTTTGCGTTTGATTATCGTCTTGTCCAACAATAAGAGTACCGGTAAAGTTTTTGGTTTCCTATGCAACACGTCATTAAACTAAGAACACTATTGATATAGCCTTATTTACTTACGGTGGCATTTATTTGTACACGTTTTTTTGTCCTAAATATTGTTATATTAATTTTGTTTGTAGCTATTAGCTGTATACACCATCAATTTGATGAATATATTTTTCAATCCAATATTTCTCAAATTCATGCTGTGAAAAGTAAATGCAAGGGTTGGTTACATATTATAAAATACCGGTACCATTTTCTCTCTTCCACGTGCAATTAATTGATATAGATAGATATATACAATGTTCACGTGTTTGTATATAGCTTATAGCCTACGTGAAGAGTGTCCATGTAGGGCCGAACCTGTTGTATACCAGGATAACAATATAAACAGAAGAATAAAATACAAATAAAATATTTAGATGAAATATATAAAATCACTTCTTCGCTCTGGGTTTTATTTACGGTACTTAAGCGAAAGATTTTTTTTTTTTTAGAGAGTCCTAAGCCGAAGTGTTTGTTGTGGTTTCACCATATACTAAGTTCCCCAGACAGTTTGTTTCAAAATTTATTATTATAATAATATGATGCAGTGTAGTTATTGTTTATTTGTGTTATAGGTTATTTGTTAACAAATTACGGACGTGCACTTAATTAAAACACATAATTGGAAGTAATGTATGAACAGCTACAACCGAAACAATGCTACGTAACCTTGTGTCACCATTATAACTAATGGAGGTGATGGCGTGAGTGAAAACAGATGTGTGCGTGAAATGGTAGTAAATGAAGGCACATAAAGATGACACAGATTCTACTTGTCAATTTATTATAAGTATTTGTATCTGTAACTATCATAATAATACATGTGATAGCTTGTCCTGCACCATTTAAGCTATGTCAATCGTGATTAAGATAGATATAGAAATATTTCTATAATTTAATCACTGTTAATGAATTCTAGTTTATCCTACATCGCAAAGGTTCTTCTTACGCTGTATAAAATCATCGAAAAAGGGCCACAATAAACTGTCAAAATGCGTCATGAATCTCAACCGGTAAATGGTGTTGCAAGGAAAACCAAAGAATATCCTTCTCTTGTCGGAGGCAATATTCAAACTCGAAACAGTTTAGTTCTGTATTGAACACTTAATACCTCTACCACACATTTACACATTTAAATAGGCAGTGACGGTGTTTCTTCCCTTGCTTGTGTTTACTGTATGATATCTACGTTATTTATGTGTTCTATGTGATATTTTATAGCTCTTAACCCTACTTTAGCGGGGCCCGACTAAAGTCTGTATCTAAAAGGTTGGACAATGTGGCGGGGCCCGACTTAAGTTTGTGTGCAATTTTGGTGCAATATTGGCTCTGAGAGAGAGCCGAGCGGTGGGTGGAGCATAGGTTGCCTCATGACCGCTCGCCACAACCGTCGTGGGCCCACTGACGTCAGTGTACTCCACACTACTCCACCCTCTCTCACTCGCTACACACGTAATTATGTAACGAAATGATCGTATTTTAACGATTTTGCCCTTCGGTTGCACGATCGTTGCAAGACAACCAGTGATCGTAGAAGGATAGTTCGGGTGTCATTGGAAAGCTCAATTTACGCCCTTTCAGGGATAAATACTTGTATTACGCTCTGGCTCATGTTTATGCATGAAAAAGAGCACGCAAATAACCCCATTTATGGTAAAAACCCCCGCTGGGCGGCACAGTGAAAATACTCCACCACCCGCTCTTTGAGTGTTAAGGTTTGGATATAACTTATCACATTAGCATTCTAATTCTAATTACCATTACTTGTCTAGTTTAAAGAACAAATATAGAATAATGAAGATAAGTTTAATTAATTCAAATAATGTAATAATCTAGAGTGATATCCAAACCTTAGGAGCAAATAACTGTTACAGAAAACACATAAATAATGCAGACATAATTCCGTAAACACAAGCACTACATGAAATGCCATCCCTGCCTATCTTAGTATTATTGTGAATAATAAGTGAAGCAGGGCCTGTGATTGGGTCTAAGACACGTGGGCCTAGTCAGTCAGTATTCATCTCTTGCTTACCGTACTTTTTGGGTTTATCATTTCTTTATTTCGCTTGTGTAGGCTATACTGTATGTTATATATGTGATAAATGTGTATTAATATAATATAATATCATGACTCTTAAGATTGGGATATCACTGTAGATTGTTAAGTAATCATTAACATTATTAAAGCGTGTCCAGTATAATGAATGAATATAGACTAATCTATATTTTATTAATTTTACCACAACACCAAACACCCCCAATGAAATCAATTAAAGTATATATGTGATCCACCGGGATTCGAACCTGGGTTATCACACACAGATTTTTGCCACCTTAACCATTACGGTTAAAGGTTTATGCACACGCCTACGACTTATTATCCATTCTCGAACACTGGATATTAATCTAATCATGTTCATATTCCCAACCGCGCTATGGTAGGCCTAATGTTTAAGTGATAAAAGATAACAATACAGAAAATATCAGTTCTGCGACTCTTCTGGGCCAGTGAGCTACGGTATTGATAAGATGGGAAATCATGAGCGTCGATACAAGCACCAACTAGGAGCCAGATGTATGGTTCGAGTGAATGGAGACTAGCTAAATATATGTTTGTATTCAATTAAGGAAGGAAATGTAACAATTAAAAGGCTTCATACGAGCCCAATTAATTCTTCTAAATACCACAGATCCTTCCTAATCTGCACAAACTTGTGTAAATATAGCTGTAATAGGATAGAAAAAAGAAATTATGAAATTAAGGTTGCCAATGACTCAAAAAAATAATCCTAAAGCTTTTTACCAACTATATAAATCCAAGGTTAGAGATGTAATTGGTCCCCTTCAAACTTCGATAGGAGAAATGACAGAAAATGATTTAGAAATGTGAAGTACATTAAATAGTCAATTTCTTTCCGTTTTCACTAATGAAAATTTGGCACAGTTTCCAGAAGTCCGTAAGGTATATAGCGATAGTATAGAAAATAGGTTAAGTACGGTTACTATAAGTAGAAATGATGTGCTTAAGGAAATTGACAGACTGAAACCTCATAAATCGCCTGGTCCTGATGAGGTATAAGGTAGAGTATTAAAAGAATGTAGGGATGAGTTAAGTTACCCATTAACATTTCTATTTAACAAGTCATTAGAGACAGGTATAGTTCCAGAAGCTTGGAAGCTTGCAAACGTAGTTCCGATCTTCAAAAAAGGTGACAAATCAATAGCATCCAATTACCGTCCCATTAGTCTTACATCAATCATAGGAAAGCTACTAGAATCAATTATTGCTATTAAAATTAGAAACCACTTAGATACATTTAATTTAATAAATTCTTCTCGGCATGGATTTACTCAGGGACGTTCTTGCCTTACTAATTTGCTTAGTTTTGTCTCTGAGGTATATGAAGCAGTAGATAATGACAAGTCATATGATATAATATATTTAGATTTCAGTAAAGCTTTCGACAGAGTCCCCCATAAGAGATTGATGAAAAAGGTTGAGGCGCATGGAATAGGTGGGGCGCTGTTGGGATGGATTAGGTCATGGCTAATTGGTAGGAAGCAGAGAGTCAGCATAAATGGTACGAAGTCAGAATGGGGAGCATTCAAAAGTGGTGTCCCCCAGGGATCTGTATTAGGTCCTCTGTTGTTTGTTATATACATAAATGGCCTTGATTTAGGTATAACTAGTAGGATAAGTAAATTTGCAGACGATACCAAAATGGGGAGAACAATTGATTCAGATAGAGATATAGAGTGCCTCCAAAGGAATCTAGACACCTTACACGAATGGTCAGTAAATTAGCAGATGAAGTTTAACATTGACAAATGCAAGGTATTAAAGATAGGGAAGATGCATACAAATGTTAAATATAAACTAGCTAATATGGAATTAGAAAACTCGAATTGTGAGAAAGATCTAGGTGTGTTTGTTAGCAATGATTTGAAGCCTAGAAAACAGTGTATAAACGTTCGAAACAAGGCAAACAGGATTCTCGGGTTCATCTCTAGGAGTGTGAGTAACAGAACTGCTGATGTTATCTTAAAACTTTACTTGTCATTAGTGAGACCCCATATGGATCATGCTGTTCAATATTGGTGTCCTTATTACAGAATGGGCATAGATTCATTGGAGAGAGTACAACGTAGAATGACAAAAATGATCCATAATATTAGAAATCTTCCGTATAAAGAAAGGTTGAAGAAATTAGGCTTACATTCGTTAGAGAGACGCAGAGTTAGAGGGGATATGATAGAGGTGTTCAAGTGGGTTAGTGGGATTAACAAAGGGGACATGACAAATGTACTAAAGCTCAGTGATAGCGAAAGAACTCGTACCAATGGTTTCAAATTAGATAAATTTCGTTTCAGAAAAGAGATAGGCAAATATTGGTTTGGTAACAGAGTTGTAGATGGGTGGAATGGACTACCAAGTGCTATAGTGGGATTAAAAATGGGAGGGAGCTTTAAGATAAAATTGGATAAGCATATGGATGAGAAGGGCTGAGTGTGAAGGGGGATCAGCCGGGTTGGGCCAATCAGCGCTCTGCAGACCCCGTAATCCTGCGTTAATCTCTAACCGTTTTGGTAAGATGATCCTCAGGGTATTAGAGTGTTGAGCCTATAATTGGGCTTTGTTATTGGGGTTGTGTGGGACAGGGATCTGCCTTGCTTAGGCCAATCGGCTTTCTGCAGACTCCCACTTTCTTATGTTCTTATGTTATTATGTTCTTAATAAAACAAAACACAACCCCGATACGGAGAGGGTTAAATTATTCTCGGAGGGAGCCGTGTTCGCTGAGGCAGTTGAAAGACGCCAAATATCCTCAAAGTAAGAAAATAACATGCATAGGGTGTAATGTAATGTCACACTAATGTGAGTGGCCGTGTGTCTGAGTTGACTAGTTACGAAATATGAGTATAGAGAATAAACATGTAACCATATATTTATACATTTTAATATTCAATGAATTCAATATGGGAACCCGTTTTATGTGTGTCAATTATTTAATTCATTAATATATACACTTTGACAGTGAAATACATGCTTACTCCAAACAGTGGGATATATGGGCTTAGATAATTATAACTGAATTGAAATATGATAATGCAAAAGTAAATTTAATTCTCAGTTGTAATTGACTTAAATAACATATATTGTTAATAAACTTCCATATTCGAATGGATTATCAAACTTTATATTGTTAGGTCTGTATACAATGGCAAATATCCAATATATATGAAGTATGTAACGATATGATGTATAATTTTAGGAAGAATATTTGGAAAACATACATAAAAATACAATTAGGTCACCTAGGGACCTAAACCTCCCCCCCTGCCCCAAATGACCAGATGCGCCAACCTTTAGTTGTCACGAAGGAGCAGGTGGTTGCCGCAGTGACTTCATTCCCAGCAGGCTCAGCCGCGGGCCCAGATGGTATCCGACCCGCCCACCTCAAAGGCCTCTTGGGTCAGGGATCAGGAGCTGCTGGGGAGGCACTCTTGGAAACCCTCACCAAATTCATCAACATGGTTTTAAGAGGGGAAGTACCTGACTGTGCCACACCCCTATTTTTTGGGGCATCACTCTGTGCACTGGCAAAAAAAGATGGCGGTATGCGCCCAATAGCAGCAGGGAACACCTTCCGCCGCCTTGCCACAAAGGTGGGTTTGAAACCACTCTCGAATGGCCTAGGTCAACACTTAAGACCAGTTCAACTAGGTTTCGGAACTCCAGGGGTGTGTGAAGCTGCTGTACACGCAACCCGCACCTACCTCAGCCAAGCCCAAGAAAAACGAGTGCTTCTAAAGATTGACATGCGGAACGCATTCAACAGCATTCGCAGGGATGTCTTCCTCCGTGCAGCTCAAGAACACATGCCCACTCTGTACCCCCTACTTTGGCAGGCTTATTCCAAACCTTCAATCCTGATGTTTGGCGAGACGGTAATCCCATCAGCGACCGGGTTACAGCAGGGAGATCCAGGTGGTCCTGCTCTTTTCTCCCTAGGTAGTAGGGGTAGGCAGCCCCGCCCAGGGAAGTACTACCGCCAAGGTTTCGGGAGATTCAGGGAATAGCCTGAATTCCATTTTCTCTCCCAGGCCTTGGTAGCTGGATACATATCTTTCTGCCTCACACATCAGGGGTATCAGGAAAACCCTCTTTATATAACATACACATCCAATTTCACGACATTGCCCTACATTGCTATCCTCTATCCATAAAACACTACTCTTCCCACTACGTATCATACATGTAACACCTATACCTTACCCAATAAATATGGCAGTACAATTGTTAAGAGCAAACCTGGTGGTCCCTCGGATATCCACCCCCGGCAGGGTTGGGTCATTGACACAGGGCCCTCCCGGTCGTCATCATGCGACTGTGTCAAGAGCATTGCAACGTCCCAAAGCTGCTCGTCGGTGCAGCTTTTTCTTTAGCAATATAAGGGGACTTCACTCTAACATCAATTCTGTACACCAATTTCTTCAAGCAGAATCCCCTACTCTCCTTTTTTTGACAGAGACTCAAGTAACATCCACATCTGACACGTCTAGATTTAATTTTCCAGGTTATCAACTGCTCCAAAATTTCAGACCTAAAGGAGGTGTATGTTGCTTCGCAAAATCTGAAATTGCCCTGGAGGAGGTTACTAGATTCAATTGTCCCTATTTTGATTATTCTATATACAAATTAATTTCTGCTGGTAAATGTAAATACATATGTTGCATCTACCGTTCCCCAAATACTCCTCCAGAGCAAAGTCTTTTTGATTCTCTGTCCTCACAACTCAGTGTCCTCAACTTAAATGCTTCTTCTGAAATCACTGTGTTGGGTGATTTTAATGTCCATAATGTTGAATGGCTTACTCATTCAGCCAGGACTGATGATGCTGGTCTTGAATGTGAGCTATTTGCAGACTCATTTAATCTCACTCAACTAGTCAACCAACCCACCCGTGTACCAGATAATCCTAATCATAATTCCCACCTACTGGACTTATTTTTAACAACCAATTCAGAAAATTATGATGTTACAGTGAGGTCCCCGCTTGGATCTTCTGATCACTGTCTGATACAGGCCACCTGTCTATCACCTACCACACCTTCCCACTCTGAACCTGTTTTGGTGACTAAATGGCATTACGATAGGGCAGACTGGGAGGGTCTTCAAGGTTTCTTTATTGATATTCCCTGGACCTCTTTCTTTTCTAATGATGCACACTCCACCTTGAGCCACATACAAGATTTTGTAAAAATTGGAATGGAAACTTTTATTCCTCATCAAAAGTACAGTAAAAGATCTAATTCACCTAAATGGTTTGACCATAATTGTGCTAGAGTAACTGAACAAAAAGCAATAGCCTACAATGCATACACAAGATCAAAAACACATGAAGCCTTTAATTACTTTAGAAACATCAGAAATCATGCCAAAACTGTATTAAACCTAACTAAATCAAACTTTCTCCACAAGCAGGCAAATAAACTTCTAAATAATCCAAATGATAACAAAATATTTTGGTCTACTCTTAACTTATTTAAATCCAACTTCACTACTGCTTCATCCATTCCACCATTAAAATCTCTGACTGGCAATCTTGTAAGTGACCCACGAGGTAAAGCTAACCTTCTTGCGGATATTTTCTCCACCAACTCAACCTTAGATGAAATAAATCAAGATGTCCCTGTACTTAATTTTAATTCGCCTGAAATTCCCTCACTTAAGATCCACACCAGACATGTCAAAACTATTTTGCAGAATCTCTCGGTAGATAAGGCTCCTGGTCCAGATGAAATTCCTCCAATAGTACTTAAGAATTGCTCCTTGGTGCTCGCTCCTGTATTGGCAAAAAATTTCCGTCTGTGTACTCATACCTCATGCTTCCCAGTACCCTGGAAAGAAGCAAACATCCATCCAGTTCCTAAAAAAGGTGCCTCTTCAGATCCATCAAACTACAGACCAATAGCTATTACTTCCACTCTTGGTAAAGTCTTTGAAATTATATTAAATAATCACATAATTAAGCATCTTGAGAATAATAAATTAATCAGTGATAGGCAATATGGTTTTAGACGATGTCGATCAACTGCAGACATGCTTTGCCTTCTTACGCATCAAATCAACCAAGCTACAGACCAACATGGTGAAACACATACAATAGCACTGGATATATCAAAGGCATTTGATAGAGTCTGGCATCAATCCTTATTGTCGAAGATGTAACACTACGGCCTTGCATCATTAGTTCCACTAATTTCTTCTTATCTTCATAACAGAAAAATACGTGTAATGGTAGATGGCCTTTATTCTCAATTTCATTCAATAAATGCTGGTGTTCCCCAGGGATCAGTTTTGGCCCCAATTCTGTTCCTCATTCATATCAATGATCTCATATCTACCACTCATAATCCAATACATTCCTATGCAGATGACTCAACACTCCACAGTTCCTTCACATTTACCAATTCTTTCACCCAACCCGATCTTATAAATTCAAAAATAAGCACTGCAATTTCTCTGAACCAGGACCTTTCTAGAATTAATGGATGGGGAAAAAAGAATCTAGTTTCCTTTAATGCACAGAAAACCAAGTACATTCAATTTTCTAACCGACAGAATCTCACTGACTCCCATATATTTTTTAATGATGTAAATATTCCCACTTCCCCTAGTATTGACATTCTCGGTGTAACATTAACTACTAACTTGAGCTGGACACATTATGTTAGAAGCATTGCTAAGAATGCCTCTAAAAAACTGGGACTCCTGTACAGAGTTCGAGAATTCTTCACTGACGAGCAGTTGGCCGTGATATATAAAAGTCATGTGCGTTCTCAGATGGATTACTGTTCACCTCTGTGGGGTGGAAGTGGAGTGGTTGCATTGAGGCAGTTGGACAAAATTCAAAATAAAGCTATTAGATTAATCAATAACCCTGCAATCACACAGGACCTTCCTACATTATCCATACGAAGAAACGTTGCATCCCTTGCATTATTCTACAGATATTTTCACAGCAAATGTTCCGAGGAACTTGCTTCAATTGTGCCGCCTCTCCACATCTTTCCCCGTAGAACTAGGGCAGCTGAGAACGCCCATGAATTTACACTTTCTCCTCCACAATGCAGGACTTCTGTTTATCAGAATTCATTTATCCCCAGAGCTACTACTCTTTGGAATTCACTTCCCTCGAATTGCTTTCCACAAACTTACAATCTACAAATGTTTAAATCCAGTTGTTACAAACATTTTATGAATGGAGGATGCCTCTAGGCACATGGACCTTTTTGTTTAATCTGTGTTTTTCCTTCCTCCGTTCATTGTCTCTTTAAAAAAAAAAAAAAAAAAAAAAAAATAGGGGTGGATGCAGCATCTAACAAAGTAAGGTCAGAACTGAATGTATGGTACCTGGACGATGCAACCTTGGGTGGGTCAGTAGAGAACGTTCTAACCGACCTAAATAACATCGTAACTGACCTCGGCCAGGCTGGGCTAGTGATAAATGACACCAAATGTGAACTTGTCCTCCTCAACCACACACGTGAACAAGGAGAAGAGACTCAGGCCCTGTTTCGAGACATATTGCCAGATGTAAAGATCCTTCAGGAGCACCAGCAAACCCTATTAGGTTCCCCACTAACTCTGGCAGCAATCCCACCAGCACTTCAAGTTAAAAAGGAGGAGCTTCAACGTCTCGTGAGTCGCCTGATACACATCGATGCCCACTCAGCTCTGGCCCTGCTCAAGAACTGTTTCTCCATCCCAAAACTCCAATACCTCCTGCGCACATCGATGACTTACACGAACAATGGTGGCCTCCAAGAATTAGACAGCATAATCCGAGAAGCAGTGACCAGCATCACCAACGTGGAATTTAAAGAACGGGCCTGGACACAAGCCACCCTTCCTGTCCGCCTCGGGGGCTTGGGCATACGGAGAGCCTCGGATATTGCCTCCCCAGCCTTTATCTCTTCCCTCATCGCGACCAACGACCTTGTAGTGTCCATCCTTCCTTCTCAACCCGGAATGACACTTAATGGTGACGTTACAGCAGCGATTAACACCTGGAAGGGAAGTACAGGAGTAGAGGAGGAGCCTCAGGGTACCTCCAGGAGCAAGCAGAAAGCGTGGGATACCATCTCGGTGAAGAAAACTCAAGAAAATCTCCTAACCAATGCAGACCAGGTTGCAAAAGCACGCCTCCAGGCAGCCGCCCGTTCGGAGAGTGGCTTGTGGTTACACGCCATCCCCATCCCACCTCTTGGAACTCACTTGGATGCTGAAGCGCTCCGGGGTGCCATCGCGCTCAGAGTGGGTGCGGCAGTTTGTCACCCACACACTTGCAAGTGTGGTCGGGGGATGGATGCTCAAGGTCACCATGCCTTGTCATGTAATTACAACGCAGGCCGCCTGCCAAGACACTCTGCACTAAATGATGTCATAAAACGGGCCCTGCAGAGTGCTAACCGTGCATCAATCCTCGAACCACATGGACTTCACAGAGATGACGGCAAACGGCCAAATGGGATGACCACTTTCCCTTACAAGAATGGCCGGTGCCTCGTGTGGGATGCCACATGTGTTGACACTTTCTCCACAACCAACATCGCCAGAAACGCCCAGATAGCCGAAAATAAAAAGCGAGAAAAATATCAAGACATCGCCAGAAATCATCAGTTCGAGCCCCTGGCATTCGAAACTTCAGGAGTCTTCGGCCCTACCACCCTTAAGATGGTGAATGAAATAGGCCGTAAAATCAGAGAAGTTTCAGGAGAACCCCGGGAAACCCTCTGGCTCAAGCAAAGACTAGGGATGGCTATCCTCCGGGGCAATGCCACCAGCGTCATGAGCTCAGTTCGACAGGACTGGGTCATGCCACTGTGTGAGGCCCGGGCAGGAGTGGTTTATCCGTAGTCTTTCCACAGTAGGGTAAAACAAAACATAAACTTTATTTGTATGTAACATGTGTGATGCACATAAATAAAAGGGGATGTGTCGGATGGTTGAAAGCCACAGTTGCTCGCGCGTTTGGGGCTAGCAACACGTATTATGAAAAACATGTATCCTCCTTCATTCACTGTACCCCCCTTCACTCACTCAACGCCACAATTTGCCGGAGGATAACAGGTTTTTCACAATACGTAGACGGAGGTCTTTTTAAAAAAAAAAAATTATTCGATGAGACAGAGAGAGAAATAAAGAACGGCTTATAGACGTGAACAAGAACGAAAGAGGTAGAGGGGGAAGGGAGGGCTTGGCTGAGGGAGGGTGGTATAGTGGGGATGGAGTTGGGGGACGGGGGGTTACCAATGTTACCAACACAATTCGCGGATCCCTCTCAGGCAGGTGTAGCAGGACTTATGTCCACAATAGTACATGTGGTAGAAATATGAAAGCCATAGGTGCAGTCGTTTCGCTGCTACGATTTTTTTTCTCGGCAAGTCCGTATATATATGGACCTTGCACTGGGCGTGACAAGACCCTAGTCATATATATACGGACCTGGCACTCAGGGGGATTTTAATGCTGGTTCGCTATCACTTGCCAGGAAGCTATCGATACTTGGATGGGGATAAACGTCTTAAACCAGTTGGCTGAATGGGGCTGAATGGATACAAACCAGAGAAAGAGAGAAAAGGAGAGCAAGAGAAAAACAAAAACAGGTGAATCCCCCACGAGAGGTGCATAGAAAAAAGGGTTGACACGTTCACTATAGGCCTAATCATTTTTGTTTACCCACCTCGCCGAAGGTGCTCTTTGGCCTCGGCTGGTGTGTCTTGAGCATTCCGCGACGTCGCAAGGCCCTTCGCATGCCTTCTGCTGCCTCGTGCAGAGTGTACCCCTGGCGGGTACAGCCTCGGCGAGTATTAATCCGCACGGCGGCGATTAATCGACGAGGAAACCGCCGATGACTCTTGTGCATCGTCGATGTTCTCAGACCATCTGAGAGCATCGGCGAGCTGCCATGCAGCGTTGCAAAGATTTTTTTTGTGAGAAACCCTCCGCGATGTCTCGCCGATGTCGTCGATGATCCCCGAGGGCCTCGCGGATTATTCTGCAATGATTGACGAGGCTTGCGAGGGCAACGAACCCTCGTGAGTCCTCGTCCCAAATTTCAAACAAACCGAACATTGGCCACGCCCCGCGAGGGTCTACGCGAGGCCAGGCGATGCATGAGATTATGATGCGAGGGTATAAGTTTATTATCCGACATGTCACGAATATGGGTGTCGCCGGTGAAAATCGTATGAAGTCGCACATGTGTGAAATGGGCATAAGAGGGTGTACGAGAGCGAGGTGGAGGGTCAGAGAGGGAGAGGTAGACCGAATGAGAGGTGGAAGAATGGAGTGAGTAAGTACATGAACGAAGGTGGTGCTGGTTGGGGGGAGGGGCGTCGACTGACTGGGGACAGAGGTGCATGGGGGCAGTTCGTTCGTGGCCAGCCCTTCGGGGATCACGGCGTCAGGCAATAGATAGATAGAATAAGAGGCAAGTCTGTAGAGCTGTCAAAATTTGATATTTATTATCATATATCGTATTACATAAACATTATATGCATATCACAACACTATGTCTATTACAACTATGTCTATGTCTATCACTAGTTGGAGAGCTATCGCTAGTTGGAGAGCTTTTCTTGCCTCCTGAGGCATCCCACAGCCTTTTCTTTGTCACTTACACTGAGGACATGAGCTTTCAATAGGATGTTAGCTAAAGTAGTACATGCAGCATTACTACTAGATACAGGTGCATCTACACAGGATAACAGCTCAGCAAAATGAAAGCGGCAACGCATTTTAGTCTTGTCATGCAAATTATAGGCATTATGTACAAAAAAAACGGTTGAAATAGTCGGCACACTCAGTCCACTTCTATTCAAATTATCTAGGAACTCAGATGACACCTCGTTACCATCATCATCAATGATCTCCTCCATACTAGTGCTATCACCATATTTATGAACAAGGTGTCCGGCCAAATAAACAACTTTATGCTTAAGGGTATCATCAGACCTCAAGAGTTCCTGAGTGTCTTGAGGAGTGATCTCGTCAATGAGTTCACTTCGCTCATCTGGATTTATGGAAGTAGTAGAATTCTTGTCGCAATCAAGCACACAAGAACTAGATTCGGGCATAATGTCATGCTTAATGTGTGTGCAAATTTGCAATTTTAGCTGCAGCCATAATGTCAACTACGTCAATGTAGAAGTTTCCACCGCTTCTTTGCCTGGCTTGGCCGAAAAACTTTTCCAAGGCTTTGTTACACTGGCCAGCTTGCCAGAATGCACTCGTAACTCGCTAGCGCTCGCCAGGGCAGTGAAATGGGCTCCAACAATCGTAGAACGATGTTCTTTCTTTCATAGAGTTCATGTTGTCACAGACAGATCAGTGGTGGTCTTTATTCTTGTCTGTGACACTTAGAAGTATTTTATATCATTGATAGAGTATAAGATGCATTGTGTGAGGTTGTAAGGAGAAAGAGAGCGAGCAGTGAGGTGGTAATATGTGCGTGTGTATGTACGTGTGCCTCCCCTCGCTCGGAGGAGTTTCCCACGCTCCTGATTGGCCGGTGGGCCTGCCGCATCATATGACGCCTGCTCCTCATGACATAGTCGTCTGTGATTGGGTGCCGCTGCCTTTGTTAGTGCTGGGGGGCTCCTGCCCGCATTTCTCCAGCAGAGCTTGGCACAGCGTGCTTGGTCCTACATGTCCTTTGCAATCTGTCCCCCCATCTAACCCCCTGTACTACTATCTCTCTCTCTGAACTTCTTCTTTTTCATACTTCCATCTTTATTCAATTACTTATCCCTTCTGGTTCTGCATACGACTTCCATAGTCGGCCAGTCGTATTACCAGCACCAGCTCTCACTTTTATGTTTGCACTAGCTTTAGGGATTAGTAGAGTCATAGTCATATGGTAGCCTAGTGTTGGGGTGCTTCTAATTATTGACTTTTTTTTTTTTTTTTTTTTTAAAGAGACAATGAATGGAGGAAGGAAAAACACAGACACAACAAAAAGGTCCATGTGCCTAAAGGCATCCTCCATTCATAAAATGTTTGTAACAACTGGATTTAAACATTTGTAGATTGTAAGTTTGTGGAAAGCAATTCGAGGGAAGTGAATTCCAAAGAGTAGTAGCTCTGGGGATAAATGAATTCTGATAAGCAGAAGTTCTGCATTGTGGAGGGGAAAGTGTAAATTTATGGGCGCTCTCAGCTGCCCTAGTTCTACGGGGAAAGATGTGGAGAGGCGGCACAATTGAAGCAAGTTCCTCGGAACAATTGCTGTGAAAATATCTGTAGAATAATGCAAGGGATGCAACGTTTCTTCGTATGGATAATGTAGGAAGGTCCTGTGTGATTGCAGGGTTATTGATTAATCTAATAGCTTTATTTTGAATTTTGTCCAACTGCCTCAATGCAACCACTCCACTTCCACCCCACAGAGGTGAACAGTAATCCATCTGAGAACGCACATGACTTTTATATATCACGGCCAACTGCTCGTCAGTGAAGAATTCTCGAACTCTGTACAGGACTCCCAGTTTTTTAGAGGCATTCTTAGCAATGCCTCTAACATAATGTGTCCAGCTCAAGTTAGTAGTTAATGTTACACCGAGAATGTCAATACTAGGGAAAGTGGGAATATTTACATCATTAACCCTTATTTAGCGGCGAGCAACATAAGTCGAGTTAAATAAAGCTGGACTATGTGGCGGCGCTCGACATAGGTCGAGTGGCAATTTCAGCACGTAATGTGGCTGAGAGAGAGACAAGTGATGGCAGGAGACTAGCGAGCGTATGACTGCTCCAGACCACCGCGGCGAACCTACTGACACAAATCTCAGCTCCCTCCTCCCTCTCTCACTCGCTACATACTCAATTATGTACTGAAAGTACCGAATTACCTGCTTTTTGCACTCGCGTTGCACGGTTATTGCAAGAAAACTATCCATCATACAAGGATCGTTATGGTGTCATTCGAAAGCTGTTTATGCCCTTTCAGGATAGGTACTTGTTTTACGTTCTGGGTCTTTTAGGCATGAAATGATCACGTAAACAGCCCTATTTGGCTAAAACACCCCGCTGTGCGGTACACATAAATAAACCGCATAGGCCGCTCGTAAGGTGTTAAAAAATATATGGGAGTCAGTGAGATTCTGTTGGTTAGAAAATTGAATGTACAGTACTTGGTTTTCTGTGCATTAAAGGAAACTAGATTCTTTTGTCCCCATCCATTAATTCTAGAAAGGTCCTGGTTCAGAGAAATTGCAGTGTTTATTTTTGAATTTATAAGATCGGGTTGGGTGAAAGAATTGGTAAATGTGAAGGAACTGTGGAGTGTTGAGTCATCTGCGTAGGAATGTATTGGATTATGAGTGGTAGATATGAGATCATTGATATGAATGAGGAACAGAATTGGGGCCAAACCTGATCCCTGGGGAACACCAGCATTTATTGAGTGAAATTGGGAATAAAGGCCATCTACCATTACACGTATTTTTCTGTTATGAAGATAAGAAGAAATTAGTGGAACTAATGATGCAAGGCCGTAGTGTGACATCTTCGACAATAAGGATTGATGCCAGACTCTATCAAATGCCTTTGATATATCCAGTGCTATTGTATGTGTTTCACCATGTTGGTCTGTAGTTTGGTTGATTTGATGCGTAAGAAGGCAAAGCATGTCTGCAGTTGATCGACATCGTCTAAAACCATATTGCCTATCACTGATTAATTTATTATTCTCAAGATGCTTAATTATGTGATTATTTAATATAATTTCAAAGACTTTACCAAGAGTGGAAGTTATAGCCATTGGTCTGTAGTTTGATGGATCTGAAGAGGCACCTTTTTTAGGAACTGGATGGATGTTTGCTTCTTTCCAGGGTACTGGGAAGCATGAGGTATGAGTACACAGACGGAAAATTTTTGCCAATACAGGAGCGAGCACCAAGGAGCAATTCTTAAGTACTATTGGAAGAATTTCATCTGGACCAGGAGCCTTATCTACTGAGAGATTCTGCAAAATAGTTTTGACATGTCTGGTGTGGATCTTAAGTGAGGGAATTTCAGGCGAATTAAAATTAAGTACAGGGACATCTTGATTTATTTCATCTAAGTTTGAGATGGTGGAGAAAATATCCGCAAGAAGGTTAGCTTTACCTCGTGGGTCACTTACAAGATTGCCAGTCGGAGATTTTAATGGTGGAATGGATGAAGCAGTAGTGAAGTTGGATTTAAATGAGTTAAGAGTAGACCAAAATATTTTGTTATCATTTGGATTATTTAGAAGTTTATTTGCCTGCTTGTGGAGAAAGTTTGATTTAGTTAGGTTTAATACAGTTTTGGCATGATTTCTGATTTAAAGGCTTCATGTGTTTTTGATCTTGTGTATGCATTGTAGGCTATTGCTTTTTGTTCAGTTACTCTAGCACAATTATGGTCAAACCATTTAGGTGAATTAGATCTTTTACTGTGCTTTTGATGAGGAATAAAAGTTTCCATTCCAATTTTTACAAAATCTTGTATGTGGCTCAAGGTGGAGTGTGCATCATTAGAAAAGAAAGAGGTCCAGGGAATATCAATAAAGAAACCCTGAAGACCCTCCCAGTCTGCCCTATCGTAATGCCATTTAGTCACCAAAACAGGTTCAAGTGGGAAGGTGTGGTAGGTGATAGACAGGTGGCCTGTATCAGACAGTGATCAGAAGATCCAAGCGGGGACCTCACTGTAACATCATAATTTTCTGAATTGGTTGTTAAAAAAAGTCTAGTAGGTGGGAATTATGATTAGGATTATCTGGTACACGGGTGGGTTGGTTGACTAGTTGAGTGAGATTAAATGAGTCTGCAAATAGCTCACATTCAAGACCAGCATCATCAGTCCTGGCTGAATGAGTGAGCCATTCAACATTATGGACATTAAAATCACCCAACACAGTGATTTCAGAAGAAGCATTTAAGTTGAGGACACTGAGTTGTGAGGACAGAGAATCAAAAAGACTTTGCTCTGGAGGAGTATTTGGGGAACGGTAGATGCAACATATGTATTTACATTTACCAGCAGAAATTAATTTGTATATAGAATAATCAAAATAGGGACAATTGAAACTAGTAACCTCCTCCAGGGCAATTTCAGATTTTGCGAAGCAACATACACCTCCTTTAGGTCTGAAATTTTGGAGCAGTTGATAACCTGGAAAATTAAATCTAGACGTGTCAGATGTGGATGTTACTTGAGTCTCTGTCAAAAAAAGGAGAGTAGGGGATTCTGCTTGAAGAAATTGGTGTACAGAATTGATGTTAGAGTGAAGTCCCCTTATATTGCTAAAGAAAAAGCTGCACCGACGAGCAGCTTTGGGACGTTGCAATGCTCTTGACACAGTCGCATGATGACGACCGGGAGGGCCCTCTGTCAATGACCCAACCCTGCCGGGGGTGGATATCCGAGGGACCACCAGGTTTGCTCTTAACAATTGTACTGCCATATTTATTGGGTAAGGTGTATGGTGTTACATGTATGATATGTAGTGGGAAGAGTAGTGTTTTATGGATAGAGGATAGCAATGTAGGGCAATGTCGTGAAGTTGGATGTGTATGTTATATAAAGAGGGTTTTCCTGATACCCCTGATGTGTGAGGCAGAAAGATATGTATCCAGCTACCAAGGCCTGGGAGAGAAAATGGAATTCAGGCTATTCCCTGAGTCTCCCGAAACCTTGGCGGTATTACTTCCCTGGGCGCCCCGCCCAGGGAAGTACTACCGCCACTACTACCTACACTACTACCTGCCTACCCCTACTACCTACAAATGCTAGACAGTGGAAGGTATCTTTGGTCGTTGTCTGAGTTATGTATGTGGCAAGTCAGAGCCTGTACAACATCGACGAAGCTAGCTAGCCTGTAACCCTTGTGCATATTTTCCTTTGCGAGTGTAGCAGTATACAGGTGAAGGGCTTTTGCCTACACTTACCTGTATGCTTGCTACCTCATTTTGTTGACCTTTGTGGAGCGCCAGGGTAAGACCAGATACTTGAGATCTGGACTTACCAAGAGAGCCTCCAAGTCACTAAACGTAACATAAGGGAAATCTGTTCAAGGGGAGACAGTAGGCTACGAGCATGCTTGCGGTCTGCCTAGTTTCCTAGTACCTTTTTATGCCACTGCTAGACTTTATTAGTGAGAAAGACAGCATTGTGTTTATTAACTTTAATTGTGTATGCTTTAGGAATTATTCACGCCTTATTTTAGCCTAGGTTGATGCATAGTGCACAACCCAGTTTGGCTGTTACGTTGGCTAAGGAAGTACTGTTTTGAGTGGCGATTATTAGTGCTGTCACAGAGTTGTTGCACTCCCTTGTTATATATATGTATCCTACTTTTTGGTGTATTTAAGATACAAGCTTTGGTGTCCTGCCCCTGCATTATTTCTGTTCTATATTAACGAGCATCTTAGAGCATCAGACGTTTTCAGAAGATTCTTTATCTGATTGCTGTAGGACTAGACTTCCAGTGCTTTCATAGAGCATTGTAGAGTTTAGTGTTGAGTACAGACTCACACTAAAGTTAACGTAAGCATATACTCCTTTATTAAATCTTGTTATAGTTCAAGCATTGTTATTACTTAAGAGCATTTTATTAACGTAAAGTACTCCTATTGTGAGTAGGCTTTGCCGTCATCGGAAAGCCTTTGTAGAAGTGCACTAAAACCCAGTTAATTGATACTCCGTTATCCAGTAGATTAACTCTGGAGGGTTTTAAGTGTTTTGATCACCGGCGTAATAGTTCGAGGGTTTGGAATTAGCGTACCGTTGTTGCAGATATAGCCTATCATCTAGTCCATTCTTAAGTGCCCTTGTATATTTCGTAGTGCCGTTCGTAACAAATGGCGACCTTATACCAGTATATAGTGAACTGAATATTGCATTTTTGTTTTTGGAGAAATCTTATTGCCATTTGGGGTTGAAATTATTTCTCGCATTATTGGCAGTGGACATTGTTTTGAGGATATAGAAGAACTTTTTGGAGTTATTGGTGACCTAGTATTGCACTCGAAAACATCTTCAAATATTTTTTGGTGAATAAAGCTACGCGAAAGTTTGGCTACTTTTGTCTTGACTGAGAATTTTGTTGTTGACTCCATCATGTCACTGGACGGGTCTGAGCATAGTGAGGGCACAGTGTGGGAGGCAGGCGAGGAGGTGGAGAAGGTGGAGTTGTTTAACGGCGTTCGGGTGGTGAACAATGAGGAGGATGCTCGGAGATTTTTGGAGGAGCCTGTGTCAGCGGATCGTGTGTCGGGGCTAGACCGGTACGGACTGCAGTGTGTGGCCACGGTCTTAGGGTTTCCTGGTACTAGCGGTTTGTCGAGAGGTGAGCTGGTTACCTGTGTGCTCGGTGGGGTGCATGGGGCTTCGGGTGGAGCGGGAGCTGGGGCACCTTCGGCCCAGCCCCCATTCCACTCGACTCCTATCATGGCGCCCCCTCGGGCTCCGGAGCCGGGTACGTTCCCGCAGGCCGATGCCCGCTGGCGGTTGGGTATGCCTCTAGGTGATTCACGGGGTGGGTCCCCGATAGTAGCACCCCCTCCTCAAGGTTTATCTGCCGATATGTTGTTTCAGCTCGAACTTGCCAAAATCGAGCAGCGGAAGCAACAGGCTGAGCTCGAGCAACGGCAGCGAGAGGCTGAGCTCAGGCAGCAGCAGCAGCAGCGAGAGACTGAGCTTAAGTTTGAGTCTGAAAGGTATTGTGCCGATGTTGATCTAGAGAAAACTCGTATAGAGGTGACAAGGAACCGGGTCGTCCAGGGGGGTCGAGCCCATGACCAGTCCCTGTTGCATCTGCTTAAGTTGGTTCCAGTGTTTGATGAGTTAGGAGTTACAGAAGTTTTTCTCCGGTTCGAGAAAAAGTGCCAGGAGCACCAATGGCCCGAGGAGAAGTGGGCAGCCCTTGTTTCTTCACGATTGACGGGGAAACCACTCAAGGCGTACGATGCTTTGCCCCTAGATTCCTGTGTGAATTACGAGTTATTGAAAGAGGCTGTCCTGAGGGCGTATGAGCTACAGCCAGAGACCTATAGGCTGAAGTTTAGGGCGGTTCCAAAAAGAAAGGAGCGTACTTTCCAGGAACACGCTAGAGAGCTGTCAGATGCATTTGAAAATTGGTTAAGGTCGGAGAAGGCAACCACTTTTGATTCAGTAAAACAATTAGTGTTGCTGGAACAATTTTTTAAATGTACTGGCAGTGACTTGACTCTTAACCTGAAAGAAAAGCGACCGAAAACTCTAGAAGAGGCGGCTGAGCTGGCTGACCTCAGGTTGTCATTGATTCGCGGGTGCGGGTCTGCACAGAGAGCTGAGGCAGGTACCAAGGGACGTACCACTCCACCCCCCTGAATTAATGACACAAATAATTATCCATTTAAGAGTACTGTTGCCAATTATGATCCCAAGTCGAAACCCTTCCCGTTAAAGAAAGGCCAGGGCCCTTACCCACCTCAGGGGAAGTCCAAGAGTGAAGTGGAATGTTTCAAGTGTCATTGCGCGCTCCTGTCCGAGCGCACCGCCTACAGCAGTGGTGTCACTAGTGAGCAACATTGGCGTGCCTTTGAGGTCTTCCGCGTTTGCCCGGGGTAAACAGTCGTTTTTTTTTTTTTTTTTTTTTTTTTTTTTTAAGAGACAATGAAAAAAGGTCAAAAAGGTCCATGTGCCTAAAAGTATCCTCCATTCATAAAATGTTTGTAACCACTGGATTTAAACATTTGTAGATTGTAAGTTTGTGGAAAGCAATTCAAGGGAAGTGAATTCCAAAGAGTAGTAGCTCTGGGGATAAATGAATTCTGATAAGCAGAAGTTCTGCATTGTGGAGGAGAAAGTGTAAATTCATGGGCGCTCTCAGCTGCCCTAGTTCTACGGGGAAAGATGTGGAGAGGCGGCACAATTGAAGCAAGTTCCTCGGAACAATTGCTGTGAAAATATCTGTAGAATAATCCAAGGGATGCAACGTTTCTTCATATGGATAATGTAGGAAGGTCCTGTGTGATTGCAGGGTTATTGATTAATCTAATAGCTTTATTTTGAATTTTGTCCAACTGCTTCAATGCAACCACTCCACTTCCACCCCCCAGAGGTGAACAGTTGCGAAGTCATCGCCGGTGCAGAAGCAGCAGGAGGGCTCGCCACCCGTCCGTGATGTTTTTTGTGGTCATAGGGGGCACGGCACTGTGAGGTGGGCTGGTGTGAAGCATAGGCTTGAGTTGTTGCGTGATATGGGCGCTTCCCAGACACTGGTTAAGAATTTCACTGGCAAGCCTATTAATGCGGCTCGGGTTGTGGTGGTTCAAGGAATCAATGCTACGCGGTCTTACCCGGTGGTTAGACTGGAGCTTGAGGTAGACGGTGTGACACGGGAGTTGGATGTAGGTGTGGTGGAGAAATTGCCAGTGGAGGGGGTCGACCTCCTTCTCGGCAACGACTTTGCGGTGCCCACTTCCGAGGTTCCACCCTTAGTCGTTGCCGAGAGGCCGGCCGATACGAGTAGGGAGGGGCAAGAGTGGCAAGAGAGGTATCAGATGCCGCAGATGGCTTGTGCTGTCACCAGGTCTCAGTCCGCTCAGGTGTCACAGCCTAGTACCTAAGTTCTAGACCAGCGGAGGAAGGGTCGGAAGGAGAAAGTCAAGGCTGGTCGGGTTGAGAGTTTGGATCCAGCGACACTCCTTGGTGACTCGGTACTTGCACCCATTATGAGGTCCGGAGTGGCCCCAGAACCTGTCCCCCCTAGTGACATGGTAGGGCGTGATAGCACTCCGCGACAGAAAAGTTCCCAGGCGAAGCAGGCAAGGCTTGAGCAGCCTAGTATTGGGGGTGGCCACAAGTTGCTTCAGGAGCACTTAGATAGGTTTGCACCCTCGGATATATGTCTGTTTCAAGCAGAAGATCCGGGGCTTGAGAGTTGTGGGAATGGGGCTATTGAACTCGACGAGGACGGGGATGCATAGTCGGGAGATTTTTTTAATGTTGGGGGAATCCTTTACCGCCGTTTTTTGGATCCCAGATGTAGTGGGGATGGTGGGGCAAGAGTGGTTGACCAGTTGGTGGTTCCTGGGAAGTGTCGTGATAGCCTGTTGCGGTTGGCGCATGATGTTCCATTGGCAGGTCATTTGGGTGTGAGAAAAACGTTGGCTTCGTTATCTAGGTTGTTCTGGTGGCCAGGTATTAAAGCCCAAGTTTCGGACTGGGTGGCGATGTGTGGTACCTGCCAGAGGGTGGGAAAGCCCAATCAGAGCATACCTAAGGCTCCGTTGCACCCAGTGCCTGCTATTGGTCCGCCCTTCAGCAAGGTTATCATCGACATGGTAGGCCCTCTGCCTCCCACTAGTGCAGGTAACAGGTTTTTGCTATCCCTCATGGATTAACCCTCGCTACCCTGATGCATACCCTATGAGAAATGGCAAGTCTAAAACTGTTGTGCGAAATTTGCTGTTGTATTGCTCGAGGTACGGGTACCCGCAGGAAATTCAGTCGGACCAAGGGTCGAATTTCACGTCCACACTCTTCAAACAGATCATGCAGCAGCATGGGATCAGTACGGTTGTCTCTTCAGCTTATCACCCAGAGAGTCAAGGGGTGTTGGAAAGCTGGCATTCCACTTTGAAAAGCATGTTGCGGTGCTACTGTTTGGAGAACGGCAAGGATTGGGACCTGGGGCTGCTGTACGTTTTGTTTGTGGCAAGAGAGGTACCTGGGGAGAGTCTTGGGTTTAGCCCCAACGAGCTAGTTTTCGGGCATCAGGTTAGAGGTCCTCTGAGCATGGTTAAAGAAATCTGGGAAGGGACTGTGCAGCCATGTTCTCTAATTAAGTATGTCCTCGAGAGTAGAGACAGGATGCTGAAAAGCCTGGAGTTGGCAGGGAGAAATTTGGTAGATAATCAGGCCTTGATGAAGGATCGGTATGACACTAAAGCAAAGCTCCGGGAGTTTGTGGTTGGACAGGAGGTTTTGGTCTTATTGCCCTTAGTAGGCCATCCCCTGTCGGCCATGTTTGTCGGTCCTTACAAGGTCGTGCGCAAGTTGTCTGACCTAGATTACCTTGTGGCTACTCCGAATAGGCGGAAGAAAAATCAGCTCTGTCATGTGAACCTATTAAGAGAGTTTGTGAGGCGCCCACCTGAGCAGCCTACTGTCCCTGTGTTGGTCTGCAGCAGCCAAGGTGGAGAAGGAGATGGGGGCAGTGAGGCACAGGTGGAGGAGAGCTGGGATTGTCATGTCTCGGCAGATCAGTGGGTGGGGAACACGAACCAGGTGGCTGTTGAAGCGCTAGAGCACCTGCCTGAGCAACAGCGTGCAGCGATCCAGCACCTGTTCTGTTCATACCCCACTGTGTTTGCCGAGCACACAGGCCTCACAACTCATGCGGTGCATGATGTGGACGTTGGAGACCACCCCCCCTTTAAATCAGTGCCCTATCGTGTACCTCCCATTAAACTTCCGGCTCTCCGAGCGGAGTTAGGCTACATGTTGGAGAGGGGGCTGATAGAAAAAGGGGCGGTTAGGTGGACATCTCCCGTCACTCTGCAGCCTAAACCAGACAGCAAGGTCAGGTTTTGCATTGACTTCAGGCGGTTGAACGGCTTAACTCCCACCAATGCCTACCCTCTTCCCCGAGTAGATGACAGTGTTGACAAGATCAGGTGTGCACGTTACCTCACCAAGGTTGATCTTGTCAAGGGTTACTGGCAGGTGCCGTTGTCTGAGCGGGCGAAGCAGGTGTGCGGGTTTGTGGTGGATGGGAATACATACCGTTGCAACGTTATGCTGTATGGGCTGAAGAATGCACCTGCAACTTTCCAATGCCTGATGAACGAGTTAGTGGCGGAGATCCCTAACTGCACCGTTTATCTTGATGATCTGATAATTTACGACGATGACTTTGAGAGCCATTGTGAGCACATCGGGGCACTGTTCAGGAAGCTGAGGGAGGCTCATTTGGTGGTCAATCTGGGCAAATGTGATTTTGTTTGGGCAACTGTGCAGTATCTGGGGTTTGTGGTAGGGTTAGGCCAGGTGTGCCCCCCCCCCCACCTTTCCAAGATACAGGCTATTAACCAGTTCCCCAGGCCGACCACCAAAAGACAGATCATGATGTTCTTGGGCATGATTGGGTATTACCGCAGATTCATCCGCGGATACTCCTCGGTGTTGGCTCCTCTGACGGACTTACTTGCAAAGACAAAAAGGTTTGGGTGGGCGCCTGAGTGTGAGAAGGCTTTTTCACTGGTGAAGCATCTGTTGTGCACTCACCCCATACTCAGGGCCCCCGACTTTTGAAGAACTTTTCAGCTAGCGACAGATGCTAGCGGCGTAGGGGCTGGTGCCATCTTGTTGCAGACAGACACAGAAGGTGTGGAACACCCAGTAAGCTTCTTTTCAAGAAAGTTCAACTCGGCACAAAAGAACTATTTAGTAGTAGAGAAGGAGCTTCTGGCTATTGTGCTGGCGCTCTGGCACTTTGAGGTGTATGTTCCCGCTTTTGGCCCAGTCGTGGTGATTTACACTGACCACCACCCTTTGAAGTTTTTGAATCAGTTACAACCGGAATATGAGGCTAACCAGATGGTCTTTAATGTTGCATGAGTATAACCTGGACATTCGCCATATTGCCGGTTGTGACAATGTGATAGCTGATTGTTTGTCCAGGGTGGAGGACCCAGGTTAGATCACCACAGGTGTGTTTGGTGGAGTGGAGGAAAATTAGGCTTGCCCCTGTAGTGCAACGCCGCCAAAAACACTATTAAAAAATATAAAAACCTCACATAAAAACTCTTTCTTTTTGAGAGTATATAAGTGCAGTATATCACAGCAAGAATCTAAGACACTCTGAGCTGTTGTCTTAGTAAGCTAGGCTCGGTGAAGCTTTCTCGTTGAGCGTGATATCATTATTATGATGCTATTATTTTGGGGAAGTGTTGTGCAGATTTTGTTTATAATGCAATGTTTTATGTTTGTGATCGTGCCTTGTTTTCACAACTTCGGAGAGTACCTGGGTGATGCGGGGTTGGTGGGCATTCTGTCTGGTCAGATGTGAAGTTCACCTGAGGCTGAAACGTCCCACATCTTGGGTGGGGTGTTACGCTGGCCAGCTTGCCAGAATGCACTTGTAACTCGCTAGCGCTCGCCAGGGCAGTGAAATGGGCTACAATAATCGTAGAACGATGTTCTTTCTTTCATAGAGTTCATGTTGTCACAGACAGATCAGTGGTGGTCTTTTTTCTTGTCTGTGACACTTGGAAGTATTTTATATCATTGATAGAATATAAGATGCATTGTGTGAAGTTGTAAGGAGAAAGAGAGCGAGCAGTGAGGTGGTAATATGTGCGTGTGTATGTACGTGTGCCTCCCCTCGCTCGGAGGAGTTTCCCACGCTCCTGATTGGCCGGCGGGCCTGCCGCATCATATGACGCCTGCTCCTCATGACTTAGTCGTCTGTGATTGGGTGCTGCTGCCTTTGTTAGTGCTGGGGGGGCTCCTGCCTGCGTTTCTCCTGCAGAGCTTGGCACATCGTGCTTGGTCCTACATGTCCTTTGCAATCTGTCCCCCCATCTAACCCCCTGTACTACTATCTCTCTCTCTGAACTTCTTCTTTTTCATACTTCCATCTTTATTCAATTACTTATCCCTTCTGGTTCAGCATACAACTTCCATAGTCGGCCAGTCGTATTACCAGCACCAGCTCTCACATTTATGTTTGCACTAGCTTTAGGGATTAGTAGAGTCATAGTCATATGGTAGCCTAGTGTTGGGGTGCTTCTAATTATTGAGCTGTTCTTTCTTATTATTTAATGCTAGACAGTGGAAGGTATCTTTGGTCGTTGTCTGAGTTATGTATGTGGCAAGTCAGAGCCTGTACAACATCGACAAAGCTAGCTAGCCTGTAACCCTTGTGCATATTTTCCTTTGCGAGTGTAGCAGTATACAGGTGAAGGGCTTTTGCCTACACTTACCTGTAGGCTTGCTACCTCATTTTGTTGACCTTTGTGGAGCACCAGGGTAAGACCAGATACTTGAGATCTGGACCTACCAAGAGAGCCTCCAAGTCACTTAACGTAACATAAGTGAAATCTGTTCAAGGGGAGACCGTAGGTTACGAGCATGCTTGCGCTCTGCCTAGTTTCCTAGTACCTTTTTATGCTACTGCTAGACTTTATTAGTGAGAAAGACAGCATTGTGTTTATTAACTTTAATTGTGTATGCTTTAGGAATTATTCACGCCTTATTTTAGCCTAGGTTGATGCATAGTGCACAACCCAGTTTGGCTGTTACGTTGGCTAAGGAAGTACTGTTTTGAGTGGCGATTATTAGTGCTGTCACAGAGTTGTTGCACTCCCTTGTTATATATATGTATCCTACTTTTTGGTGTATTTAAGATACACGCTTTGGTGTCCTGCCCCTGCTTTATTTCTGTTCTATATTAACGAGCATCCTACAGCATCAGACGTTTTCAGAAGATTGTTTATCTGATTGCTGTAGGACTAGACTTCCAGTGCTTTCATAGAGCATTGTAGAGTTTAGTGTTGAGTACAGACTCACACTAAAGTTAACGTAAGCATATACTCCTTTATTAAATCTTGTTATAGTTTATTCGAGCATTGTTATTACTTAAGAGCATTTTATTAACGTAAAGTACTCCTGTTGTGAGTAGGCTTTGCCGTCATCGGAAAGCCTTTGTAGAAGTGCACTAAAACCCAGTTAATTGATACCACGTTATCCAGTAGATTAACTCTGGAGGGTTTTAAGTGTTTTGTTCACCGGCGTAATAGTTCGAGGGTTTGGAATTAGCGTACCGTTGTTACAGATATAGCCTATCATCTAGTCCATTCTTACGTGCCCTTGTATATTTCGTAGTGCCGGTCGTAACAGCTTCATCCGCGAATATAGCAGGAAGAACGTAGTCAAAGTCTTTCTCTGCCAGAAGCAATTTGGCAGCATCCACATTATTACGTGTGGACACAGTAAAGGTTTCAGCAGTTTGCTGAGTTAGCTTCAGCTTACGACCACCACCTCCTTGCCATGCGCAGGTAGATATAATTTGGCAGGCCTTCTCCAGCCTAGTGAAACTTGTACAGTCTGCTGTCCAAGGCTGTCTGGATTCGGCGCGCAGATGGATACCAAAATTCACTAAATTGACCTTGAAATATGACCTTTTGACCTTGAAGATGACCCCAGGTGGTGTTGAAAATGTCGCTAGTGAACTCGCCGTCCTCAAAAACTCCTATTTGGACCCCGAGATTGTGTGTCTAGCCCTTCTAGAAGTCATTTTAGCCCAGGACTCAATTTAATCTTTCATACTCAAGTTACAAACACCGAGCATGGGAGGTTTCAGTCCTTCTTTAAAGGAGTCTATGGCTTGGGTACACACATGTACGTGCTAGAAGGTGTTTGTACTTGAGTGTATGTGTACATACAGGAATGTGTTCATTATTGTTTACCAAGCTTGAGTGTGTCGTTAACTGCTCCTAAACTATCTCCATTATGTATTATTTTTGCCAAGCTTGATTATTTCCTTAACTCTCATTAAGACTGCCACATGTGTTTGTAATATTTCATTAATCGATTTTAGGAGTAGAGTTGGTTGTTGGATAGAACATAATAATTATTGTCTAGTGTGTGTAGTAATATTTCACAATTCTCACATTTCCGCTCCCTTGCCTCACCTCTTTAGCTGCTCGTGCTTCCTTCTAGTCTTTTATTTACCCATCTCTCTAAAAAAAGAAAAAAAAATGCCTTTCAGTTCACTTCAGATCCAAAAATTGTGGTGCGTTCAACATTCCGCTTCACCTTTTGTAACGAGATTTACATAGATTTACATATATACACTGGCCACACAGATCTTACGATCCCTGCGAGGTGGCCAGGACTTAATCCTAATAGAGATAGCAACCCTAAGAGAAAGTTAAAGGAAAGGATAGCAAAGATGAAGGCTCTCTCCCCACCCTCCGCTCCCTCCGGCAACCTCCGGCAATGTGCCGTACATGAAAATAGTTAGAAGTGAATAACCTTGCAGGGCTTGGAAATCGCCTGAAGGAATTTATAGTATAGTTAGAAATGGAAAGGAAAAGGCATGCACACCTTCACTTTTTTTGTTTTTTTATTATTTATATACATACAGTATTATACACATATATATACATATACACATATACACACATTACATATACATACATATATACATACATACATACATACACACACACATAAACAAAAAATGTTTTTTCTGCTCTCTTCAACTGAAAACGTTTTCATTTCCACCAGGTTCTCTTATCAGTGATCAGCTTCTACTGCAGACCAACTTTTCTGTGATATGTGTCTAACCTTTTTTTAAATGTGTATATCGAGTCACTGTCAATAACTTCATTAGGGAGCTTATTCCACTCATTAATAATACTGTGGGTGAAGACATTTTTAGTTATGTCTAGGTTCGCTTTCCTGCCTGTTAGTTTTAATTTGTTTCCTCTTGTGGAACCTTCTTTGGCTATCTTAAATAGATTATTAGAATTTACGTTACTAAAGCCTTTTAGTATCTTAAAACACTATCAGCTGTCCCCTTATTTTCCGTTTCTTAAGCGAAAACAGGTCGAGTTCTCTTAATCTCTCATTGTATGGTTTATTTCTAAGGGAAGGGATTAACTTTGTTGCTCTACGCTGAACGGATTCTAGTTTCTCTATGTTTTTTATTAAGAGAGAGAGAGAGAGAGAGAGAGAGAGAGAGCATAGCATAGCATAGCATAGCATAGCAGAGGGTAGGGGAGACTCGATTGTTTTATAAAGTAAACAGAAATATTCAACCAGTTAAAATTTCACCCCTTTGGAGAATAGGCAGCTTCATGGAGTGGATGATTGTTTTTTTTTGGTTTACCTTTTATTCATTGTAGTAACGGTTTCAATAAGATGCCGTAATATTCCTTATATTTTGGCAAACACAAAAATAATATTGATCAGGAAGTCTTCCCTTCTTGGTGGAAGTTTGGTCTCATTCAACCTGCCCCAAAGAAGGGTGACCGCTCGTAACCTTCCAACTATCGTCCAATTGCTCTCATCTCTTGTATCTCTAGTGATTTTAAAACTATTCTTGCTTCCAAATTTCTTAAGCATTTTTCTTCTTATAATCTACTCTCAGATGGCCAGTATGACTTCCTTAAGGGTCCCTCTACTGGTGATCTTCTTTCATATCTTACTAACTCTTGGTCATCCTCCTTTCGGGACTTCGGTGAGACTTTTTCTATTGCACTGGACATATCGAAGGCCTTTGATAGAATCTGCCACAAATCTTTAATTTCTAAACTACCCTCCTTCGGTATCTATCCCTCCACCTGTGCCTTTGTCTCTAATTTCCTTTTCGGACATTCCATAGCTGCGGCTATGGATGGCCATCGCTCACTTCCTCATCCTATCAACTCCCATGCTCTCTCCCATTATCTGTCTAATTTTCATAAATTATCTTCTCAACTGTACCTCAGTCCCATCCATTCATACGCAGATGACTCCACCTTGCTAAGGCAGCCTCCCAAAAGCTGGGTGTGCTGAACCACCTCAAGGGGTGCTTTACCTCTGCACAGCTTCTTGCTCTGTACAGGGGCACAGTGCGTCCTTGTATTGAGTTTTGTTCACATGTGTGGGGAGGATCCTCTCACACCGCACTCCTAGACAAAGTAGAACGGAAAGCCTTCCGTATCATTAACTCCCATCCACTCACCAAATATCTACAATCTCTCTATCTTCACCGCAATGTTGCATCCATCTCGCTATTCTATCGCTACTACAATAATCAATGTTCCTTAGAGCTCTTCCAGTGTATACCACCTCCTCTATGTAGGGTACGTAGTACCCGTCTTGCAACTCAACCCCACCCCTACTCTATGCAACTCTCCAACCAAAGAGTGAAATGTTATTCTCAGTCTTTCTTCTATTCAACAGCTGAGCTCTGGAACTATCTCCCAGAATCAGTCTTTCCCTCTTATTATGACTAAAATTGCTTCAAACTCTGTGTGTCCAGGCATTTTGGCTCGAACGTCCCTTGATTTTGGCCCTGTCACTCTTTCAACTTTGGGGGTGGCACTCGATACAGGTAATTCTGCCTTTTGTCACCCTCACTCACAGAAGATCCCCAATTTGCCTAGCTCCTTGACGTGGTGTGGGGCTTACGAGTTGGCAGTTGGGGCGGTAGGGGTTATTCGTCCACTCAATCTGCCAACTCTAACTAATTTTGCTAGGCTCTTTCCTTCTCTTACTGTATGTTTTCCATTTCTCAGTTCTTCTGCAATCCTCTGGGGAAGCCAACTAGGGGGTTGATTTCCTCCCCTGCAACTTTAGGTGACTCAACCCTCCCATCTCTTCTGGTTGCTTGACCTGTTCTCTTCCTCCCTTTCTCGTTTATTGCTTCAGGAGGTTCTAGTTTTCCTCGGGGTTTCGCTGCGGCGTTTATGACCTCTGCTAAGTTGGCGGAGTTTCACTTGGTGACAGGTGCCGCCGGCGAGGGCCCGAAAAGCTTGCTGTTTAGGGCTGTGTGTGCTGGGGTTGCCTCAGGGTTGCTGACTCCTTTCTATCTTCAGTGTATGTGACGGGTAACGACGCCGGCTCCATCCTTTATGGGTCAAAACAGATTGAGGACAAATATGCGTTTATTCACGTATGTCGGGTTGACAATGTTCCCAGCTCGAAGCCGGGGCCTTTCTCATGCAAATGGCCATATTCTGGTTTTCCTGGCCCTGCGGAGGTCTCAACCTTTCATTGCTAGGTGGCACCTAGCAACCGCAGCATCTTCTTTACATGCCATTCTTGTTTTATGTCTTATGGTCATCTCTTTCTGTAATTTTGAATGCGCTCATGGCTGACGATACTGACCATACTGACACGGCAATCGTTTTGGACTTACCGGTAACCGACTCTGGCGATCCCCCGGCTTCTTCTAATGACCTTGCCTCTCAAAGTTCTACAATAGTTACAATGGCACCTTCTGCAGTGCCTATTCAGCAAAATTCGGTAACCGACTCTGGCAATCCCACGGCTTCTTCTAATGACCTTCCCTCGCAAAGTTCTACAGTAGTTTACCTGGCACCTTATGAAGTGCCTATTGAGCAAAATTATTCTAAAAGAGGCAAAGGGGACACTATCTACCTGTAAAATGTTCCCCCCGAATTATCCTATGACTCCCTGCATAAAACGTTTTAGTCCTTTGGTGTAGTAACCCGTATCAGAATTCGTTTTGTAGACGATTGTGGGTCTGTCAACAGATGCTACATATCCTTTTTGGAGGAGGAGTCTGCTGCTGCTGCCTACGATGCTGCCCCGAATCTACTACCCGCTGGCTGATGCGGTTCAAAATCATTGCAGCGTTATGTTAATATTAAGGATAGTGACTCCGATTATGTGCCAAATGTATTTGACGGGTTTGATAACATTCCAGACCTACAGCGACCTACTCCTCTATCTAAATGGTATGTAGCGTATTACAACGATGGAGAAAGTAATTATATTAAGGCACATCAGTATTTGTAGAGGCAAGTCAGTGTCATCCCAAAGGAACATCTTAAAAAGTATGGAAAGGGTGTATTAATCTACGCTAACAACCCAGTTCAGGCTAAAAGCTATCTCATCTGCCTTGTTCTTCTACTGGTATGTTTAAGTCAATCCAGGCCCACAAGTCCTTTAACTTTACAAAAGGGATTGTGTTTAGTGAGGACCTGCATGCCTTCACTGAAGAAACCATTTTATCTATGTGTCCCGAGTCAGTGTCCTCTGCCCGGAAGTTGAAGGGCAAGACTGTATTACTTTTATATTTTGGGTCTTACTTACCTGATTCTGTTGATATTGCGCCACTCACCCTGCAAGTTAAGAAATTTCATGATCGACCTATGCAGTGCTACAAATGTTTTGAGTATGGGCACCTTAAGAAATACTTCACAAACGAAATCCGTTGCGGCTGTTGATCAGCATTAAGCAATAATGAGGCTTCTGAATGTGAATCAAATGAGTACTACTACCACTGTCAGGGTGGCCACTCTCCCTCTTCCTGGCATTGTGATGTGTATAAACTAGAGGTAGACATAGTCGTTCTGGCAAATACACAGCATATTAGTTTTGGTGCTGCTAGACGGGAGTTGCCTGGTACGCGTTCATACGCTTCAACAGTTGCATCATCTGCGCCAGTTACCCTCTCTAAAGTGACAGGCCAAGACAAAGTCACTAGTGTCCCTATCATCTTACAGCAGCAGCGACAGGTGCAGAGTTCGGGGAGTGAGGCTATTCCTCCTCAAGCCTCTGTTCGTCGCAAACAACATGCCCATTCAAGTCCTGAAAAGCATCCTTCCCTCCCAAAGAAAGATAGGACACATCATCATGGTGGTCGTATGCTTCCCGGCTCTTCGCCAAAGGGGAGGAACGGCCCTTCATCTTTGGATGTGAGGGGTGCCACAGGTTCATCTGGAGGTAGCGTTCATTCCTCCCCCAGGTCTTCCTCCTTCTCTGGGAAGAGTAATTCATCGGAAACTAGAGTAGAAGCGCCAACAACAAAGATTGATAAGATCACGGTCTTACAGGTAAAAAAGTAAATACCAGCTGCTCCAATCTCCACCAAGGCATTCTTCACAGGAATGCTCTAAGAAGCGGCCCAACTCTGAGGATAGCTCTTTGCTAGTTACGAGGGTTCCCACTCACAAGGGAGGAACCTCTCCAGCTCTGGTTAAGACTTATCTGAAGAGGCGGCGTGCCGACTCACTTGGCAGGCTTTCTCGAAAACATTTTGAAAAGGAGTCTCTACTGCAAACCTCTGATATTAATGCATCCCCTCCTAAAGGGGATGATAGTTTAGCCGACGACAATAATGCCAAAAATTCTACAATGGAATTGTAGGGGTATCCGTGCAAATAGTGAGGAAGTTTCGGTTTTAAAGAATCTTTATGACTGGGATGTCCTCTGTTTGCTGGAAACCAAATTGAATTCTTTTCATTTCAACCCAGGTCTAAATTATGTATTTTACGGTTCTCCTCCCCCTCTGGGCCTTCGTGCCAAAGGCGGGACTTCGATTATTGTGAAAAGGAGTGTTCATCATTTCTCAGTCCCCCTGCAAACTGATTTGCAGGCATGTGCAGTAAGAGTCTTATTCGACAAAATGTATACCTTTTGTTCTCTCTACCTCCCTCCTGGGGAGGCCATTAACTTACGAGCCCTACAGTCCCTTGTGAACCTGCTTGATCCACCTTTTTTGCTGTTGGACGAGTTTAACGCCCATAACCAGTTATGGGGTGGTTCCGTATGCAATGAGCGTGGGTTTCAGATTGAAGCTATACTTCTGCAAAACAACTTATCATTGCTCAATCATGGGTCCCCTACTCACCACACTTTACATCTTCACAGTTATTCTGCCATTGATCTTAGTATCTGCACCTCTGATATTTTACTCTCCTTCCAATGGTCGGTTTCTCAGTCATTGCATGGAAGTGACCACTTTCCTATCATCATAGAAACTCTTAGTGGTCTTCCTCCAACTGCTCCTCCTAGAGCAGTTGAGCGTGCAGACTGGAATGTATACTCTGAATTATTCTCGGGGACTCCAGATCTTAGTTCCTTTGACACACACATAGTAGCATATGAGTACCTTGTAGATTTAATTCAGAACAGTGCGCTGATTTCTCTCCCGCGGTCGACTGGAACTCCTTCGAGGCCTGTGGTTCCGTGGTGGGATAATACGTGTACTGCTTTGAGATGTGTCACACGCTCTTGCTACAGGAGATATAAGAACAATGCGACTCAGGTAAACTATGTTATATACCGGAGAGCTCAGGCTAAGAAACGAAGGTATTTTAGGAGAGCTAAACTGACTTCATGGCAGAATTATACCGGATCTGTGACATGTAGGACTCCTATCAATAAAGTATGGGCTAAGATCAGGAAGATTTTGGGGAAATTGTTCCTAGTAATTTCCTTGCCTTCAAGTGGGTGATACTATATCATCAGATCCTGTCATTGTCTCTATTATTCTTGTTCGCCATTTTGCTGAAGTCTCAGTTTCATTTGGGCGTGCTCAGGTCCCTCCCATCAGTGTTACTGGCAGAGAATTCGGAGGTTTATAATGCACCTTTCACCATGCAGGAGCTCATTGATGCTCCGAGTAATGCCGGCTCCTCTGCCCCGGGAGAGGATGGCGTGCATTATGACATTGATCAGACATCTCCCAGAAGCTTTTCTATTTTTGTTGTTGTGTATTATCAATGAAATCTGGAGTACGTCACTATTGCCGGAGAGTTGGAGAGTGTCTTTAATCTTTCCCATCCTAAAGCCTGGGAAAGATGCGAAATTGGCTTCCAACCCATTCCGACCCATTGCTCTAACCAGTTGTTTATGTAAATTGTTTGAGAAAATGCTAAACCAAAGGTTGGTATGGTGGTTGGACACTGGTAATCACATTTCCCCGGTTCAGTTCGGCTTCCGTAAAAACAAATCTACTCTTGATCCTCTCTTGCGTATCACAACCGATATCCAAAATGCATTTATTACAAAGAATCATACACTTGGTGTTTTCTTTGACTTGCAAAAGGCGTATGACACAACGTGGAGATTTGGTATAGTGCAAGAAATGCGTAAGCTAGGCCTGACCGGGAAAATGCTGTTGTTTATCCAGAGTTTCCTACGCACTCGCTATATCAGCGTTAGGGTCGGGAATTGTCTTTCTGATAAACTGATGCAGCGTGAAGGGGTTCCTCAGGGGAGTGCGCTAAGTGTTTTTTGTTTCATAATGGCTGTAAACAGTGTTGTGGCGAGGGTTTCTAGGGAACCATTGGTGCAAAGTTCGTTGTTTGTAGATGACTATGCGATATATTGTTCAGCGGCTGATCCCGATATGGCTAGACGACACTTGCAGTAAGCCATCGATTTGGCAGTCCAGTGGGCGAATGAGTGGGGTTTCACTTTTTCCCCTCAGAAGACTGTGGCAATAAAGTTTTCTAGGAAAAAAACTTCAGTTGTACCGCACCTTCTTCTTAATGGTAATATTTTACCGTATGAAAGTTCAGTAAAATTCCTAGGGCTCACTTTGGATAGCGGTCTTACTTGGAAGGAACATATTCTTGATCTTAAGGCGCGTGTAATGCGGTCCTTGGACATCCTGAAAGTGCTTAGTAATAAGTCCTGGGGTGCAGACTGTTCATCTCTCCTCAGGATTTATGATGCTGTGTGCCGATCTAAATTGGAGTATGGCTGTCAGATATACTCTTCAGCAAGCAAGTCTATCTTAAAGTTGTTGGACCCGGTACACAACTCAGCCATGAGAATATGCACAGGTGCTTTCCGTACATCGCCTGCAGAAAGCATGTATGTTGTGGCAGGGGAATTGCCTCTGGATCTCCGTAGGGAAGAGCTTGGATTACGTTTAATGTTTAGAGTTCGTAGTTCCCCTGATAACCCTGCTTATCGCTCAGTCACCGATAGCCGTTTCTTTCAACGGTATACGGCACGTAAAAGCTTCCCCAAGCCTCTCCAGATACGCATGAGGGAAGTGTTGAATGACTCTCATTCGAACTCCGTTTTAATAAGAGAGGTAAAGTTCCCCTCGTTTGCCCCGTGGGTTCTCCCCTCTCCATCAGTATGCATTCTTCCCTTTTACAAGGCGAAATTATCTCCAGCTGCAGCAAAGGCCATGTTTCTGGATCACTCCCAAGTCCATAAATCTACTTCATCATTGTACACTGATGGGTCGAAAATGGCATCAGGTGTGGGTTGTGCAGTGGTTTTTAAGGACACCACTCGCCTTGCTCGTTTGCCTGGGGTTGCCTCTGTCTTTACTGCGGAGGCGTATGCTATTATCCAAGCTTTGAAAGTGGCACGCGACTCCACTGGAACGGATTTCACTATTTACACTGATTCACAGAGTGTTCTTTCTGCCATTCAAGTTTACTCTCCTGTTCACCCATTGGTTCAGGACAGCCAGGCATGGCTTTATCGCTTAGCATCTCGGCACAAAATGATTAATTTCTGTTGGGTCCCAGCTCATGTGGGGATCCAGGGCAATGAGGAGGCTGACACAGCAGCAAAAGAGGCCGTACTAGAGTGTGAGGGCCGGTTCTCGATCCCCTCTGAGGATTTGAAATGCAGTATCCGGTCGCTGATTCGGGAGAGGTAGTTTTCCCTCACTAGCACAAACCAAAAACTTAAAGCCATTCATCCTTCTGTGAAGGTTTGGGACTTATCACCCGTTCACTTAGGTAAACGTACACAAGTCGTTCTCACAAGGTTGCGTATTGGTCACACATATATGACGCACAAATACATATTACATAATGATCGCCCACCGCTGTGTGCTGTGTGTGATGAGGTACTGTCTGTAAGGCACATTCTAACCTCTTGTTGTAATTACTCATTTCCCAGGTGCTCTGTAGGTTTTAATTTCCTTTCCCTGTCTGACATTCTTGGCCAATATGCAGATATGTTTAAACTTCGATCGTATTTATTGGATTGCGGTATTTTTTATATTTAATTATCCAGTGATTTTTACTTTTGAAATTCCTTTATTGATATTTTATCCGTTTAATGTACCGCTACTTGATGCGCTTTAAATTTTGAATTTCCTGTGATCTTTTAATTTTTTATATGTAGCGCTGAATGATCTCTACAGGTCCCAGTGCTTGGCCTTTGTGCCTAAATCTTATCAATTCAATTCAATTCACTCGCATAAAAAACTAAACATATTCAATTATTTATATACGTGTACTGTATATATATACATATTGTTACGGACTAGGGTTCAAACCCACAACAGCATGAATAAATGATTAACTCCAATGAAAAGGCAACACAACTGTTATAACCGTAGTACTATTAGAATGGAAGTTAACCACCCAAAACTAGACTGCAAGGGTAATATTATCCTCCAGCGAAACCCTATTACTATACAAAAAGTCAATCAGAATCATATCATTGATATTATTAAGTTTTCTTTATATGTCAGTGGAATAACTTATGCTTTCATAAATCCTTTTAATATGACGTGTGTGTGTGTGTATGTGTGGAATGCGTTTTGTCATGCACACCTACACCTACTTACAAGCATTGCTGTTCTACATTTCAACTAGTCATCCTTATTCAGAGGATAACTGTCGTAGCGAATCATCCTTTTCTCTATGAGTATTATGATGCATTTTAACAATTTATGTGGGCTATAATTAGACGGTTCTATAAAGCTTAAGAAGATTATGTGGGAATCACCAGGGTATTAACCATATCGGATATCTCATTGACTTTAATATACCAGCAACATCGACTAAGAATAGCCAGAATTAACTGTCATAACACATCATCATTCTTCTGGAGTTAGGGAGTGGCACTACAATTGACAATATTATTATTGAACACAGAACTTCCCATTACTCTGCTATGGCATAACTACATTATAGTGTCGTATCAGTATATATCAACTGTCATCATCATCATCATCAGTCTGAGTTAGTCCACTGCAGGACAAAGACCTCTCCCAAAGGTTTCTACTCCAACCGGTCAGATGTTAGTTTCTTCCATCCCACGCCAGCAAACGTTTGGATTTCATCCCTCCATATAGTTCTTTGTTTACCCATTTGTCTTGCTCCATCCCTAGGTTCCCATTATTTTTCCCTAGTTGTCCATCTGTTATCATCTCTACTAAATATATGAGCTGCCCAGGACCATTTTATTTTGTTTATGGTACTGAGATCATCTTCTACTTTTGATTGTTCTATTATCCAAGAGGATCTCTTCTTAACTCTCCAAGTTATTCCTAACATTATCCTCTCCATTCCTCTTTAGATACTCCTAAGTCTACGTTCTAGACACTTTGTTATATTCCAAGTTTCTGATCCATAAAATAATAAAGGGAGGACATAATTATTGGTTGTATACTTTCCGTGTTAATGAAAGAGGCAGCTTGCTTTTCATAATGGAGCTCTGTTTTCCAAATACACTCCATACCATGTCTATTCTTCGTTTGGTTTCTCTAGAGTGATGCCTATATAACCTGGCCTAGGTATATGTATTTTTCGACTGCTTCTATCACTTCGTCTTCTACCTTTGTTTTTCTTGGTTGCACAAGATGATTAAACATAAACTTGGTTTTCTTTCTATTCATATTTATCCTTACGTTAATGTTTTCTCTGTTCAAATCTTCCAAATCTTTTTGTAACTCTTCCCATAAGTCGCTGAAAAAAGCTAAGTCATCAGCGAATCTGAGGTTGCTTGGGTATTCTCCGTTAACATGTATTTCTTATTGACCCAGTCAAGATTCCTATCTATTTCTTCCAAACACGCTGTGAAAATTTTTGCTGAAATTATATCGCCCTGCCTTACCCCCTTCTTAATTGGTATTTGCTCACTGTCGTTGCTATTCCATCGTTATATGTGTTCTAAAACTTGTGCATAAATCTCTTCTAGGCCTACTCCTTGTTTTCGAATCGCTCTTGTTACAACATAAATTTCGACCCAGTCAAATGCCTTCTCGTAGTCTATAAATGCCATACACAAGGGCTTTTGGAATTAATCTATTTTCTCAATCACTTGGTTAACAACTTGCATATGATCTGTTGTTGATTATCCACTTAAGAAACCTGCTTGTTCTCTTGGCTGCTTTGAATATAGTGTTCTACCTATCCGATTGGTGACAATTTTAGTGAACAGTTTATACGAAAAAGAAAGCAAGCTCATTGGTCGATAGTTGTTCATGTCTTTAGCATCTCCTTTTCTGTGAATGATAATGAGGTATCCTGACCAGGATTCGAACCAACTCACTCCAGGTATATTTGTGAAAGTTGGGCACCGTTTCCACTCAACCATGAATAAAATTGGATACATGTTATAATTATTCTTGCACATTAGCAGAACAATTAATTAAGACGTTCACCTTAATTTTGATTTTGACCAACTGATGTAATTGAATTAAAATACCTCGAAAAAGAACAATAGAGGAAGATTCCCCGGAGGAGGAGGAGCCCAAGAGACCGTCAAGGAAGCAGAAGAAGGCGAGACCGACAGCAGAGAACCAACGAGAAGCAGGCGTATCCCGGGTCACCCCGGACAAGGCGCGATAGGTCGCCCCAGAAGAGGAACGCCCCATTACACCAGATCGGACGCTTGCTCCCACTACCACCACGAAGAGGAAGATGAGGTTCAGCGTCCACTTCTGAACTACCTGTACTCCTCTCCTGTTCACAATATGTACCTTCTTGTTCTATATGTATTACCAATGTTCATCCTGACCCCTGTGCATTTTTATAATATATATATGCCAAATAAACAAAATTGTCTTCACCATCGAAGACAATCAAAAATCCATATATTCTTGTGTTTTCCTTTTCTCCCCACCTCACCATATAGCTCGGGGAGAATAAAGAAGTAGAAGTTAAGAAAAACGTGTAGTCTATCTTCGCTACCGAAGAAAGCACTGCCAGGTGAAACAATTATATGAATGTATGAAACCCTATGTTATGCAATAAGATGTGAACCTATACCTCAATAGATCTTGGGACACTGTTATCCCACACATATATACACATGCCTTTTTTGACACTCTTCAACTAGTTTTGCTAGTTGCACAACCCACACATGCTTCTTTCTAAATAAGATTACCCTCTACCTAATTGTCTCCACGTACAAACAACGCGGCTCCCGCGCCCCGAGAGAGGGCACTCCATACGTTTAAATACCTGTGAGTACACCCAGGCCTACCAACCCGAACCAGGAAGGTTAGATACGTACACACTCCTTTAGACAACACAATGCCGAGGGAGATTTATATATTCTTATACCCAATATTACTACCAACCAAGATCCGTAGTAAAATCCACCAGCCACCACGACGAGAAGGATAAACGCTGTCTCGCGCGCATCATAGCCCTCACTTGTTCGGTGCGCACGACACACCTTCAATGCACCCGACACCACCAATCCTCCCCGAGAGTCCGAATTTCAGAATTCATTCACTTCACTCACTAATATTGTTTTCCAGAGTTCTATTGAGTTTATATAGATCCCCTATGAATTTATAATTAACCTTTGATAAAGTAACCTACTCTAGGAGGTATAATTGACCTTACTCATCACACCATCACCGAGTAATGTCCTTGTATTAACACCTTACGAGCGGCCTATGCGGTTTATTTATATGTACCGCCCAGCGGGGTGTTTTTAGCCAAAATAGGGCTGTTTACGTGATCATTTTCATGCCTAAATAAGACCCAGAACGTAAAACAAGTACCTATCCCTGAAAGGGCATAAACAGAGCTTTCGAATGACACCATAACGATCCTTTTATGATGGATAGTTTTCTTGCAATAACCGTGCAACGCGAGTGCAAAAAGCATGTAATTCGGTACTTTCCCCATATAATTCAGTATGTAGAGAGGGAGGAGGGAGCTGAGATTCGTGTCAGTAGGTTCGCCGCGGTGGTCTGGAGCAGTCATACGCTCGCTAGTCTCCTGCCACCACTTGTCTCTCTCTCTCAGCAACATTACGTGCTGAAATTGCCACTCGACCTATGTCGAGCGCCGCCACATAGTCCAGCTTTATTTAACTCGACTTATGTGGTGAGCCGCTAATTAAGGGTTAAAGGAGACCTTGACCAGCAGAACAAGAAGGGTTCAAGGACCCCATCTAGGATACCTCCTCATGCCCTTACCATCCTAGAGGTACCGGGGAGTGCACTCAGTAATCCGCAATACCAGTTCAGGATTTCTGACGAAAGTCAAGCAATGTTGAGGCTTCAAAAGTTCTGGCATGCCACCTTATGAAGTCTTAAGATTACCCTCCATTTAGTTGGATTGATGGCCTGCCGAAAGCTCAAACATACTGTCTGTGAGTAAAAACCCTATACTAGGGATCTTTGTTAGCCAGAGGCCTGCCCAGCTAACATAGCGACCCTACTTAGGCGGTTCCTAGCTAGTCTAGTGGGAAAGCGTACGGCCTGCCGGAAACTTTCTTCTTAGACTACAAGTTACCAATAACTGTGGCCTCTCCCAGGAACTCTGTCCTCATCTGGCATGCCAGTGAGATACACAGCTTCTGAGATAGGGACATAAAAACCCTATACTAGGGATCTTTGTTAGCCAGAGGCCTGCCCAGCTAACATAGGGACCCTACTTAGGCAGTTCCTAGCTAGTCTAGTGGGAAAGCGTACGGCCTGCCGGAAACTTTGTTCTTAGACTACAAGTTACTGATAACTGTGGCCTGTCTCAGTAACTCTGTCCTCATCTGACATGCCAGTGAGATACACAGCTGCTGAGATAGGAAAAACTTTCCTAAAGGGTTAGGAATAGAGTTACCGTCCTGCCGCTCTCTCTTCTTGATTCTGAGGCTGGGAAGGAGGATACCGGCCTGCCGCTCCTGCTTGTCAATCTCACTAAGGAAAGCCCACTCCAGCACCATCTCTAAAAGAAGTTGAGGTGTACGGCCTGCCGTTCTCAATATTCTCTAGAGTGGGAAGGAACAAGTGTCCTGATAGAGGAACTCTGTTGACGTCTGGCATGCCAGCGTGAACATAGTCTCTATTATCAGGCTTCACTTTTCTTAGTAAAAGTGGAGAGACTCCGGCCTGCCGACCTCTCTGTTTCTACCGAGTCCAAGTGAACACTTGTACGAAAGTGTCCTTGTCGAGGAACTTTGTCATCGTTCGGCATGCCAACGTGACATTGGCTCCATAGCGAGGTTACATTTTCTCTAGTGAAGAGTTGAGAGACTCTGGCCTGCCGACCTCTCTAGTGGACACTACCACTCTGCACAGGTAGTCTCAAGCCTCTGAGACCGCTGTGTTAGAGACAGGGTTTGGCGAGATACCCTCACAGGCACTCTGCAGATACAAGTCCTTGGTGCACCGAGTCTGTGGCATCCCACACGACCATGTAACTCAAAGGATTAAACACCGCCATGGGTCCTCCGAACCTCTCATAAAGATCAGGACAGACAGTAAAGACACTTGAACTAAACTTACTGCGTTCGTCCGATATCGACAACATAAGACTCGATATTTAAGATCATAGCCCGAGAGTACCTTAACAGGACTTCATCAACGGTTGATATACTGATCAGAACAGTCGAGTAGTTTCTCCTACCTCTGAAACACTTGCGTTAGTTCGGTATGGTGCCCAACAGTAATTCGCCCGACGGTTACTATATGTTACGGAGCCATACTTAAGATCTCAAGCCCAATCAACCCATCTGTAACTATTCCACACAGCCGGCCCACCTAGACGGCCCACGGGGAAGCAGAAGACGAGAACCAACCACCTCCTTAAGTGCTACCAGGAGAAATCACCAGAGAAGTTACCATGCCGAGATATCAAGAGAAGAAGAGAAAGTGACAAGAAGTAGAAAAATGACGAGTGAGCGAGAAATAAATGGAGTCCCTCAATAGTACCCTAAAAGTGAATAAATTCCTCTAAGTCCAAATAATCGGAGCATAGTGAAACAAAATTAGTTTCCCGAGTAGCGTAGCAAATATCATGAACATCTAACCCTATAACAGTGGAAATCAGAATTAACGACACTTAAGCTGATTTTGAAGGGTTCAGCGACTGACTAAAAATCTAAGTTTTTCCAAAAGTGCCTAAACCAGTTGAAATCCTCTACAAGTACTAATAATCGGGTTACGAAGAAGCTACGAGTTATATGTACCTACAGTACGAGTGATCTCGAAGAACAATTAGCCATCAAACAGTGATTCCAATTTGAATGATTTCATTTTAACCTACTTTTGAGAGGTCAGCGACTCTACCAAAATCCACAAGGGTATTTGAAAATATTTCAGAGTCCCTCATCAACTCTACGTTTTCTATGCGACACGGCTACTTACCTACTATAGTCCTACAGACCCAAACAGGCGGTTATGGGCGCAGTCACCTACCCTTACACTGGTGCCGGTTGTCCTTTTGACCCTTTCTGTACGATAACCTTTCCAAATTACTCTCGCTATATCTTTCTCCCTCCCTCCACCTCCCCCTATTCAAGGTACAGTCGCGCTAATAAGAGATGTCTGGGCACCATATATGTTTTGATCAATAATTAGTATCAGCAATATCTAAGCTTCATTTCTTCATATCGAGTAAAATATACAAACATGTTCCTACACTTACCCACCCTATTCAACATTTGACAGACATTAATACAGCACAGAGCAAACCAAACGTAATGCCAGCTGGGACATGACTTATTAGCGCGATCGTACATTGACCTTGCCCTGTGTATGAGTGAGAATGGGAACGCACTTATCATATAGCTCTCTCTCTCTTATATATATATATATATATATATATATATATATATATATATATATATATACCATATATATATTACTATTTTATATTTTGACTTTGTTTCCACACCACCCAAGAGGTAAAAGTTTCGGCGCGTTTTGTTTAAAGAGGTTCCCCTGGAGGCCTACTCCTCTATATTATTCTTTGCAAAGGTACACAATGTTATTCAGAATCCTCATCAGAAGATGTGAGAGTAATGATGAAAGAATCTATGAATTTATCAATCACCACATCTTTGTTTGCATCATCTTCTTGTAGATTTTCCGCATGTTTAACAACCTTTGTCCAGTTTTCCGGGGTAAGAAAGGTTCTCTTTAATTTCTTCATGGATTTTTTCCAGTGTGGGAATCTCTTTTCTTTCGTAGAAATTGAGCACTGTTCTTCTTAGAACACCTTCATTGAATCCATCAACAAAATCTGTAATGGGTGTTGTGCGTTGTCGTTTCTTGGGTGACCTAAATTTGGGCGATTTATTATTTTCTTCATTAATTCTTGCTTCTTTCGTTATTCTTGAAATTGTTCTTTCACCCAGTTTTGTGGCTGCAGCTGTCCGGGAAGTAGCTTTTGTTACGGCAATAAGAGGGCATCCAAGCTCCTTCTCTTTCTGGAAGTATTGGTCAACGTTATAGGCCATCTCTTTTACCTGACTATGCAAGTGTGTGGGGCGATTTGGAGAGGCTTCCATTGTGGATGGTGGCAAAGTCAGGAATGAACTGATTTAGTTTAGACGTGACAGTACTAATTTCGTGCGCCTGGCAGCGCGCCATCACGTCATGTTTTGTTATAGTTTAAAGGGATAATCTGTGAGGGAGTTCTTTGCCCAGAAACCTGACAACGTCGCAGTAGCTACGGTGCCAATTTGTGTACAATGTCCGTTGTATTTACTAATAACAAGCGAATTAATTATAAAAACAAAGCTTTTTTGTACATGTAGAAATTGCCAGAGCATTTCAAACCGACTTAAGGTACTTAATACCGAAAATAATATATTTTTGTTGTAAATAATTATACATATGGCACCAATGTAAAGGGAGTAACCGCGGGTAGGACCGCCTGTTAGGATCTGTTTGACTATAGGAGTAGTTGACCTTGAACTTGAACCGCATTGACATTCCTGAAGAAAGTGATAGTGTACATCACCGCTCCTTAAAAATACTTATCTCTCAATACGTTCCCAGTGTTTAAGCTTTCTCGATTACAAGTGAAGTTGGACAGAATACCTGCTCCTTATCTAGCTCCGCGACTGTGCTAGGAGTTAGTGATAAGCTTAAGTCTATTCACTGGTAGTGATTCGTGTTCCATGTTTCCAGATTATTTCCCATATATAGTGAAGGAGAAATAAAGCTGTATTATTAAACCATACTTTGCGATATACTTATCCTCTGCTTTTTTTTATTTATATGTACTTATATGAACTTGGAAGCCCCAGTGGAGTAGAACTCACCTGTATCAATTATTAATCCTGCATAACATCAGGACATAACATGAATATTGCTTCAAACCAAGCGAAGTTAGTATACAACAGTCTCCCATAACAACAGGCATATGCCCCATCCCCCCTTTTCCATCTCCTTTACCTACTCCATATCGTGTTTATGACGTCATCTTCTGAAAGGAAACAATAGAATTCCAACCGAGGTATTGTGAAAATCTTAAATGGGGAAGGACTTGTGTACTCCTGAAGATGAACCGACAGCAAACTCAGCTAGCTATGAGAGCCCGAATTGTGGCCCTCCGACATAATTATTAGATGGACCGTACGAGGAACCGTACGAGGGTAGGAGGTACGGGATGGGGGAGGATAGAGATGGGCGAATGAAGGTGGGGAGGGTGCGAAACGAGTGGCTGGGGTTAACGTAGGAGGGGAGGGAGGAATGGGGGTGGGAAACTAGAGGTGGGTGGTAGCAGAGCAGCAGAGTTTGTTGGAGAAGGGGAAGTGGGGGACGGAAGAGAGCGGAGGTAAGGGATAGGGGAGAAGGGAGGAAGGCGAATTACAGGGGAAGAGAATAGAGGGTGGAGTGTGGTGGAATATTGAGGGAGGCTGTGGTGTCAAGTTGTAATTGAGTAAGCCTGTAGCACGATGTATGGAATTTGGAGTTTATACCGTTAGATGAAAGTCTCAGAGGTTTCACATGTCATTTACTTAGCAGAATTCTTAATTCATCACCTATCAGTTTATAATTATATACTCAACATTAAAGACAAAGCTAAACACGTAACGATTCCTCCACCTTAATCCATACTATTTGAATGTCTGATGAACAAAATAAAATCCACCGATGTTAGCCAGAATATAAGAAATCCAAGCATCACTGTTCTGCAGGACTTACTCTGATACCATAAGTTGTCCCCTTCAGCACCATGTCGCCTTTTAATCTTTGATTCCGGCTAAAATTATACGATGTTATGCAGTTTAAGAAGGACCTATGATTTTGAGAGGGTTAATTGATATCGTATTTACCCCTTTGAGTCCAAGAGGTAGATTATAAGCTAAAGGTAGTCGTCTAAAGGTAACACAAATATGATGAACATTACGTCATGGTGCTGAAGGGGTTAAAAGCTCCTGATATTTATTTCGTAATATGGGGCTATCGTGTGATAATAATCCCTTGAGGTTCATGATGTGTTTTGCCCTTGAACTGTGGGTACAGATAAACAATTATCTCAATTATCCATGTGCCTTATATATACCATTTCTAATGTGACTAAAGTCGTATTATAACAGAACAAGTACATAACAGAATGTTTCATAAATCCTGAAGGAGGTAACCACATTGTAATACAAAATAGAAACGAGTTAGTCTTCCTGATACGATTAGTGTAAACATGTTTCTGAATTGATAGTGTTAGTGTTTGGTGAATATTAAATATTTTGATAATACTTTTCTTAATGTTTGCCCACAAATGTATAATACTTCTGTATCTTATGTCTCTAATAATTGTAGGTTATACTCAACAAGTATATGCATGGGTGATTGGGTATTTGTTATGATAGTGAACATATATGACTTATAATGGATATGTTAGAACAAACACATATACAATATGTTCATGTATTTCCCTACATGTATAGGTATTATCAATATTTGTATATAATGTTGGTAGGTCTATTTTTATACAATATCAGTAAAATGAGACGAGGACATTAAGAGTGTTAACTAAGTACATCTACTGTATATTGGTTTCATGTGTTCCATTAAAAAGATCTATTGTTGGTAAAACATCAAGGACGATTTAATAACTGCAAAATATACTGTATTTATAAGATATATAAGCATATAGGGTGCAATAGGGTGCTTTTACAACAAAGTCGCTCCCGCCTTTGACCATCTGTGGAGTTTACTATTTGTTTTCGTTTTGCGGTTTCTTAGTTATTAGTAGTGTATGATATCGAAGGTAGGTAGTATATAGGAATACATTTGGACTTAATTAATATATACCTATTGGAGAGGTTCCCTATTTCGTCGACTAGTCTCTCAGACGTTACCGGACGTTTGATAATGCATAGCCAGTCTTGTCTGAAGGACCTTAGCTTAGCCAAAAAGAATTGTGGGGCCTCTCCAAGGAAATCAATATTAGCTGTGCTTAAGGGGAGGTATTTAGTTTGTTCCCTAGACCTCCATCAAGCTTAAAATTACACCCCCTTGAGTCCCTTTCAAGATAAATTTGTACATTTTTCGGTAGAAAAATTTCCCGGCCAAAGGCCGGTTCCTCTTAAATTACAGGATCGCTATCGCTCGCCATGATATAATCAACACCTGAATTGCACGAAAGGTCTTAATATGGGGTGAAAGTTCTTAAAATCGCTAAACTAATGGAGCAAACGTTTTATAATATCAAAAGCAATGGGGCTAAACATGAGGGAGAAAGGGGTCAAGCAAAAAATCCCTCAAGTGGAAAACTCCCCTTAAGTATACTCCTATAGCACCTAGCTTGGATATCATACACCATAGTCTATTTTTTTCCAGCTGATCGTAAATTCTATGTGGCTTTCGTGGTTGTTCAGATATTACGTAGATTTTGTAGCGACACGTATTAATGAAAACCTGGCGTTAATACGGCATACATACATAGTAGATTTATATTATTCCAGTAAGTATCGATCGAAAAAATAGTGTTCAAGGGATTCAATTTACCATCAGTTGAAATATAACCGACTGTAGTGACATATGTAGTGACAAATGACATAACTCAACAATTGGACTTTCGGTCTAGTATAACAGGGGGTGTCCTGAGTTATGAATAATGCCCACTATTTGAAAGACTTCCCATAACCTATAAACATACGGCTCTCAACAGACTTCCCATAACCTATAAACATACGGCTCTCAACAGACTTCCCATAACCTATAAACATACGGCTCTCAACAGACTTCCCATAACCTATAAACATACGGCTCTCAACAGACTTCCCATAACCTATAAACATACGGCTCTCAACAGACTTCCCATAACCTATAAACATACGGCTCTCAACAGACTTCCCATAACCTATAAACATACGGCTCTCAACAGACTTCCCATAACCTATAAACATACGGCTCTCAACAGACTTCCCATAACCTATAAACATACGGCTCTCAACAGACTTCCCATAACCTATAAACATACGGCTCTCAACAGACTTCCCATAACCTATAAACATACGGCTCTCAACAGACTTCCCATAACCTATAAACATACGGCTCTCAACAGACTTCCCATAACCTATAAACATACGGCTCTCAACAGACTTCCCATAACCTATAAACATACGGCTCTCAACAGACTTCCCATAACCTATAAACATACGGCTCTCAACAGACTTCCCATAACCTATAAACATACGGCTCTCAACAGACTTCCCATAACCTATAAACATACGGCTCTCAACAGACTTCTGGCGAATTAATTTGTCATTTGTAGCTTATCGAGAGAGTAAGAGCATAGGCTATATTTTATAAGAAATAACGATCATAAGGATATTAATGGAATTGTATAAGGAGGTTCTTTCGGATTTATCAGCGATTAATGTTGCTATACCTAATGCTTGAATTATAAACTATTTTGTATACATTTTCAAATATAGATAGCTAAGGTAATAGTAATATTTCAAAAATATACATACGTATTCTGATGTTGTATAGGAATTTTTGCCTTCACCATAGAATATCTAGGCTTAAGTGTCGATATTTGATATACAGGCTCTTTTCTTCGACTCTAGAATATTGCAATTAAAGACTTTCATATGGCAGGATTTATATGTATGACATCACATTTTGTTATCATATACTGCTTTTTCACTAAGCCTTTATTTTTATAAAGTATACATTTATCACTATTACGTATACACAATCCAATGCAGTTTATCCTTGTATATAAAATCCTCATGTAATCCTCTATTTAGGTCCTTGCCAAAATTATAAATGCAATAATCCTCCTGCATCAATGCATCTACTCCAATGATTACCTTCATATCTAGGAGTGATGTTGTCCCCTACTTTTCCATACTTTTTTCATACAGAATAAAGTAACAAGACACATCATTCTGTTTATATTGATTCCTTCAGTATATGATATATACGTATTTGATATACTGTATACTAACTAAAGATTGCCATCATCAAGGAAGCAGAATTAAACACCTAGGTCATTCATATTCCCAGTCTCCTGTCAACGTCTATCCCATATCTCCACTGTTGATTTTGTAACACGAAGATGCTGAGCAGTTACTCGTACGGTCCAGCTAATAATTATGTCGGAGGGCCACAATTCGGGTTCTCATAGATAGCTGAGTCTGCTGTCGGTTCATCTTCAGGATTACACAAGTCCTCCCACATTTAAGATTTCCACAATAGCTCGGTTGAAATATTATTGTTTCCTTTCAAAAAATGACGTCATAAACACGATATGGAGTAGGTGAAGGAGATGGAAAGGGGGGGATGTGGTTTATGCCTGTTGCTATGGGAGACACTGGTATACTAACTTCGCTTGGTTTGAAGCAATATTCAATTACATCAGTTGGTCAAAATCAAAATTTAGGTGAACGTCTTAATTAATTGTTCTGCTAACGTGCAAGAATAATGGTAACATGTATCCAATTGTATCCATGGTTGAGTGGAAACGGTGCCTATCTTTCCCAAATATACCTGGAGTGAGTGGGTTCGAATCCTGGTCAGGATACCTCCTTATCATTCACAGAAAAGGAGATGCTAAAGACATGAACAACTATCGACCAATGAGCTTGCTTTCTTTTTCGTATAAACTGTTCACTAAAATTGTCACCAATCGGATAGGTAGAACACTATATTCAAAGCAGCCAAGAGAACAAGCAGGTTTCTTAAGTGGATAATCAGATTTCGATGGATTGACGATTATTCCTGGATGATTCTTCCATACCAACTTGTTCCAAACCACTGTCCCAGGCAACTCGTAAAACAGATGTTCTGATGATAGAAGGTTGCTAGACCAAGCTCTGCAAACTGATCAAATCAACTTGTTCCAAACCACTGTCCCAGGCAACTCGTAAAACAGATGTTCTGATGATAGAAGGTTGCTAGAGCAAGCTCTGAAAATTGACCTGAAGGAATACAAATCACCTTACTTGAAACCACTATCTCAGACGGCCCTTAAAACAGCTGCTTCTGAAGATAGAAGGTTGCTAGAGTAAGCTCTGTACACCAAATTATCAGTCAAGGATTATGACTGAGTTAACTAATAAATGTACCCCATCCTAAACCTAAAACACATCTCATAACACCTTTTGTTAATTAAATCTGGCTCGCCTAGTGTCCCTGCTCAATTCTCTAAACCGAACCCTGCGGCTATATGCACAAGGGGGCCCTTTAGAAGGGTGGAGAGGAGAAGAGCAAGGGTGGCAAAAACTCTGACAGGAATAGGGAAACCTGAAGTAGCCAAGGGACCTCCGACACTTGTGTAGACGGTGAGGAAGGCAACCTGAGGCCATAGGCTTACAACTCCAGGTTTCTAGGAAGGTAGAGAGCCAATATGACATCAAAATGACTAGGATAAAGATCAAACTCAAGGAACCTGAAAAAGCTCAGCCAAAAGAGAGATTTCTCAATGCTGTTGCTTCTTCTGAGGTACTAATATGTGCAGTAAAGAAAATCAATGACTTCCTAATAGTTAATACCCAAAGCGACAATGACTCTGACAAACTCCTCACAAGCCCCACAGTAGAAACTCTCGAGCAAGAAGGCTTCACCCCAATCCTCCCCCCCAACATCAGATCATAAAGGAGTATAATATGCTCAAAGGTGGACCCATTAATACTGGAATACTCACCTGAACAAATAAAGGAAGAAATAGAAGGAAAGAACGGATTTGCCAAAATAAATCAGGTTTTCAAGTTTGGAACTCACTTTGTGAAGGTTGAATTCTTAGATGTGTCCATGGCAAAAAAGGCCTTAGAAGGCCTGAGGCTATTCAACTTATCCATTCCTAAATGGAATATAGAGGCTGATGAATATATCCCAATCATCACATGCATGAGGTGCTATGCCATAGAAGAACATGTCACCTCAAAATGCCCCAAAGATGAACACTACCTAATCTGCTCGGAATGTGGGACCCAGGGTCATAACTGGAAGAAATGCGAAAACTCTAGCAACACCAAAACATGCATAAATTGCACAGGCAACCATAGCACTCTTGCCATGAAATGTGACAAGAGGAAAGAAATAGTAAAGGAAAAAAGGAAAAAAAAACAAAGAAGCAAAATCCCAAACATATGCCAATGCCTCAGCAACTAACACCAACCACCACTCCCCCCAGAACCCCCCTCCCCCCCCCCCAAACCCAAACAACAGCTCGCTATACATTACCGCTCTCTTTGAAGCACACACAAACAATGCAGCAAATATTAGAGATTTTTCAACAACCTTTGAACAATGTATCACCAACAACAACCTTCCCACATACAAACCTTGCAAGTACTCCAAAGAGGATTCAGCAAAAATACTGAAACTGTTCAATAACCTAAACCCCACCCACAACCAAATCCAAGGAAACCAAAATGAAGACACATTTACAGAAACCCAACTAGAACACAATCAAACTCCCCCAAACACAACTGAAACAACAGCAATCTCAGATGATGGGAACGACACAGACACAACAGACGAAACAGAAGAATCAGCAACATCTTACCAAACCCTAGAAGAAAAAGAAACTATACCCCTGGCCCCCCTCACAATCACGTTCGACAATGAGAGCCAATTGAAATACTATAACCCCTTCATCTATAGTAGTAGTAAAACTGAGGAACTCAGAGACAACATAGGCAACAATAAAATCAAAGCCAGCACTAATGAAACCCCTCTAGAACCTAAGATAGCAGAAAAACTATTTGCAAAATATGCAAGGAACAACAACAAAAACTATATATTTCTGCAAATCAAAGACAAAACAAAGAAACAAAATAACCAAACAGCTCCCCACTCACACCACACTCTCAGAAACAGAAACACAACGAAACAAAATGACTCTTAAAATATTACAACATAATGTACTTAACTGGAGCGGTCGAAATTACTCACTAAGCAACACATACTCAAGCATAAACCCACATATAATACTAATTAACAGCCATGGCATACCAGAAAATGAATCATTAAAAATAACAGGATACAGAACACACAAGAAAAACAACAACAACAGACACGTAGACGGAACAGCCATAGCAATAAAAAACAACATCACACATAAACTATATGATGATTTCATATCAGACCTACTTGCAGTGGAGATACAAACGGATACAGGCCCAATAATAATAGCTACAGTTTACTTACCCCCCAGCAGACCATATCTACCCACACCCGACTTTTATAGACTCTTCAGACACAATATTCCTGTGTATTTAATAGGGGACCTGAATGCAAAACACCAAACTATAAACACTACAACACAAAACATTGTTGGAAGACAATTAGGACGACTCATAGTAGACGGACTAATAAGACACATAGGCCCTTACTTCCCGACTTATTATAGTCACAACTCAGCCACAACACCCGACATAGCATTAACTAACAACAAAGCCTATCACAACATACACCTAACCCCCGGACCCATCACCACAAGTGACCATATCCCAATAATAGCCACAATATCCACACAACCCATACTTATACCATCCCCACCAAGACTAAAATTCCAAGCCGCCAACTGGGATCAATTCAAAACAGATATAGACACACAAATGTCAGAAATAAACAATCTAACTGAAGGTAACACACAAGACATAGAAACCACACTAGAAAAATGGTACGACATAATTTTAAACAACACAAGAAAACACATACCCACCACACAACACATAAAAATAGATAACTTAAAATTAAGCCAACAAGCAAAAGAAATTATAGTACAACATAACAGATTAAGACAGCATGCAATAACACATGGCTGGGACTATAATCATTACAGACTACATAAACAACTACAACACAGACTCAGAATAATACTAAATGAAGACAACACAGAAGCATGGACAAACAAATTAATAGAAACCTCAAACACATATAAAGACCCAGAAGTATTCTGGAGAAAAATCAAGCTTATGCAAGGACAAGACACAAACGAACCCACATACACATTCGACGCACAAGGCAACAAAATACACAGCATACAAGAGCAAGCCAACATACACAAACAACACTGGGAAAATATTCTTAACGATAATGACCCAGACCTACCCAGACATGATCACATAAGAAACTTTTTGCAAGAAAACAGACACAGATTAACACCTCACCAGAACATAGACATAAACAGACTAAACAATGACACTCCCCTAATAAGGAAAATAACAACAGAAGAAGTACACACAAAAATAAAGAAGCTAAAGAAAACAAGCCCAGGAAAAAGCGGAATAAATAAAACAATCATGACAAATCTCCCTGACTCTGCAGTAACTAAATTAACAAACATATTAAATGCCTCACTCTGTACAGGACACTTCCCAAATAAATTTAAAGAAGCCATCATCAGACTGATTCCTAAACCCAATAAAAACCCACACTACACCGAGAATCAAAGACCAATATCATTATTAGAAGTGCCAGGAAAGATATATGAAAGAATAATAAACGAAAGGTTAAGACTATTCCTAAACACAAAAAACGTATACAACACAACACAATACGGGTTCAGGGAAGGGAGAGGAACAAGGGAGGCACTAGCTCTGACAACAGAATTAATAGCCAAAAACAAAGCCAACAAAGGACAATGCCACATAGTCCTGAGGGATATATCCAAGGCCTTTGATAAGGTATGGCACTCAGGACTAAAATACAAACTACTCAATATAGGCTTACCCCCTCTCACAGAAACACTGTTATGCAATTTCCTGGATAACAGAACAGCAAAAATAAAAATAAAGACAGTCTTGAGTAACAACATCACAATAAGCTGCGGTGTCCCACAAGGATCAGTCCTCTCCCCAAGCCTATTCACAATATACACACATGATATACCTTCATCACAAACAGGCACAAACATCACATATGCAGACGACATCACACAAATCATTGGTTATGAAGGTCCCTCAAAGGGAATCATAGCCAGAAAAACAGGAAGAGAAGCAGAAGCAATCAACACATATGAAGAAGAATGGAAAATAAAAACCAACATAAACAAATTCACAATACTACAACTAGGAGCAAAAAACAAAACACCTATATATGTGAATAACAACAGAATCGAAGATGCACAGAAAGGAAAAATACTCGGGTTACACATAACTACTCAAGGCTATATTCAAAACATCACAGAAAGAAAAGGCCTAGCCATAGCAGCACTGGCCAAACTATTCAGATTCAGAGATATGAACACACAAATAAAAACTCACCTTGTAAAAGCTTATGTAATCCCAATATTAGAATACCCCCCTATTCCCACACACACCATGAGCAAAAACCAAATCACACGCTTACAAAAAATACAAAACAAAGCCCTAAGATTCGCCACAAACCAAAGATACCCCTATACAATGACGACACAACAAATACACGAATACACAAACACATTACCATTAAATGTCAGACTTCATAGACAAGCAACACAAATATGGCAAAAACTAGAATTATCACAAGACCCAACTCTAGAGAAAATTAAGGAAAATTATGCACAACAACCAAATTTAAGATTCAACAACTGGTTTAAAAGCAGTCTAAATAAAATAAACACAGAAGAAGAACCACAGCCAATGTATTAAAAAAAAAAAAAAAAAAAAAAAAAAAAAAAAAAAAAAAAACGTTTTATATGTTTATATAATAATAATAATAACAATCACACCTTCGTTCCTTAGCTAGCTACCAAACAGCAAACATAAATAAAATACACCACTTGCCCCAACACAAAAACATACGTTTCAAACACACAACATAGCAAGGTGGTCTGCCCACCAACTGTTACTCTCCTACTTTCCTTCAAACTTTCCTCCTTTTCTCTTCCCTCTCCCCCCCTCTACTTTCCCCCCCTTAGACCCGCCTAGGGTCAAAAAAAAAAAAAAAAAAAAAAAAAAAAAAAAAAAAAAAAGTGGATAATCAACAACAGATCATATGCAAGTTGTTAACCAAGTGATTGAGAAAATAGATTAATTCCAAGAGCCCTTGTGTATGGCATTTATAGACTACGAAAAGGCATTTGACTGGGTCGAAATTTATGTTGTAACAAGAGCGATTCGAAAACAAGGAGTAGGCCTAGAAGAGATTTATGCACAAGTTTTAGAACACATATAACGATGGAATAGCAACGACAGTGAGCAAATACCAATTAAGAAGGGGGTAAGGCAGGGCGATATAATTTCAGCAAAAATTTTCACAGCGTGTTTGGAAGAAATAGATAGGAATCTTGACTGGGTCAATAAGAAATAAATGTTAACGGAGAATACCCAAGCAACCTCAGATTCGCTGATGACTTAGCTTTTTTCCGCGACTTATGGGAAGAGTTACAACAAGATTTGGAAGATTTGAACAGAGAAAACCTTAAGGTGTGGATAAATATGAATAGAAAGAAACCCAAGTTTATGTTTAATCATCTTGTGCAACCAGGAAAAACAAAGGTAGAAGACAAAGTGATAGAAGCAGTCGAAAAATACATATACCTAGGCCAGGTTATATAGGTATCACTCTAGAGAAATCAAACGAGGGATAGACATGGTATGGAGTGTATTTGGAAAACAGAGCTCCATTATGAAAAGCAAGCTGCCTCTTTCATTAACACGAAAAGTATACAACCAATAATTATGTCCTCCCTTTATTATTTAATGGATCAGAAACTTGGAATATAACAAAGTGTCTAGAACGTAGACTTAGGAGTATCTAAAGAGGAATGGAGAGGATAATGTTAGGAATAACTTGGAGAGTTAAGAAGATATCCTCTTGGATAATAGAACAATCAAAAGTAGAAGATGATCTCAGTACCATAAACAAAATAAAATGGTCCTGGGCAGCTCATATATTTAGTAGAGATGATAACAGATGGACAACTAGGGAAAAATAATGGGAACCTAGGGATGGAGCAAGACAAATGGGTAAACAAAGAACTATATGGAGGGATGAAATCCAAACGTTTGCTGGCGTGGGATGGAAGAAACTAACATCTGACCGGTTGGAGTAGAAACCTTTGGGAGAGGTCTTTGTCCTGCAGTGGACTAACTCAGACTGATGATGATGATGATGACAGTTGATATATACTGATACGACACTATAATGTAGTTATGGCATAGCAGAGTAATGGGAAGTTCTGTGTTCAATAATAATATTGTCAATTGTAGTGCCACTCCTTAACTCCAGAAGAATGATGATGTGTTATGACAGTTTATTCTGGCTATTCTTAGTCGATTTTGCTCAGATTAGGACTGGTATATTAAAGTCAATGAGATAACCGATATGGCTAATACCCTGGTGATTCCCACATAATCTTCTTAAGCTTTATAGAACCGTCTAATTATAGCCCACATAAATTGTTAAATGCATCATAATCCTCATAGAGAAAAGGGTGCTTCGCTATGACAGTTATCCTCTGAATAAGGATGACTAGTTGAAATTGTGACGCCTACCAGCGTTGCCAGAATCGCCTCCCGTTAGCCGCTAGCGCTCGCCAGGGCAGTGAAGTGGGCTACAGTTATCAGAGAATGTTGTTCTTTGTTTCATAGTACTTGCATTGTTACTGACAGTCCAGTGGTGGTCTTTATTTTTGTCTGTGACAACGGGAAGTATTTTATATTATGAATAGAATATAACATGCATTGTGTATAGTTAAGGAGAGAGAACAATATAGGCAGTGAGGTGGTAGTGTGTGCGTGCGTATACATGTGCTGCCTCCCCCCGCTCGGAAGGCTCGCGCGCGTGCCTTCCCACGCCTTGTGATTGGCTGGTGGGTCTTGGCGCGTCATGGAGGCCTGCTGCCTTGTGACGTATCGGCCTGTGATTGGCCGACCACCATGCTTTTGTGGGATCCTGGGGGTCCCGAGGAGCTACCCTCTTCAGAGCAGGCTAGGGACGCACATGACTAACATCCTTTTTACCACTGTCCTCCATATCTCCACCATTCTGATACTGTCTCTCTTCCTCCACTTCTTCTCTTTCATTCCTCTAATCTTTTAACGTCACAACACTCCCTTTGGGTTCTGCACACGATTTCATATCGGCCCATCGTATTATGTGCGTCGCTCTCTGAGATATTTACATGTACTTAGAATAGGTTTGATGGTTCTTAGTTAGTAGAGGTTAAGAACTCGGTGTGTGTCTCCATTATTGATTTAGTGCTCTGCTGGGTTATTTAATGCTAGACTGGGATAAGGCTTCTGTTGTCGTTGTCAGCGATGTGTGTACGGTTCGCTTATACCTACAAGACTTCGACGGTTTCTGTGGTAGCCTAGGTTGTCCTTTTGGTTGTGCCTTTTGCGAGTGCATCATCGTGTTGTAAGAGGGCATTTGCCTACTACCTTAGAACACCGTGCTGCCTCTTTGCTTGACTTTAGAGGGATCGCCAGGGTAGAACCAGATACTTGAGATCTGGATCTATCAAGAGAGCATCCCCGTCATTAACGTAACTTTAATCATACCGCCTTAAGGACAACGCTAGGCTATGACCCAGTCTTGCTCAGCCACAGTTTCCTAACCTTGATATCCCAGCTAGACTTTATTCGCCGAGCAGACACAAGTTAGAACATGAACTCCTTATGATATGTATGCATTTATTATTCACGGCATTTATTAGTCTAGGTTGTTGTTGAGTAGCAGACTCTTTCGTTGATGAGGAAGCATTTCTTTTAGTGTCGAGCATTACTGCCGTTGCACATTTATAGTATTCCCGTGTCAGTTAACATTATATGTCTTATCTTTTAGTGTATTCAGCCTTCACGTATGGTGTCCTGCCTCCTGCCTTTATATAAATTAAGATACGAGCATCTTATGAGCATCAGACTTTCTTCAGAAGTTTCCAGGTCTATGCTGTAGGACTAGACTTCACTTTCTTTCAGATAGGAGTGAAGAGTTTATTGTTGTTTAGAGTAACTATATTGAAGCATCTTTTTATTGTATTAAATCTTGCAGTGATTTAATTGATCTTTCCATAGCTTCCCTTTTATGCATTTTAACGTAACTTGCATCTTGTTTGTTATCAGGCTATACCAGTGTGGGTTAGCCTGAAGTAGAGTACATTTATGCCCAGTTAAGGATACCCCGTTATCGCAGATTAACTTTGGAGGGTATAGGTGTTTTTGTTAGCCGGCATATAAGTTCAAGGGTTTGGATCTAGCGTACCGTTGTTGCATAGTGCCCTATTACTAGTCCAATCATTAAGTGCCCTTGTTTTATTCGTAGCCCCGGTCGTAACAAAATGTAGAACTGCATGCTTGTAAGTAGGTGTATGTGTGCATGACAAAACGCATTCCACACACACACACACACACATCATATTAAAACAGATGTCAGATAATTAAATATGATGTTTCTTAGAAATAACAATTGCAATAATGAGAATATTTATTGTAAACTTGTTTTGCAACATTCAACAATTACTTGTAGTACTTTAGAAATATCTGCATAGAAGTATTATTTACAATAGAAGGGGTTCAGGATTATACGAAACCTACTATAGTACTGAGTCAAATATGTGTTTGGGAACTTTAGGATATGGGGTGTGCGATAAGGGTTCTTTAGGCTTATCCTCTTGGCTTTATGTTATTGATTTCACAATTTATACTTTCCATTATAGACTACTAGCAATATCATTCACAATTTATATTTGTTATCTAATGCTATGCAATCGTAATTACATATGTTGTGAGAAATAAATTGACTATACTGGTTTCTTGGTAGTGTTGGCAACAGCCTTTCAATAGGGTAACCTCATTAGAGTGAACCATTGCCTACCAGATCCTGGTGATTGTAAATATTGTAAAGGATAATTAATATTAAGTAATTTAGAACTGTATACGATTACCTTAGCCAAGTTAATTTAGTTATAAAACCTTGTATGATTAGATTTAGAGGTACTGTATACGGTATCCGTTTTGAAATTCCCATGCTCGCAGGGGCGATCCATAATTTGTAGTGGTAATCTCAACCCCTGGATATTATGTTTAGTAAATCGTTGTGAAACGATACTTATATTAGTATTTATATAATTAAATGCTTATTTTTCATTTATATGATAAAGTGAAGTGGGAATGAACCCTTGGTAACGAATTAGTATATAATTTATTTAAGAGTCGGAAATTGAAGTTCCGATCAGACGCCAGTAAACTTTTGAACTATCAGGACGTGTCTCGTGACCTCTCCCACAACACTCCCCGCGCCCGGCCTGGAGTCTGACCTTTAACCCTTAGCTACCGAAGCTGGAATCCTCTGAACTACACCAGGACCCTAGTTATAGCTAAGTCATTAATATATATGGCCATTTATACAATGTTTAGTTACGGTATCTGAGAGATAGGCTATCATGGGTAAGACTAGGGTACTAAACAACCCTCATCTGCTCCTATAGTCCATGCCATAAGGTAGGCTATCTCATACTTTATTTTTATTTGTTTTGTATTTTGATTGGTGTGAGATAGGATATATTTTTGGCCACATTATCCTCCACATATATTAATATAATGCATAATTATTTGTAGTTTTCTCAGTAAGGTAGTTGTAACATGTAAGTTGGCCTCTCAAATTCCACCCCACTTACGTTAACCCCCACCACTTGTTTCCCACCCTCCCCACCATCATTCACCCATCTCTCTCCTCCCCCATCCCTTACCTCCTACCCACCCTTCATCAGAGTTACCAGATATTTTATAAATGCTATTTATGCTGCGCGGAACTGGCCGCAACTGTACCTGTTGATAGGTATTGTTAACATATACAGTATATTATTGTGTGAAGTGAAATACAAATACCAATAATAAATACTTCAATAATTGCTCCATAAGACAACAACCGCCCCCTTTCAAAAAATATATACTGCATATGAATAAACAAATAAATACAAAATGAAAGACAGAAATATAAGTACACTAATCATACTGGGTTAATGCATTCTAAGGAGTATTTCTGTTAGCTACTAAAGATATAGCCAGTACTCTGCAACGGAATAAAGCAAAACTTGAATATAATTATTAGTGTTTATGTATTAAGTACCCTACTATTGCTTTCCTATTTTGCTAGTGAACAAACCACGCAGTAAGACTCAACCTGATGGGTGTAAATAATTGGACTAATAAGCAAACCTTTAAAATATAATGTTGTAGCCATGCTGGGAGGAGAGACACATATAGTAGAGTATGTGTTCGATTAAAAAACATTAGTAGTGCATTTGGAAATAGGAAGTTCGCCTTTGATCATTATCATGCAGAACTGAGAAGTACAGGGTGATTCAAAAAAAGTGTAATGATTTCACATGTATGTAATTTTTTAATTTTTTAACCTACACACTTTATCTTTTCAGGTTGTGATGGTGGTATCATGCCATTTGGCATAAGTCAACTACAAGGTTCTAGCTAAAATGGTATTCACAGTCAAGCAGAAAGTCAAGATAGTTGAATTCTGGTATGAGACCAAATCGTACGTCACAGTCCGTCGTCGGTTCTGCCGCGAGTTCAAAGTTCAAACACGTGATGGACCTAAAAATAATGTTATACTGAGGTTTGTCAAGCACTTTGAGAGCAAGGGTACTGTCCAGAGCACACACAAGGGGAACAGTGGACATCCAGCAGCAGTCACAAAGAACCAGGCAAACATTGATACTGTGCGCAACTCAGCCATCAGAAGCCCAAAGAAGTCTCACCGCCGCCGCTCCCAAGAGTTGGGACTCTCCCTCTCCAGTCTGTTGCGTATTATGACCAAGGAGCTCAAGCTATTACCTTACACCATATCCGTGAGGCATAAACTAAAAGCTGAGGACATGCAAAGAAGGCATGTCATGTGTGATTGGCTCAGCCAAAAGCTTGAACGCACCCCAGGATGGATCAACCACATCTGGTTCTCCGACAAGGCACACTTCCACATCAACGGCTCCATCAACAACCATAACAACATCTTCTGGGGCTCTGAACTACCCGAGGAGATCACAGAGAGGCAGCTGAAGGGCCCAAAGCTCACTGCCTTTGTGGCAGTTTTTTTTTAGGTCCATCACGTGTTACGGTGTTGGAACTTTGAACTCGCGGCAGAACCGACGACGGACTGTGACGTACGATTTGGTCTCATACCAGAATTCAACTATCTTGACTTTCTGCTCGGCTGTGAATACCATTTTAGCTAGAACCTTGTAGTTGACTTATGCCAAATGGCATGATACCACCATCACAACCTGAAAAGATAAAGTGTGTAGGTTAAAAAATGAAGAAATGACATACATGTGAAATCATTACACTTTTTTTGAATCACCCTGTATATTAGACCTTCGGATATAATATTACTTAGGTCGAAGATAATATCAGTTTAAGCTATAAATAACTGTCCATAGTACCTGATTCTTGACAACCCCTTCAAAAGTATTAGTGCAGAAGAATGAAATGTCAGATGTTCAACAAATATATTGATAAATAAATCAATAATGCACGAGATCTCTATAGAATAATAAATCAGCCATACAGAAAAAAAGGATGAATTAATTACATAAACAATTATGACAGTGGGACCGGGTCGTTCTCTCTCTCTCTCTCTCTCTCTCTCTCTCTCTCTCTCTCTCTCTCTCTCTCTCTCTCTCTCTCTCTCAGACAAGCTAGTACAACAAGAGTAAGGGAAGGTATCGGCCATGTATTGATCTTGGTGTACGCGTGTGATATATCCCGGTAATACTCTATCATTCTCTGTGTCCGGCGGGGGAATATATGAGGTGGTCGTATGAGCATGTGGGTGGGTGTGTGTGTGATACAAAAAATATGATTTTGGTGTTTAAGATGCTGTAAGGCCTACCTCTATAATTATTAGGTACACATAGGATTGAAGCCTGTAGACCTTAAGTAAGCGAATAGTCTCCAATCGACTTGAATGACTAAGACTTGAACAAAGTACAAAAATATGGTACATCAGGTTTTTAACTTATAAACGGTAAGCGTCCTCAATAGAGGTTTTCGTGGTGGAATGCGAGCGTCCTCTATAGAGCCAGCGCATAAAAAAAACACTTTTAAAACACCCCAGTGGCATTATAAACAAAGCAATATGTGATTAATATTATTTTTATTAATCTCACCACCACACCCCCAATGAAATTAATTAAAGTATATATGATAAGTGAGATAATTCCCCTCCATTACTTGCTACCACTCCTTATGTGTCCCCCCAACCCCTTTTCCCCCCTCCTCAATTATCAGCTATTTTTCCTCTTATTCCCCATTTCATCGGGTATTTTCCATGCGAATTTCCCTCACGCGGTCTCTTAACCCTTATTTAGCGGCGAGCAACATAAGTCGAGTTAAATAAAGCTGGACTATGTGGCGGCGCTCGACATAACTCGAGTGGCAATTTCAGCACGTAATGTGGCTGAGAGAGAGAGACAAGTGGTGGCAGGAGACTAGCGAGCGTATGACTGCTCCAGACCACCGCGGCGAACCTACTGACACAAATCTCAGCTCCCTCCTCCCTCTCTCACTCGCTACATACTCAATTACTGAAAGTACCGAATTACCTGCTTTTTGCACTCGCGTTGCACGGTTATTGCAAGAAAACTATCCATCATACAAGGATCGTTATGGTGTCATTCGAAAGCTCTGTTTATGCCCTTTCAGGGATAGGTACTTGTTTTACGTTCTGGGTCTTATTTAGGCATGAAAATGATCACGTAAACAGCCCTATTTTGGCTAAAAACACCCCGCTGTGCGGTACACATAAATAAACCGCATAGGCCGCTCGTAAGGTGTTAAACATGGGCGAGGCAGCTAGAGATCCTTGCAACACAGAGACTTCTATTGCAAGCACTCAGTGTCGCACTGGAGGTTGAAGATTGAGGATGTTTGCCGCCTCGGCTCTCGCCTTATGATACGACCGTGCGGCAATAATGACTATTTTTCATCCCCCAAATGCTATTCCCATTTCTTTTATGGCTCTTAAATTTTCAAATGTTCATATTAAAAGTAAAATAGCTGCATAATCGCATATTGATAAGTAATAATGATATACAGTATATATTATGGTAAATATGACGATTTTCGTCAGAGTTGAACCAAATACCTTCGCACAGCGGGCACTTTGAACATAGTTTTGCCGTTTAAATGTTAATAACTAAAAATGATTACATGGGAATATAAAACTTGATTGATTATATTGAACAACAGAAAGTGACGAACAATGATAATGATAGTGGCACGATTAAATATATATTATATGTACACTCCAATAGATGGATCGAACCTGTGAAATACAGTAAGAACATTATGGCGTAAGGAGTGCAGGTAGTTATGTGTAAGTAGCACTGTGTTGTACAGAGGCTTTTGTTAATCAAATATATTCTATATTCACGTCAACGGAGTCATTCATGAGTGAATTATCAATAACTTAATTAACTCAAGGGAACAATGGATACAGTGTGAATTATACAAATATGACTTTGAACAGGAGGAGTCCCTGCAAGCTAGAAACATGACTTAGTACCTTCCACTACAACCTAACCTAATACGATTTTGGGGGTCACAGGTAGAGGTAAATCAGGGACTAAAGAATTCTCAAGGTTGGTGGGGGAATGCCGGGTGCTATAATTCTGCTTCTCGCCCACTGCGGTTGCAGCGCCATACGTCATCTTGCAGTTTATCTATACCAATGGCGCTCTCGGAGAGTGAATATTTACGTACAGCCTCATCAACAGATCCTCACTGCCAGTCTATGGTGTTGGTAGCGAGAGAAGTTGATACATTACCCGGATCTGGCACAGGTCTTTTGTTCCCAGGTTTGCCGTGCTCCTTGAGACTGAAACAATTTGAACGTGATTTTATGGTGCTAGGATACCTGGATACCAGGGCTCAGTTGGTCCCACCCACAGGATATGTTATAACAACACATTGGATAATAATGTCAATGAATCCTTTTGTGGTCATTACAAGTTCCTAAAGATTACCTTAAGGGGAGATTTTCCCTTAAGAGAGCTTTTTCTGGACCCCCTTTTCCCTCATGATTAGCCCCATTTGTTTTGATACTTTAAGACGTTTGGCTCATTAGTTTGCCGATTTGAAGACCTCTTGCCCCATTTCTGTCAATATTAAGACCTTTCGTGCCTTTTAGGTGTCGATTTCTCCCTGGCGAGCGATAGCGAGTCTGTAATTTGGGAGGAACTAGCCTTCGGCCAGGATATGTACCAAAAGCTGTACACATCTATCTCGAAGGGGGGTCTTGGGGGTACTATTTTAAGCTTTATGGATCAAACTAAAAACCTCCCCTTAACCCGGGAGCTGCGGGGAGACTCTTAAGAGCAGAGACTTTGAACACGTACCAAAACCGCGCGTTTATAGCCAGGCGGCTGAAAATTGGTGTGGGTATAGTACTACATGTCAACTCTCGATACCACCCCGCCAAACGCTCGCCCCGCACTCGTGCAAGCACCACCGCGCCAGTAACCACGCACTAGTCATGGAGCCTACACGTCCCTCACGCTCGCTCCCTGATGACACAACCAGCCCTCCTTCTGGTGGTGTTAGCCGCCGTGGAAGGCAGAGGGTGGCTGCCAAAGACCCTAGCTACCAGTACGACACGCCCTACAGCTCAGAGGATGAATCACCAGCACCAAAAGCACGTAAAACACGTGCAAGCAGGGCAATGGCACAGAGGTCATTGGTCTTTCGGGACACTGCCACCACGACCCAGGCCACTGCAACAACCACTACCACCACCACTGCCACCACTGCCACCCCTGCCACCCCTGCCAGCGACGCAGGAGGCCGCCCTAGGGCTGCATTACCTGCGGGGGCAGGAAAAATGAAAGGCACGGGCGTAGGGAAAAGAACCCGTACGCCAGCCACAGTGCCCCTACCACCACCAACACCACCAGCCGCCCCTGGCCCGGCTGCCCCTGCCGCCCCTGCTGCCCCTGCCGCCCCTGCCGCCCCTGCTGCCCCTGCCGCCCCTGCCGCCCCTGCCCAAGGAACAGGGAAGGGGAAGGGGAAAGGGAGAGGGAAAGCGACTGGGAAAGCGACTGCTGGCCCTGGTGTCCCTGCCGGCCCTGCTGCCCCTGCCGCCCCTGCCGCCCCTGCTGCCCCTGCCGCCCCTGCCCAAGGAACAGGGAAGGGGAAGGGGAAAGGGAGAGGGAAAGCGACTGGGAAAGCGACTGCTGGCCCTGGTGTCCGGCCCTGCTGCCCCTGCCGCCCCTGCCGCCCCTGCTGCCCCTGCCGCCCCTGCCGCCCCTGCCGCCCCTGCCCAAGGAACAGAGAGAAGGGCGACAGGCACCACCATCATCTTGCCATCAAGGCCACGCACCACTGCTGCCCCTGCCGCCGCCGCCCCTGCCGCCGCCCCTGCCACCACCTCTGCTGTCCCTGTCCATAAGACTCCCGCACGTGCCAAAGTGACCCGGAAAACTCTTACACCATCTAAGTATGCCGCCCTGCTGTTTGATGGTGATTCGCAGGACATTGGCAGCCCGGGTTTCGACGACGAAGCCCTAGCACGGGACCCAGGGTGGGGGAATTTGGGAGTGGACAGTGGGAGTGAGTCCGACGTCGGTGACGAAAACGAGGAAGGGCATCGTCTGTCGAGTGAAGAGGAGGGTAATGATGATGAAGTGCTGTATCGCGACCATGGAAGCGATATTTCAGACGCAGAAGCAGACGCAGACGACATTCCGATCCCTGGCATGCCTTCGTTCGATTGGTCTGACGGGGTCAATTTTGTACCTGACGTGCCCCAGTTCAATCCTGGGACGTCAGGAACAACTGACGACTGGCCCTGTGATCATCAAGCGAACGAAAGCGACTTCTTCCTCGCTTTTTTCGACATGGAGGTAATGACGTACATCGTTGCCCAAACAAACGCCTACTACAGGTGGGTGTTTGGCAGATTGGACGTCCTTTCTCCAAAAGCGAGAATACGAGGCTGGGTGGATACGACTGTGGCAGAATTTCTGACGTTCTTTGCCTTGTTGTTCCTCATGCCTCTGATCAAGAAGCATGTGTTGCAACACTACTGGAAGCACGACCCTCTCATCGCCACCCCAACTTTCAATAAGTTCATGACTCGTGACAGATTTTTGTTGCTGCTAAGATTGATGCACTTTGCAGACAACGAAAATCCTAACAGGATTGACAGGATATGGAAAGTTCGGGATGTGTTCACCATGTTGTTGGAGAGGTATAGGAAATACTTTTACCCCTTCCTCAATTTGGTGATTGATGAGTCGCTCGTGCTCTTCAAAGGACGTCTTGTTTTCAAGCAGTATATCCCCTTGAAGAGGCATAGGTTCGGAATCAAGCTCTTCGTGTTGTGCGACTGTGAAACTGGAATAGTGCTTGACATGATCGTGTATACAGGAACTGACATTGACGTACCGAAAGCCGCTGCCAATGTCACCATGGGCATGTCAGGTGCCATCGTCAGGAAAATGTTGGCACCTTACCTGGGCAAAGGCCACATCATCTACACTGACAACTGGTATACTTCTCCTGCTCTCTGCCAGTTTCTTTATGACAACCAAACGGGGTCATGTGGGACTGTCAGAAAGACAAGAAAGTTTATGCCAAAGTTCACAGGTGATGTCATTCCTCTCACAGATGCCTCCTCCAGTGACACACCTTCAGAAGACGACCTGGCCCAGGAACACCGCGAGAGGCATGTGCGAAGAAGGCGACGAAAGGGGCAGAAATACAAGCAGCTCGAGAAGTGTGGGAAACTGATAGCCCTGAAGTGGAAGGATAAGCGAGACGTCCACCTGCTTTCCACCGTCCACACAGGTGCCCAGGTGGATTCTGGCAAAATCCACTACCGAACCAGGAAGACAATCTACAAGCCCGACATGGTAGTGGACTACACCAAAAACATGCGCCTGGTGGACAAGTCTGACTGTCAGCTGTCAGGTGTTGAGTGTCTGAGGAAGACTGTGAAGTGGTATCACAAGCTCTTCCTCCACCTAGTTGACATAACGATGCTGAACGCCTACAACTTGTGGTTGGTGAAGAAGGATATGGCCCCAAACCAGAAGCTGAAATTCCGGGAGTTCGTGTACAACGTCTCCTACCAACTCCTGGAGAAGTATGGCACCACCTCTCACAGACGTACGGCATGGCGTGGGGATCACGTTCCTGACCGCATCCAGCTGGGTGTCGAAAGACACTACACAACCAACACCGAGCTGATTGGCACTCGTCACAGGCAGGTGCAGTGCACCGTCTGCAGCTCCAGTGTGAGGAAACCCCATGTGACCAAAAGAGTCACCTCAATGTGCGCCGAGTGCAAAGTTGCACTCTGCCTGGGTGACTGCTTCAGGGACTACCACACCTTCAAGAACTACTGAGTGTCGGCCCCTGCCCTGCCCTGCCCTGCCCTGGACTCGCCCCGTGCCCTGCCCTGGACTCGCCTCCTGCCCTGCCCTGCCCTGGACTCGCGCCCTACCTTACCTGACCTGACCTAATTGATCACGCTACCTCATAATGTAACATATATTATATAATGTATAAGTTCCAAAGATGTCCCTGTGATATAGCTTTTACATTATATAATTGTATGTTTCATTATTTAGTTTATAAGTTTCAAAGATTTACATGTAATATGCCTTATTTTTTTAGTATATCAATATATATGTTTGTTATTAGCCTAAGTAATGTGTATATAATTATTTTCTTACCTCAAATGAATTGTACAAAAATAAATATGTTTCAATAAATCATGTCAAACCTACTATGATAATAAAATAAAACAATAAAAAATGAAAAAAAGAAAACAAGGTCATGTCATTGTATTCTTACAATATGATATATTCTATGAATATTTCATATTGTTTGAATACAATGGCATGATCTTGTAAAAAACAAATTTATACATTTTTTTCTAGACAATATAAAACCTTCCCCATAACCCCCTCCTGGATTCGATCCCACTACCCTACGACACTTTGAGTTTTCCAGTCCGCGACCTTACCAACCATGCCACAGGAGCTCATACCAAATATCACTCAAAACTTCGTGTCTACAATCGAAATGACAATATACAAAAACAAATGAATTATCCCACCAATTTACGTTTGTAAATTGATGGGATTATCAATTATATCATGCCAAGGTTTATAATAGTTTGTCTCTGTCAAGAATTAGTAATTATATAACTTTATTCTGTCAAAAATTGCCCAAACACTCAGCAAAATTGCCCCTCTCAGTGTGACTCCACTCATTTTCACACGGTCAGGCGGTCACGAGGTGACCCTTGCCGCTCCTTGATTCTCCAGCTACAGCTGCTCTGTCTGGGAACAAAATTGGTATAAATACAATAATGGATAAAATACTCTTCACAAATACATTTGTATTGTATAATATTGTAAATAAAAATGAATAATAACTGTGTGGGTGTCGAAAATTGCTCAACCAGCTTTCTTATGTCTCGCCTACGCGCGTATATTGGATTATACATAGTCATGACTGTCATACAAATAATTGCAGTAGGTCTCGAATATACATTTAGATTGCATATTACTTCGAAATAAATAAGTAAACGTTTCTCTGGTGGCAATCTACCCTTTCGCAGGTGTAAGGAGACACCAGTCTATATTTAGCCCTCTATCACAACAGGCAATCTGCCTGTGTTGACTCAGCACCGTCGCTGGTGGTCTATAAATATAGTACTTTATTTACAGTCAATGGCCTACATGTTTCTGTGGTACTTCACATGTGTCTAAAATGCAATGTCTGCTTGCATAAAAATGCAATTCTGAAGTCCATTTATATGTACGACATACGCATGTCTCAGTTTCTCTCTCTCTCTCTCTCTCTCTCTCTCTCTCTCTCTCTCTCTCTCTCTCTCCATTCCTGACTCATGTTATTGTAGACCTGTTGATGGCAACGAACACCAGCCATCTGGTAGACATAAGGGTCAAAATACCAAACATCAATACACCTGGGGCGCCTCCACAATTATCACTAAGCTGGTTATCTATCTAGAGATCTGCCTGACTTCCATCTCTCCACGACTCACTCACTCACTGCACCCCTGCATGCCTCCCTCCCACCCACCCACCCCCAACCCCCCCTTTCAGGCTTCCGTCTGCTAGAAACACATTCACAATTTGCGTAAATATCGCATCAATTGGGCTATATGCGGTATATTCCTTGTTATATGGGACGCCTACATATGTACACGTCTTTATTATAGCATGAGAGTGCTCTAAATACAAGATTGACGTGATATTTATGGCGTAACACACCCTCTCCCCCTTTCATTCCCACCACAACTCACTCACACCTTGGTTCACGCATAGAAACTCATTGATAATGTGCGTAAATATCGCATGAATTGGTTTATATGCGGTATATATTTTGATATATGGCACGTATACATACGTACAAGTCTGTATTATAGCGTGACAGTGCTCTACGTACAAGATATACGTGATATGTATGGCGTAAACCACACTCTCAGCTCATAAATTGCCGCCAAACCTCCAACACATCTTCATTCCCGCCTAAATATTCTCTTATAATTCCCTTATATATTGCAATTTTTGGTCACTATGAGGCATATTCATTGTTATATGGGTGCCCTACACATGTATACATACTCTAAATAGCCTAAAAGGGCTCGAAAAAGGAGATATACGTGATAATACGCGGTAACCCACCCCCTCCTCCCTCTCCTTCTATCCCCTGCGCGCGTAAATATTCGGCAGGGAAATCTCGCCGCTCGATGACAATCTTGCCGCGCGGTGCCATTCGCTCCACATTTTTCAACTACGGACCGTTCCCCTACCCCCCCCAGACATTTTTTGGGGGGTCAAATATATATGGGCCGATGCACGCAAACATTCCCTACACGATGATGTACTTTTTATCGAAATTGGCAATAGGTCCCAAAATCATCATAGGTGCGCACAGTCTTACCCTGTAGAAAACCCCCTGTGCGCCGCGGAGAGGTTAACTGACATTATACTATTGGTATGCTATTACCTTACCTGATATAAGTTATAATTAGTTAATCGGACCTGAACTTACAGGACATTTCTGTGTTCTAGGAGGCACTTATACATAGTATTTAACAATCATTGCACAATTTTATCAAAATTAGGAAATATCGGTGAGGGAAAGTGTTAATTAAGAATATGTTAACCTTCCTGATTGCTTGACATCCTTCCTAAATTGCATGCAATCTTCTAGTGTTAGTCAAAACATACTAGTAAAATGTGTCATACAATTCAAAAGTTTGCATATTCCAAATATGTTCAATTGGGTGATAAATGCTCTCAATAACGAATATCATACCATCACCTGGCAGGTAAGCAACACTGAACAATAAGCATAATATTTGCAGTGCAAGATTGTCATGCATCACTGTCGGAAACTTTATACAAGTATTTCGCTTGCATGTACAGTACTAAACCTTTAAACTATGTTAAATAGACTGAATTTAATAGGTAATATCGACGATTAGTTTAGTTGAAGTGCCAGTTCTGTACAAAGGAATGCCTTAACACCCACGCACTCATAATATATATATTAGGTTGGTGTAGCCAGGGAGTGTATTTTCTTTAAGACAGGCGAGGTTAAAAGAAATTGAGGTTTCACAATGAATTAGTTCTTGTATTTAACTGTTTATTATTTCGAACAGTTTTCCTCTGGTCTTCATCTATGAATTGGAGTAGCTGTCCTACATTTGGCCTGGACGTTTCGGAATCTTCATATTCCATTTTCAGCGAGAAATTATGAACTGAGATGAGTTCCCGGGGTATATATAGGCGATCATCAGGAGGGGGGGGGGGGGGGTGAGGAGTCAATTATCGTGAGGTCGGTCATGTCTCTTGTGGTTGGCTGTCAGTGTCAGGTCAACGCGAGTTGATTGGCCTAGAGGTGGGGGGAGGGGGTAAGCAGAGCGATATAGGGTTCTGATTAGAGAAGCGCAATTAGTAATGATGTCTGGCGGTAGCCGGTTCATCTGTAGTAGGAGCAGAGGGAGGTGCGGGAGGTGTATGAAGGTGGGTAGGACGGATAGAAGCCGGCCAGCACTGGGGAAGGCTTAGAAATCGTCAGATTGAATATTAAGGGAAGGTTTAAGGGTTTGGATGTATAGGCTATCGCCTCTAAAAAGGTCAGGCGTCGACAGTCTAGTTCGTGGTCAATAATGGTGGTGTGTTGGTCCACATCAAATCTGGTGAGGTCACGGTGGTGTGGGGCAGTATAGTGGGATTTGATAGCGCCATTATGGAGGTAAAGGGTTAGACGTCTTGTTAATTTGGTCGTTGTCATATAAGATAGTGGCCCGAATTTCACGTTGTTACATGTGTATTGGTAAATTACATGGTCTTTTTGGAGCGATTTCTTGTTGGTGGTAGGTCAATTACGGAGGAGGAGGTTGTAGTTTTTTATGTCCTGGTTGGGGAGATGGAAGCTTGGTCCTGGTACCATTTTTCTAGTTGTAGGTTGATAGCTCGTCGTACTTCCGAAGTGTTGTAGCCGTGGTTGATTAGTACTTGGCTAATGTGGTTAAGTTCAGTATGGTTTGATTTCCAGGTGTTGCAGTGGGAGAGCGCCCTCCTGACGTAGGCATTGATGTTGGAGCGCAGGTATCAGGGGCGGCATTCACTCTGTCCGTTTAGGCAAAGTCCGGAGTTGGTGGGCTTAGTGTACACCTGGGTCTTGAATCCAAGTTAGTGGGCTGTGACAAGGATGTCAAGAAAGGGGAGTTGTCCTCCTCTGGGCTAAATTTTACCTATGAAAAGTAAACTATCGCGGTTCTTGGGTGAAACAAATCTGTAATGTGCTAACCCAGGTTCGAATCCCGGTGGATCACATATATGGTTTCATCAATTTCATTGGAGGTGTTTGGTGATGGGATGAAATTAATACAACAACATATCAATATAATGTACGAAATATGTTTACTACACATTTCAGGGTGATGGTAGTTGTACTGAAAGGTGAATCTAATATTAAAACCAATACTTTTTATTAATTTCACTCCAACACCAAACACCTCCAATAAAATTAAGGAAAGCATGTGATCCACCGGGATTAGAACCTGGGTTACCACACCCAGATTTGTATACACTCTAACCTTTACACCATCAAGACAGTTAAAGGTTTATGCACAAGCCTACGAGTTATTATCCATTCTCGAATACTGGATATAAATCTAATCATGTACATATTTCCAACTGCGCTGTGGTAGCCTAATGGTTAAGTGAAAGGAAAGAATATTCATGGGGCACAGGTCATATAGACCGACCTCGCTATGAAATATCCCTGAACATACTGATAATCTAGTTTTTATTAATTTCACTCCAACACTAAACACCTCCAATTAAATTAATGAAAGTATGTGATCCACCAGGACTAGATCCTGGGTTACCACACCCAGATTTGTAAACACTCAAACATTACACTATCGAGACAGTTAAAGGTTCATGCACAAGCCTACAACTTATTATCCATTCTCGAATACTGGATATCAATCCAGTCATATACATCATTATTCCCAACTACGCTATGGTAACCTAATGGTTAAGTAAGAGGAAAGAACATTCATGGGGCACAGATCATATAGACGGACCTCGCTATGATATATCACTGAACCTACTGATAATCTATTTTTATTAATTTCACTCCAACTCCAAACACCTCCAATGATATAAACATACATACATAGTCTCACAAACACCTCCAATGATATAAACATACATACATAGTCTCACAAACACCTCCAATGATATAAACATACATACATAGTCTCACAAACAGTTAGAAACATAATTCCCAGAATTATGTGTACTTACTCTGAAGGGTACCCAGAAATATCCTAATCTATATCCTTTTAGGAGAAGGAGTCCATACTAATATTTAGTGTGTGATATTTATACGGACTAGTATTGCCATATTAAGTCACCTCTGCACTGTATTTATACCACGTTCATGGGTCATCAACCGTACATACGGCATCACCTCATCCCTTACGAATGACTTACTTCATACATACACTACCTCTCAAATGTTCTATATATCTACACATATAATATATATAACTGGAATATGGTTGGAATATATTAGTATATTAGTCTAGGCTAGGTTGACTATGAATAGTGATGGCCATCTCTGCTCCATAAACACAACTGGTGTCTGGCAGACAATCAATTACCACATTCAATAATTATTACAGGACATTACCGCCGATCAACATGACGGGTAATTATACTTAATTATATAATTAGGGAGTGGTAGTAATGATGGCGTGATGGCAGTCAATCATAAGTCTCTATAACATCACAATAACTATCACACAAACAATATCAGGGTAACATGCAGAGGCAGTAAGTATATAAATAAATATTGATTGACCAAAACAAGCAAACATGCACACACACATACACACACACACACACACTAAAGACATATACAGTTATACACACACACAGGCAAGCGAGCGATAATCAGCCGGGTATTTACTAGGGGGTGACACTGAACTTCGTTCGATTTCAATGACATTTCGCACACTTATAGAGGATGATGTAAGGAGGAAAATATTTGTTGTGAGTTTTCTCTCTAGGTCATTCAGTTCCTGAATTAGGGTGGTAATTAGTTCGAAAATACAATAACAATTCTGACGTCGATAGGCTTGAAACCCAAGCACTGTATAATCTTTTCAGAGTGAACAGACAACTCAGGGCAGGTGGTTTTACAACTCTCTCGGCTTATTTTGTTTATTTCTTATCTAATTGCGGAATTAGGTGACTCGCAAATTAAGTAAATATTTTTGACTCCGTGGTCAGCTACCTATACCAAGGGGCTGGGTCGTAATAAATCGGAAATGCAATAACACGGCTCAAGAGATTTATAGAACATTTCACTCACTTTCCAACGGTGTAAGTACCATCCTTATATAATCAGTAGTTACTGAGTTATTGTCGAGCAAACTTACATTTCGAGAAAAAGGTTTGTAAAGTTCAGTGATGGCTCACATAATTATAGCGTAGTATAAATGTTATCTATTTCGGTTTTAGGCATTGATGAGTAAGTTTATATATTCATATACTGTATATTCATGTATTCATATATGAGCTTTCCACTAATATTTAGCACCTGGTCCTTTTTCCGATACACAGACATACCACGACCCCCCCCCCCCCACATTTGTCCCGTTGCGGGGTGCTACGGCGCCTGCGAAAGTTTGAAATAACATCGATTTAGACCAATTTCCCGTTGTTATTTTGCCTTGGGAGTTGCCACACTGACGGATGACTGACGTACACTGATATTTCTGGGTTCAGCTTGACATGCCAAATTCCATCGATTTTCACCCCCAAAAAATGGGCGGTCCCCTTAAATGCCAGAAGGCATCAACAGTTCATTATATTATGGCAACTCAGAATCATAATTTAATTGATATCGTCATTAGTTAGGAATAACACAAATGTGTCTATTGACCAACAGCAAGGGTAAGAGGAAAACAAAGAAGAAGGAGGGGGGTGGGGGGTGGAGATGGAGGGGTAAGATAAGGTATGACATTGTAGGAAGATGTGGTGTGTGCAGATCTCTCTCTCTCTCTCTCTCTCTCTCTCTCTCTCTCTCTCTCTCTCTCTCTCTCTCTCTCTCTCTCTCTCTCTCTCTCTCTCTCTCTCTCTCTCTCTCTGTGCTTGTGGGTTTGTTTTCACTAGTTAATATTGCTTGTTAATGAAATTCGTTGTGCCAAAGGTTAACAATATGGCCTCTGTCCTGACAAGAAAAAGTGTCGTTGGTACAATGGGATATATTAAGAGCCAGCGTGCTTAAGAAATACATTGTATACCCGCACGCCATTCTTGACAATGGCTGAAATGAAGCAATTATTATTCTTAGGAGTACATATTATGTATTTTGATGACAGAATAATATTGTTGTACTATCATATAAGTGTTACATCCGTCACTGGGAACATTCGTAAAATACAACACAAAGACACAGACACACGCACATACACGTACAAAACAAACATGCACCCACCCACACATACCAATGATGTCGGACAGTTGTTGAAATTGGACAAAATAATGTTTGTCAGAGATTGAAATATATTAATGATGAAATGCCACATATTGAAATATGTCAATGCTGTCTGCCAGGTGTTGGACATCGTAATAATGTTAGTCAGACATTGAACTATGGAAATAATGTGTGTCAGATATTGGAATTAGTTGTAATGTCTGGCTGATGTTGGACTATGGTAATAATGTCTGCCAGATGTTGGACATTGAAATAATGTTTTTACTGTGTTTGTTACTGTTCTTTGTTCATTCTTAAATATGTTTTCAGTTTCTTCCCAAACCCTCCATCAAGCTATAGCAAATACGCCCTAGACACCCCATCAACTTAAATTTGTGAAAAATGTCCCGGCCAAAGGCTGGTTCGTTCTAAATTACAAGCTCGCTATGGCTCTCCAGGAAAAAGTCGACACCTAAAAAGTCTTAAAATCGCCAAACTAATGAAGCGAACGTATTAAGATCTCAAACTTTATGATGCTAAACATAAAGGAGAAGGGTGTCCTGAAAACAACCAAAACTCTCCTAACGTAGCTCTTTACCCTTGACATCCGGTCAGTGAACCAACCTGTCTGTATATTATGCTGCTGCTGCACCTAAGTCATCCTACTCCTTGGACGTCCTGTATTGGCAGGATCGGCAAAAACGAAACTAATTTAAATAACTCGATAAATTAAAAACAAAACAAATAAATTAAACTAAAAAATAATAACACAAATAAATAACTATTCTGGTTAAAAAATAGAGACTTAACATTCACTCACAACTATACACAAATCAACCCTTCATCTTCTCTCAATATTCTTTACTCAACAAGTTAATTATGGAACTCTCTCCCTCAAACAATCTATCCTTCATCCTATGACTTTAAACTGCTTTACACGTTGTGTGCCCATGCAGTTTGACCCCATCGTCCCTTGAATTTGGCTCGCTGTCACTCTTTTGGCTTAGGGGGGGGGGGAGACACTCGTTACAGGCAACACGCACAATACAAATACTACACACACACACACACACATACATACACACACACACACACACACACACACACATACATACACACACACACACACACACACACACAAACACATACACACACACACACACACACATACAGTATAAAATGCATACTTCAATATCCCTCTCAAGGAACATACCATTATTGTTCTAGTATAAACATACACACACACCCACACACACACACACATACAGTATAAAATGCATACTTCAATATCCCTCTCAAGGAACATAACATTATTGTTCTAGTATAAACATATACACACACACACACATACACACAACACAGTAACAATATCGAGTAACCTAAAACCGAGTCAACAATGTTCAGAAGTTGTTAAGAAGGCAAACAAAATAATTGGCTTTATAGGCAGATCATTTGAGCATAAATCCAAAGACGTAATCCTAACCCTTTACAATTCCTTAGTCCGCCCTCTTCTACAATACTGCGTTCAATGCTGGTGCCCTTATTACCAAAAAGACATAAACAAGCTAGAACGAGTTCAACGTAGAGTTACCAAAATTATACCTAGCCTAAAGATCAAACCATACGAAGAGCGTCTTAGAGAATTAAATCTATTTCCTTTAACCCAGCGCAGATTAAGAGGTGACTTAATTCAAGTGTTCAAAATCATCAAAGGCATCGACAATATGAACTGTAGTAAGTACTTCACTATCGACCAATCTAATTACACGCGGGGAAAAGGTTGCAAAATTATTGGTAAATCTTTTAACTCACACGAATCTAAGAATTTCTTCTTCAATCGAGTTGTCAACTTGTGGAATGGGCTTCCCCGAGACGTTATAGACTGCAGCACCGTTGATTCATTTAAATTCCGCCTAGACAAATATCTCGCATCAAACCCGCGACTGACTGCGTTTGTAAATGAATAACTTTATTTTATCCTCCCCTCAGTTACTAACCCATATGTCCCCTACTAACTTCCTAGTCCTGCCACGTTAGTGGCAGGGCAGTAGTTCCCTTTCCAATGTTCCCTTACCCACTCTAAACCACTGTTTGGACACTTGATCCTCAGTGTTTTGGAGGACAAGCAGCCTAGAAGGGTCACTAGATATGTTGTTGCTTGATTTCCTTTGTACTACTCCTTTGTACACACACATACACACACACACACACACACACACACATACAGTATAAAATGCATACTTCAATATCCCTCTCAAGGAACATAACATTATTGTTCTAGTATAAACATACACACACACACACACACACACACACACACACACACACACACATACAGTATAAAATGCATACTTCAATATCCCTCTCAAGGAACATAACATTATTGTTCTAGTATAAACACACACACACACACACACACACACACACACACACACAGTATAAAATGCATACTTCAATATCCCTCTCAAGGAACATAACATTATTGTTCTAGTATAAACACACACACACACACACACACACACACACACACACAGTATAAAATGCATACTTCAATATCCCTCTCAAGGAACATAACATTATTGTTCTAGTATAAACACACACACACACACACACAGTATAAAATGCATACTTCAATATCCCTCTCAAGGAACATAACATTATTGTTCTAGTATAAACATACACACACACACACACACACACATACGCATACACACACACACACATACACACACACACACACACACACACGAGATGGCGTGTGGGTATCATATGGTTCACCTAAGCTGATGGCTACCTAAGCCTTCGGGCGAGACGGTACCGTCTATAGTGAGAATGGTACCATACAGATCCACCCTAAGCCTTCGTTTCCGTTGTCGCCAATTGGCTAAATACAGACTACACACACATCCACATCCATTCCAACAGTACATAAAACACTTAACATGCATTTCACGCAATACATTCCCAGTTAAGGAGGCGCGATAATAATGAGCTTAGCTCGCATTGCGTGGATTCCCCTTGACGAACAAGTAACTGAGTAACACATACAGTATAAAATGCATACTTCAATATCCCTCTCAAGGAACATAACATTATTGTTCTAGTATAAACATACATACATACACACACACACACACACACACACACACTACAAACACATACAGTATAAAATGCATACTTCAATATCCCTCTCAAGGAACATAACATTATTGTTCTAGTATAAACATACACACACACACACACACACACACACACACTACAAACACACACACACACACACACACACACACACACACACACACACACACACACACACATACAGTATAAAATGCATACTTCAATATCCCTCTCAAGGAACATAACATTATTGTTCTAGTATAAACATACACACACACACACACACACACATATACATACTGTTACGATCGGGTCTCGTATAAATCAGTGGCTCTTATACATTGGACTAGACTGGCATAAATGCAACAACGGAAACGCTAGATCCAACCCCTGATATATAATCCCGTCGAACAAAGAACACATATACCCTCCAGAGTTATATCTGCGATAGCGGGGTATCTTAACTCTCAGTATCTATGTGCTTCTACTATAGGCTGATGTTCTCTGAAACAGCCTATTACCTATAACATATGGCTGCTTAGTTATGGTACACAAGGAAAAGATAGTTAACTTAATTAAATCACAAGAGTGATCTAATGCAAACAAGAAGAAGGTTTACTTAACGTTACTTTAATCAATAATATCTGTCACTCCTTTATGAAAGAAAGTGTTGTAAAGTCCTCAAGCACCGAACAAGGAATCTTCTGAATAATGTCGGATGCTACTAAGAAGAACGTATTGGAAATGGAACCACAAAATAGCAGGAGGCAGGACAATGCATGTGTAGGCTAAATACACAAAAAGGCTGGACCTATAATGTTATTGGACACAAGAATATTATAAGCAGTGCAACAGTAATAATGCTCGCCACGAAAAAGTAGTACTCCTATTAACAAAACCGGTCTATGCTGGTTGTGTCTCTCTACAGTAACCTAGACCTCAAAATGCTTGTGTAGAAATAATTGGTATGCATAAAAGAGTATATGATCTAATCCAGCTAATGTCTACCCGGGTTAATAAAGTCTAGCTGGGATGCGCAAAGGTACAGAATTCTGGTGGAGCCAGGCAGCTCCTAGCCTAGTGTGGACCTTGGGTCTGTGCGGCCTGATTACGTTAATATGAAGGGGTGCTCTCGTGAGGATTCTCGATCACAAGTATCGAGTATCCTCCTGGCGACCCTCAAAAGTAAAAGCAAATAGAGTTAGAACAGTGTTGGGTGGATTAGGCAAGCAGCCCTCACACACTACAGTCTAAACTCCAAGGTACACAGACAAAAGATCCACCCAGGTAACCCACAGAATCCGTAGTGTCGTGCAGCTCAAAAGTAGCCTACACACAGTGAAAACACCAACAGCAAGGTACCTGATCCCTAGTCTAGCATTATTTAACCCTGTAGAAACATTAGTGATTGATGGAGACAGTCCGAGCAATACAATCTCCCAAAAAGACAATGACTATCTTCAACCTTAGCCTAGTACATAAGAAATGTGAGATCCAGCATATAATACAGTCTGGCCACCAATTCAAGGTGTGGATGCAGAAAACCAGAGGGGGATTGATATTAATAAAAGGTGAGGAAGTAGTGGAAATGATAGAGGCAGTAGGAGAGAAAGATTCTAAGACAAGAGTGTGGAACAGTTCATGGGAGATGCTTAGAGTATGCTGTCTGGGACGGATCTGACCAGGATATTTCCAGGGACCGCATGGCTGGAGTCCCAGTTCGCAGGAATGGCACGAGGGCGCGCGCGACAGTCGCCCAGTAAGCAGCCGCCTAGTAGGCCGTGTTAGGCAGGAGGCAACGAATCCCGCGAGGCCTATGTAAGGGGGCCAGCCACGCGCCACACTCACCACCAAGTCACACCACCTGGTCTCTCTCTCTCTCTCTCTCTCCCGCTCGCCTTCCCATCATTCAACTACTTAACACAATACTTTCAATTGACTAAATAAAATAGAAAGGATTGTGACAGACAAAAACAAAGACCAGTTCTGAACTGTCTGCAACACAAGCTTTCTCGAGAAGGAAAGTACACAATGATAGGTAGACTGTAGCTACATTATCTGCCCTGGCGAGTCCTAGCGAGTAAGCCATGCGGTTCTGGGGGAAGCGGTGAGCGTCACACCCCACCCAAGATTTTTAAGAGGCTCCAACTATGAGCTCTAAATCTGACACGCAGAACCCATACAAAATTCGCCACTCCTAGTCACCCAGCGACAATGAAATGTAAAGCACAGTTCTCTTCAAAATAACACATTATAAAAATTAACAACCCCTCCCAACACAATAGATTAAATTACATAGTTATGCTCATAAGAGCGAGCTTCACTAGCCCAGCCTTCTGAGAGGAGTACAACTCAGAATTTCTGCTATAACATACTTAACAAATTTTAACTATCAAAGAAAGAGTTTTTATAGGATTTTTATATTTTTAATATGTTTATGGCGGCTGCACTACAGGGGCAAGCCTAGTTTTTTTTCTTCTATACCAACACAGCAACTCCTACTTTACGACCCAATACGCTGGGCTACACACGCGAGCCAACAAGCACCAGACGTAAACATACTAATCAAACCAAAGTAGGAGGCTACCCTTGTGATGATCTACCCCGGGTCTTCCACCCTCGATAAGCAATCTGCAATCACATTCTCAGAACCGGCAATATGGCGTATGTCTAGGTTGTATTCCTGCAACATTAATGACCACCTGGTCAGCCTCATATTCCGGTTATGGAATTTATTCAGGAACTTGAGGGGGTGATGATCGGTGTAGATCACCACAACTGGTCCATAGGCTGGAACATACACCTCAGTGCCTGAGCGCTAGCACAATCACCAGCAGTTCCTTCTCAACTACTGAATAGTTCTTCTGCGCCGAGGTGAACTTTTTTGAGAAGAAACTGACTTGGTGGTCCAGCCCATCTTCGTCTGATTGCATCAGCACGGCACCATCCCCCACACCACTGGCATCAGTTGCCAGCTGGAATGGTCGGCTAAAGTCCGGGGCCCTGAGGATTGGGTGAGTACACAACAAGTGTTTTACTAGCAAAAAAAGCCCTCTCACACTCAGGCGCCCTCTTAAACTTTCTATCTTTGGCCAATAGGTCCGTCAGAGGAGCCAGCACAGTAGAATAGCCCTTTATAAAGCGGCGGTAGTAACCAATCATGCCCAAAAACCTCATGATCTGCTTCTTGGTGGACGGCCTGGGGAAGTGGTTAATAGCCAATATCTTGTTCTGTGGGGGGCACACCTGGCCCAAACCCACCATGAACCCCAGATACTGCACGGTAGCCCGCACAAAATCACACTTTCCCAGGTTGACCACCAAGTTTGCCTCGCTTAATTTCTTAAATAGGGATTCTACATGATCACAGTGGCTCTTGAAATCGTCATCGTAGATAATGACGTCGTCCAGGTACACGGTACAGTTCTGAATGTCAGCCATTAACTCGTTCATCAAGCTTTGGAAGGTCGCTGGTGCGTTCTTTAGACCGTACGGCATGACATTACAACGATGTGTAGCACCATCCACCACAAAACCACGCACCTCTTTCGCCCGTTCAGACGAAGGCACCTGCCAGTAACCTTTTACCAGGTCCACCTTGGTCAAGAACTTGGCCCTGCCAATCTTGTCTACACAGTCATCGACCCGGGGAAGAGGATATGGGTTGGTGGGAGTCAAGCCGTTTAGCCTGCGGTAATCAACACAGAAGCGCACCTTGCCATCCGGCTTAGGTTGCAGCATTACGGGAGATGTCCACTTTACCGCCCCCTTCTCGATCAGTCCCTGTTGCAACATATACTCCAACTCCGCCCGGAGGGCCGGAAGTTTAATAGGGGGCACCCTATAGGGCACTGATTTGAAGGGTGGGTGGTCTCTGACGTCAACGTCGTGCACCTCCTGAGTAGTAAAGCCTGGGTGTTCCGCAAATACAGTAGGTTATAAACAAAATAGGCGCTCGACAGCCACACGCTGTTGCTCAGGTAGGTGTTGCAAAGCCTCATGAGCCGCCTGTCTCGTGTTTCCCGCCCACTGATCTGCAGAAACATGATAATCCCAGTTGTCATCCACCTGCGCATGACTGTCCCGTTCTCCTTCTCCACCTTGACTGCTGAAAGTCATCACAGGGACAGTGAGAGGCTCAGGTGGGTGCCTCACATACTCCTTCATCTGGTTGACATGACATAACTGATTCCTCTTACGCCTGTCTGGAGTGGCCACCAGGTAATCTAAGTCTGAGAGCTTCTCTGCTACCCTATAAGGACCAGCGTACTTTGCGGATAAGGGGTGACCTACAAGAGGGAGTAGTATCAACACCTCCTGACCCACGTGAAACTCCCTGAGTTTCACCTTGTGGTCGTACCTGTCCTTCATGAGGGCCTGAGAGCCTACCAGATTGCGGCCAGCCAACTCCAGACTACGCAACATTTGTTCTCTACTCTCAAGTTCGACAGCACCGTCACTACACTTTAGAACCTCCGGGTCTTCTAGCTGCAATTTGCGAATATCTGAGAGAGCTAGCCTGTCTAAGTGTTTGCGAAACAACTCATGCCCTCCCCCAACATCGAACTTTGCATCCCGTTGCTCTCTCCGTGTATACCGTTGCTGCCTCTGAGTCTCTTTAAGCCCTGCCTCTACACTCTCAGTGACAGGTGGTGGTGCTTCTCCAGACTCTAATAACGGTGCTAATACTGAGTCCCCGAGAAGCGCTGCTGGTACTAGACTCTCCACCGTATCAGCTTTCAGCACCTTCTCGTGACCGTTCCTCCGCTTATTTGAAGACTGTTGGTTAGGCTGTGACTCCCTGGATGCGAGAGATCTGGTTACAACACACGCCATTGGTTGCACCTGACACTTCTCAACCCACTCCTGTTCCTCCCTACTCACGTCGGCCGGCTCCTCGGCAACGACTAAGGGTGAAACCTTAGAAGCAGGCACCGCAAAGTCATTGCCGAGAAGGAGGTCGACGCCCCCAACAGGCAATTTCTCCACGATTCCCACATCCAGTTCGTGAGTCACACTGTCAACTTCAAGCTCCATTCTAACAAGCGGGTATGACCTAGTTGCATTAACTCCCTGCACCATAACTACCCGCACCGCGTTTATGGGTCTACCAGTGAAATTCTTCAAGAGTGTCTGAGAGGCACCTGTGTCACGCAAAAGCTGTACCCCATGCTTCTTGCCCCCCCACTTCACGCAGCCATGCCCTCTATGGTCGCAAAAGGCATCGCGGACAGGGTTCGAGCCTTCCGGATCCTTCTTCACTGGCGGTGCTCCATCCTCTGATCTTATGCCTCCAGCAAACACAGAAGACTTCTGGAACACCCCAATGCTGCGAGCCAATGACACAGCCGCCGTGGGAGGTCTGCTCGGACAAGCTTTTGCCATGTGTCCCTCTTTGTGACAGTGATAACACTCAAATTTCCCCTTGGACTTATACGGAGGTGTAAAAGTCCCCTGACCCTTCTTAAACGGGGCGGTGCTAGGTTTGTGATCAGTCTTGGTGTCATTGCTTTTAAATTTATGTGTGTCCATATTCCGGGGAGGGGGAGGGTAACGCTCCTTAACGCCTACATCATCGTTTCTCCGTGCAGAGCCGCACCCCTGAATTAGTGACAACCGACGATCAGCCATCTCTGCTGCTTCTACGAGAGTTCTTGGGTTCTTCTCTTTAAGGTTTAAAGTCAAGTCGCCGCCCGTACAATTATAAAACTGCTCTAGAAGCATCAACTGTTTCATCTCATCAAACGTAGTTGTCTTCTCTGATCTGAGCCAGTTTCCCATAGCGTCGGACAGGTCCCGGGCGTGCTCCAAGAAGGTACTGTCTCGCCCCTTAGTCACACCCCGGAACTTTAACCTATATGTCTCGGGTTGTAGCTCATATGCCCGCAGGACAGCATCCTTGAGCTCTTCATAAACAACGCAGGACTCCAAAGGCAGTGCATCGTAAGCCTTGAGCCCCTTACCTACGAGTCTAGAGGACACAAGGGCCGCCCACTTAACTTCAGGCCACTGATGCTCCCGGCACTTCTTCTCAAATCTATTGAAAAACTCTGTGACACCAGACTCGTCAAATACAGGGACCCGTTTGAGAAGGTGCGACAGAGACTGATCATGCGCACGGTTTCCAGTACCGAGTCGCTGTCCCGTCGTCTCAACACGAGACTTCTCTAAATCCATGTCGGCACAGTATCTTGTAGATTCTAGTTCAGTCCTAAGCTCAGCTTCCCTCGTCTGTTGCTGCATCCTAGCCAGCTCTTTTCTATCTTCTATCTTAGCTAGCTCATTTCCCTCTTCTATCTGAGCTAGCTCTTTTCTCTCTTCTATCTTAGCTAGGCTCTTTTCTCTCTTCCATCTTAGCTATCTCGAGCTGAAAGAGCATCTCTGGGGTCAAACCTTGAGGAGGAGGAGGGGATGCAATGATGTTAGAAATACCCGGTGATCCCCCCAGGGGCAAACCACCCTGCCAGTCACTACCCACCTGCGGAAGCGTGCTCAGGGTCGGTACTCCAATAGGAGGATTGGGAGTCGAGTGAAGGGGAGGCTCGGCCAAAGGGCTCTGAGCACTCACCCTACCTCGTACGCCAGTCAACCCACCCAGCACACACGTCATCAGGTCATCCTTGGTCATGCCACTAGTACATACATGACCGATAGCTGCGGCTAAGCACTGGAGACCGTACCGATTCATACCCACCAACCGGTCGGACGTAACAGGCCATTGTAAAAAATTCCTTGCATCCTCCTCACTGTTCACCAAGTTAACAACCTGCCCATGCTGCTGCTCCTCAGCTTCTACATCACGTACTGTGTCTTCATCCTGCACTGATCCGCTATAAGACATGATGCTCACTGAAGATTTTTCACTTTGATACACAAAAAAGAAGTACCGCAAACTCTTATACCACAATATTCACAATAAAAAATTCTCGGAGACAGCTTAAGTGCTATATTACTTTGCTAAAAAAATAATTCTTCCATGTCCTCAAAAAAAATTCCACAAAATCAACAAATGTTCACTGCCTAAACTGTGAGAAAAATCTGCACAATAACCTGCAATTATATGTCAGTTCACCAAATCCTGAGCTAGGTCGCCATTTGTTACGATCGGGTCTCGTATAAATCAGTGCCTCTTATACATTGGACTAGACTGGCATAAATGCAACAACGGAAACGCTAGATCCAACCCCTGATATATAATCCCGTCGAACAAAGAACACATATACCCTCCAGAGTTATATCTGCGATAGCGGGGTATCTTAACTCTCAGTATCTATGTGCTTCTACTATAGGCTGATGTTCTCTGAAACAGCCTATTACCTATATCATATGGTTGCTTAGTTATGGTACACAAGGAAAAGATAGTTAACTTAATTAAATCACAAGAGTGATCTAATGCAAACAAGAAGAAGGGTTACTTAACGTTACTTTAATCAATAATATCTGTCACTCCTTTATGAAAGAAAGTGTTGTAAAGTCCTCAAGCACCGAACAAGGAATCTTCTGAATAATGTCGGATGCTACTAAGAAGAACGTATCAGAAATGGAACCACAAAATAGCAGGAGGCAGGACAATGCACGTGTAGGCTAAATACACAAA